>VZTH01003972.1:332992-420187 GCA_013397815.1 Aleadryas rufinucha
GGGGAAGGGGGGACATTTTCCTATCTTATTGTTCTGTTTCCTCGCTGAAGACCAGAAGGGCCTTATAGATTTAAAAAGAGTCAATGTGGTGGTGTGCTCACTGCAGCAACCCAACTCCTGAAACCCGCGCACGCCCCTGAGTTACGCCGCGAACAGCTGTAAGCTGTGCTAAGGTGACCTGTCGGGGATGACCTCTGCCACTGCTGTCACACCACAACCCCCTGCAGCACCACCAGCCCTTCTCGGCCGCTCCAGCCAGCTCCCTGCACTTCTCTGTGCGCCCGGCCGGGAAGCGCAGGGGTTCCTGCAGCGTCCAGATCCCGCACATCTCCTTGCTGCTGCAGCCTCCTCAGCCCCAGATGTACAGCAGGAGAACGCTGGCCCTGCCCGCCGGCCGGGCTGGCACACAGCTGGAGGAACCCAGCAGTACCACAGCTGGAGGAACCCAGCAGTACCACAGCTGTCCCTCAAAGCGCCCGGCTCTCATGTAGCTGCTGCAATATCGGTGCTTGAAACCGAACTGGAGGGGGGAACAGAACCCTCAGTGTTTCTTTTCTTCTCCAGGGCTGTTTTCAGACAGCTTCACACATAACCCGAGGTGGGCGAGGGCTGCCCTTCCCACTCGGAGCGGCGCGGCCAGCCCATCAGGAAGGATTAGCGTCACTGCCCCGCACTGCAGCATCTCGGTGCCGCTGCCCTCCCTCCTCTCGCCTCACCTGCCCTTCCCTCCCCGGCCCTTTCCCAGGGACAGGTTCCTCCTGATGCCATCATCATGGCATCACTCCCTCCTCTCGCCTCACCTGCCCTTCCCTCCCTGTCCCTTTCCCAGGGACAGGTTCCTCCTGATGCCATCATCATGGCATCACTCCCTCCTCTCGCCTCACCTGCCCTTCCCTCCCTGTCCCTTTCCCAAGGACAGGTTCCTCCCTGCTGACCTGAAGCCCCTAATGGTGCAAACAGCACTTGAGAAATTCAGGGATGGGCCTGGAGCACACTTTTGGTTTTGGCGAGAGTTTCCTGGTACTGCTGCTTGAACGCTACTGTGACAGCCATGCGACCCCTCTGCTTCTGCAAATTTGTGGTGGAAAAGAGATCCAGCATCTTCTATTTTGGCTAAAAATATCCTATAAATATGTACAAAGTTATTCATGGTGTCAAGCGTTAGGGAGGAAAACAAAATCAAACACACTGAGAGAAAAAAATATCAGAAGTGTACTGTAACATTCGTTATTTCTTGGTCTCCAAAGCCCTGTCTCCCCCACTTTATGGAAATACTCTCTAGTTAATTTATTTAATTATCTTAGCACTGTCCAGATACCATCTAGATTTCCTTTCTAACCCATCCAGATGACTGATAAAATACAGTACAGGGACTGAACTTTTAGTCAGCTTTTTGAGTTGAATGCTTTAAGTATTTCAAAATGAAGTCCATAAAGAAAAGACTTTAGTTTTACATTATCATAACCCTGTCACAGGTTAGGAAGATTTGCAGGTCAGTTTCCCAATGGAAGATAAAGACAAATTCAGCTTATTTTCATATATTTTTTCCTTTCCCTCTTATTTTAGGCCATAAAAAAGAAGACCCATATTGTATCAAGTAAAAATTGAGCTCTGGTACATGTTCAAAACAATAATCACTCAAAATTTCAGTTTAGGGGAAATTCTAATGCATAAGCATGTCTGAAAAAATGACAAAAAGATAACATTATTTTAAAAGTCAAAACAAGAAGTCCAAATTTGAATTATGTGCTATAAACAAAAGCCATACATGCTGATAATTTGAAAGAGGTACAATTGTGATATATTTTTATGAAATCTGAAGTGCAATAATGTCATTGACATAGAGCATGGAAACTTCTTATGTTAGTCCCTATATTTAGACAAGCTGTAGCCTACCAGGGGGTTGCCACAAGTACGTTCTAAAATATCATTAGAGTTTGCCCTGTTATCACTTTTTTAATTATGGAACTTCTGTCATTTTAAAACTGCTCTGAGTAACTGAACACATATTAAAATTATCCTCAGTTTATTACAAAGAAAATAAAGACAGATGAAGGTCATGGTTCCCTAATGTTATATATAATTTTAAATTGTTCATTAAAGTAAGAATCTGCAGGAACTTCTACCCATCTCCTTGAGTCATTTGTCCTTTTAGATTTCTTCTCCTTTTGTATAAAAAATGCATAAAGTTTCTTTCTGCTAAGAGTAGCAGTAATTTTAGTGGTCCCTAGGGATCCCTGAGGCCAGTGGAAGGTAGGAAGTCCTTCTCCCCTTCCCACAGCCTCTGGGGTACAGCCTGTACTGGATCACATGCAGGTGAAAGCTGTATTGGCAATATTACACTTGAGTTTGCATCTCAGGCTCAGGCTGGGGTGCAGCCCCCCTGGTGCTGGGAGCCAGGAAGAGGAATGCAGCCTCTGCTGTTCCTGTGACCCACACACTCGAGTTCCTCAGCCTGGAGTGGGGGGAGGAACCTGTAGCCCCCCACCCAGCCCTGCTGTTCACATCCAAACAGCTGCCCTCCACTTCAGCTCGTTTTCCTTCCAAAGCTCACGCAAGACCCAAAGAAATTCTACTTCAGATTTTAGCAATATGGCAAATATGAGTCCAAACAAAAGTATGGTTCAGAAAAAAAAAAAAAAAGACTAGTTACTTTAAATAGACATTGAATTAAAGAAGGAAGCTAAGAAAAATGTGTCAAAATAAGAGCAATTTACAGCTCCTGAGTGTTTAAAATTGCAATAAATCAGAGACATATTTTGGCAGAAGAAACCAGAACTACCGTAACATGGGTAAAATTTCTCCATCCACGAGACTGTTAACTTGTATTCACTCATTTTGTTGAATATTACTCATTCCACACAAGCTCACGATTTAAACTTACGTCACACCACCAAAGAAACCAATAAAAAACCCAAGAAAACCCATAATCAAATAAAAAAAAAATAATCAACCAAAACCCAAACCCAAACAACCAAATCAGACAATCTCCATCTAAGAGGAGCTTCACCTTTTTTGACCTGGTAAAGTAGAAATAGTGAGAATGAACTGAATTTGGAAAGCAAGAGAACTGACTTTATTTCTGATCTGTAGCTTTTCCAGGGCTGACAAAGGCAGAGGCAAAATAGTCAGGGTTATAGATGATAAGTGACTGTGAAAAGGAATCTTTGGCATCTGAAACGATGGAAATAGCTAAGGAAAAAAGGAAGTTGAGGTCAGGAGGAGAACTTTGAGTGAGATAGTGCCTTTCCTTCAAGACTAAAGTAAGTGTTCTTATGGAAAATGAGAAACAAGTATGTTCATTTGTCCTCTCGATGGTAGAAAATCTTGTTTTGTGCAATTAATCGATCTCTGATAGATCCTTATCTGAATTCCATGAGGAGGGCTCTGAATGCTTCACAGAAGATGGTCTATTTACCTCCAGAATATTTCAGTGAAATAGGGCAGATAGAGAAGACAGGGAAACTAAATTACTGACAGACGTGACACAAATCATCTCTGGTGAAACACAAACTGAAGCCCACAGCCTCAATTATGTTACTGACCACTGCAAAGCTGTGCTTTCAAGGCAATTATGCCACCAATTAAATACACCATAATGAGAAATAAATCAGCAGCTTTGGAGTTTACTTGCCTATGCCTTTGTTGTTTTAATACACCAAACATCTCCTTAGCATGCAGGACAGTGTGGGGAAGGGGGTTGTGGCTGGCAGGAAAAGTACTGGCTCTGGTGAACAGCTGAGGTTGCAGTGCACATCTTCATACCATGACAAGGATGTGCAGCTTTGGTAACACAATCTCAGGAATAAAACACCAAGTGGGAAAGAAATTCTTTCCAGCAGGCATAAGCAGGCTGTGATCTTTTTCACAAAATTGGGAGTTAAGATTGTTGCCTAAAATACTTTACAACATGATCTGATCAACAGGTTTAGCCCAATGCTGACAACAAACTGAATGGTCTCTCTGATCTCTCTCTAAGGTTCAAGGGCAGCCAGGAGGATAACTGAAGAACGCTTTTGTCCTACCAGTCCTTAAAGATTAAAGGGAATATTTTTTAAACGTGATTCCTACCTTCCTAAACTCTTAACAAAAGAAAAAAAGTCTAGGCATAAGGAATGCACTAAATCTATCTGAAAATCCAGATTTAAAAAGACAAACCAACCAAAAAATCACTGTCACAAAGGAAGTGTATAATCTAGTTAACATATAAATACATAAAACAAGTCAAAAAGCATGAACAGACAACGGTGCTTACTGCCAACAGAAAATCTCAGCATACCATACAAACATCTTCAGTATCTTCAGGACTCATATGACAAAGTCACTGTAGCCAAATGAAAAAGAACAAATGTATAATTCATGAGGAATAGCTTTTTAACACACTAGAGCTTTTGGCTGTCTAAAAATAGAGTTGTGAAACATAAAAAGCAGTATTATTGTCTCTAAGACTACAATCATATTTTATTTTCCTAAGATTGTCCTCAGTAAAACCTATGGTTTGGAGCTCATTCCCATCTTCTGTAGACCCTTCTTCTCCTGTTGATTTATGTATCTTCACTGGAAGGCTTTAGAAAGGAGTATGTTTACTGGTTACATTCCTTTGAGCTACAATTTTTTTCTTCTGTTATGGCACATATTTGACACACAAATTGTGTGTCACAAAAGGATCACAAATGCAGGAAAACATATCCCCCACAGCCAAATATTTCTCCTAGGGTACACCCTGTATGTAAGATAAGGCAATGATTGAAAATTAATGCAACATACAGACTGTCCAGCCTGACCTTCAGCTGTCCTTTGCATCCCATTTTCAGACTTCTATCATCTTTTATTTTTTTCTCCAGTTGATGTAAACATCTGGTGTATAATTGAACTGCAATGCTACTGCACGAAATAATCCATTTTAAAAGTTTGTGCAAGAATTAGAGGACATAAGTGCTAAATGACTGGACAAATCTGGACAACGGGAGCAAATATCAGAAAGAAAATATACACAGTCTGGTAAAATAAAAATGTAGTACTTGCAAGATCAATTATAGATGATCTCACTTGTTTTTTTAACAGAGTTGGCAGGTAGCTTTGAAAATGAAAATAGATGTCATCTAGCTGACAAGAAAGCACCTCTTGTAGAAGATTAGACACAAGTACCCCGTTAATGTTAAACACTAGAGACTTACATCTTCATGGTAATACACATACTCCAAACCTGCTGCAGCCCAATGGACATACAGTAGCTCAACCCCAGAACTGTCAGGCTATATTATTTTCAGTACAGTAATTATTTCAGTGACCTACTTTTTCTGTGACCAGATTCCTACTCTAGGCAAGAATCAAAGCATAAAGCAGGAAAGTTTTATTAATATTATCAAAGATTCCCTCTCTGGTTTAGACTCTACATTTGAGCCAACAGGAAAGAACCTTGATGTGGACATTCTTGGTGAAATTCTACTGCACACCAAAACGCAGAGGTCACACAGTCAGTGGTTTCCCCTGTAAGAAATTTGTTTTAATGTTGATTCTTCCTCTATTTCTTCCAGGATGTTGAGCACTGCACACACTTTTGCCAGCTGAGGACCCATAGCATAAGAAAAATTGCATGACTTAATCCAGCTCATTACTTTCACTTCAAATCCTACCTTAGGTTGATGAAGAAGTGCAAATAAAAGTGGTCTCAGCATTCAAATGTCCTGCATTTATTAACATAGGTTTACATTTCACTATTACTCTGGTTTTTTCCTCACTTCTGGGAAAAAAATTACATTATTGCTGCCATACAAGTGGAGCTTGTCTCCCAGTTGCTCAGGAGCTCTTGAACTAAAAGCATATTTGGGCAAAAGAAGGGATATGGTCGGGATAGGCTCTATCCTTTCGTATCATAAAAGGGGTGAGACTCCAGGGGATCTGCTTCCTACCAGCTGCTGGTGAGCACCACAGGAGCAGCTGGAATATTCAAACCTTCATCAATTTTCAGGTTGTGAAAACTAAGGACCAAACTTGTCCCTAAATAAATCTTTTGCATGTAGCACCAACAGAAATATTAGTTCATTATTTATCTTCCTATGTGGAAAGAAGCCGCCTTCACAGCTGCCCGTAACCATTTCACCGTCAAAACTGTCACTGCTTTTAAACTTGCCAAGGGCTACTTCTCTGAGCTCTATTGTCACTGACTCATCAAATCTGAAATGATGTCTCTGACCTTTGAATCAGTTGTCTTATTTCTCTTTTGACACCAATGACAACTAGAGGAAAAATGTAGATGAAACAGTCAGAAAATAACAGTGAAAGCAAGCTGACAATGCCAAATCCATCTAGGAAAGCATCAGTTTTAAAGATGCTGAATGCTCCGTGTGAAATAAGGATGCTCTCAGCAGTTGCTGCTTCTTTGGAATTCAGTTGTTAAGCTCTAAATATTTTGACTAAAAAAATTAAAAAGCAGAGGCATACCTGCAGCATTCTCCAGGGACTTTCAGTGCGCACAGAAGCGCCAAGGACCTTGCATAAGACCCAGTTTTACATAAGGCTCAAATCTTGTACACAGTGAGGCCAAGGAAGGAAATCTTATGGAACACTGGGGAACAGCCAGTCCTTTTCATCTGTCTCCCACTACTGCTGTATTCACTGCACCTAGCTAATTGCAATTCTCAAAAATCAAACTGAGGATGCTCCCCCAGGCAAAATAATTTGATCTGTCCATGTCCAATATATTTCCCCTTTTGGATCAGTTAAAATGCAACAAAAAATATGCAAGTTGTATAACACAATGCAATGTATAATTAACTTTCCACAAAGCCCAAAGTTTTAAACTTGAATACTGATAAATGCTAAGCTGGTAAATCCCTGTTTGGGGTCATCCAGCCTGAAATGCTGTGCTGAACTTTAAACAGTCAAAATTCACCCAAGCTCTTGATCTGTATGATGGATCTCCTTTAGGAATTATGGTCCCCTTTATGAATCCCTTCAAGCTCCCCCAGGCAAATGGAAGACTTGACTTTCACACATTTAATGGCTAATATTAACCAGGAAGGAAGGCAGCTCTTACATTTGCTCACAAATCACTTCTGAATAACTCTTCCTCCAGTGTCTGTCCTTCTGATCTTTGGTCTCCTTGCAGTGACTCTAAGATGAGGACATCAACACTCCTTTTTTTTTTTTTTGTTCTGTTTTCACTGGCAGAGATTACCAGAACATGGTAATAAACATTTCAATAGAAAATAAAATACAAAACTCAAGGGACAGCGCTACCCTGAACTGTCAATTATAATAAAACATGAGTATGTAACAAATCTCAGCAAGACAAAACCATTCTAACATACTTGTAAAAACTGAGTGCTGGAAAAAAATGCACATTGGTAATATGAAATGCATGAAAGGAAAAAGGGAGAAATGCCAAAGGAGGAAAGAACTTCTCCTACTTCTGTGACTTCTTGAATAAATGACCTATTTCTAATTTGAAGGTGAATTCTCCCAAAGAACTACCATCGTAACAGAGTTTGTACAACAAAGTTCAAACTGCAGATTAATCTGATCTTACTGGCTTTATTAGAGAGAGGAGTTTCCCTTAAAATAAGCAGCCATTATTAAGTCATTGATGATTACTAAACATCAAAAATTAATGCAAAGTTGTAAAACAATATATTAAAAAGACTGTTACTGCATGATGATGCCTCAGAATATGTAATTCATGTACAGAAACAGAAAGAGTTTAGTACTGAAAGACTTGTGCTCCAAGCTAAATTGGGTACCAGTACATTCATGCAATGTGGGGTAAAATCCTAAAAGATAATTACTTGCTCCAAACAGAATTTTTTCTCACTCCCTTTTCTAGCCAGTCTTAAATTTGTCTTTTGAAGTTTTCTGTCTGTGCTTGATTTGGGAATTATTTTTATTTCTATTCTTTGAGTAAGGGTGGTTTAAGATTCTCACTCACCTGCTTATAGGCATTAAATCATGTTTTACTTGATTTCTTGTGCTGCCCTTTTAGTGAAGTAAATCTGTCTAGTTGTTTCCAACAGGAGCTTTAGGAAAGGCTTTGATGGAAACAAGAATCTAATTATAACTCACATTTTCAGTGCAATAAACAATATAAAAATAATATTTTCACCACATACAGAATAAGAAAAGAGTGAGAGTGAGCATAGTTTCCCATTCAGTCTAAACAAGTCTATAGTAAAACAAAGAAAATCACAAACCAAACTTGAATATTTATTTTACTTGATTTAATCCTCCTCCATTTAAAAGTTCTCAATACTCAAAACAATCATCCTGCATAAGTATTTTCTCTAAATTTAATACTGGTGACTTCAGGAAACGTCCATCAGGCTAACAACACCGTGGAACTGTAACTTCTCATGTTACTGAACAAAACAAAAGGCAGCCAGCACATGCTCTGTGCTCCGAGGGGATGGTACAGATATTTGTGACGCATTACTGAATGGAGTTTGCTCTCGTGTGACTTCAGATTTTTCAAATATATTTTTCAAAACATTGCAGCATACAATATGTGGTTTCCATAAGCACCATGAATTCTTCCTTCGCCCCTTTTCTGATTTATCTGCCTGTGAGGCATTAACGTACTGAGAGATCTCAGTTTGCCTGTCCAGTCACAAGAAACCCATGTCCAAAAAAGCCGACCACAGATAACCATCTCAATAAAAACAAAAGCGACAGGTTTGGAGATTACATTATACTCAATAATGTGTTTCATCCAAGGTGAAACTGTGCTATTAAATAGGCAAGCTGAGATTTTCAAATCTGTTTTAAGGACATGTACACCACAACAAGGCATTCAAAGCTCTTGAACATTAAAAATGTTATTCACTCAAGGAACAATTGGGAAAAACATTGGTTGCCAGAGAGAGATAGCATTGCATTACAGTTCTTAAGGTCAGTGGCATTTTGCTTTCCAGGTGTGAAAAGAAAAATTCCTATACGAACACTGTTTGCTTAAAATATCCAGATAATTCCAATAAAAAAATTCCATTCAAAGTTACTGAATTAAGCAAAAGAAATAGCATCTACTTACCATGTCAGTTTGTTGGGATAGGAATCACACATTTCAGATTCAAATGTTTTTGGGAAAACAGGTTTCCAAATATGTAAATACATTCAGAGATTCTGTGGAGACAATAGAGAGGCAACACAATGTTTGTGCAGTGTCTGTTGTTTTGGAGTGCTACAGGATACAGTTACAGTATTCCAGTGCTATTATATATTAGCCCTATGACAATTTTGAAAACCTCTTTTTATAAAAAAATGGGAATTTTGATATCTGTATTTTTTATTTCATATAGAGTCAGTCTGTCTCTTTTAGGAACACCATGTCCTGGAAAAAAAAGAATGCCCTTTTAAAAAAAAAAACAACAAAAAACCAAAAACAAGAGAACAAGAATTTTCTATTCAGCTACAATAATCACTTTCCAGCTAGCACATTCATCAAAGAATGAGTGATTCACTAGGGTAACATATGCAGGAGCTTGCTTGTATATATTCATATTGTCTTCTGCCTGAAAAGAGTTAAATAGAGCATATAAATGATGAATACAGAGTGTCTTGGGATACAAAACAACTAAAATGGGTTAATTAGTGAAAAACATGCATCAGAGTATAAGGCTCAACTGTAAATGTTACAGTTTTTTAAACTCATTATATCTGCTGATAGTATTCAGGATTATGGATAATATATATAAAAAGATGTTAATTTTCAAAAGGAGTTGAGTGGAACATATTAAAGAGTAAGAAATATTCATTGTTTGAATAACAGTTCAGATGCATTCACATTAAAGATACACTACCAAAATAATTTCTTTGACATGCTCATATATAAGCATAATATGTAAGTGACCTAGAAAATACAGACATTGTATAATCAATGACAAAAATATTGAGACAGATAAGCCCTGAGATCTTTGATCAAATATATTCTTTGGCAAACAAACAAAACATGTTGTCCTGACAAATAATATTCTTTGGAGCACTGGAAGTGTGCCTTCCCCAGCGCCGCCCTCCGAGGCGCTCTGCGGCAGCCCGGCTGCGAGCGCCGGCTGCGGGAGAGGCTCCGGAGCCGGCGGCCGCAGCCCTCAACTCCAGTGCCCCTGTGCAGGGCAAGACTCGGACTGCTGGCTGCTGCTGCCAGCTCTCCGAGTGAAGACTCTATCTCCCTTTGTGCTTTGTCATGGTACAGAGAGCAGACCCGGCTGCTGGCATTGTGACAAACAAGAAATGCATTCTCAGGTTGGTAAAAAGCTGAGTTTTATACAGAGAAGAAATGATGTGATCTCTATTCAAGTGCCAGCAGGGTATTTTAGGATTCTAAGGACTTTTTTCTCTACCTAAAAGGGTCCTGCACAGTGCTGCTGTTGCAAATTTTGCCTATACTATTCTTTCTGGCAAATCAGTGAGATTTGCAAGCTGGCTGAAATGAATACAAATGCACCATTGGTATTTAACTGAAAATGCTCCTGTGATTCCTTGCTTGGTTTGCTGTGTTTGTGTCTGTGGGCTCCTGAAGGAAGAGACACCAAAATAGAAGGGATAAATCTCCTCCAAGGTCTGTAGTTGAAGAGACTCCTGAGAGCCTGAAATACACTAATTCAAGATAATAATAGTCCTTCGGTTAAAACAACCTGCTGGATTTGAGAAAACCTGCAGTCATAATACTGTTTCATAAAGTCTTTGGAAACCAGTGCATCATGACACAGCTGTGTGGCTCCCTGTGACCTGTGATCACCCTGTTAAATTTATCTGTACAATGTGTTCATACAGAACCCTAAACAGAAGAGTGCAATGCTGATAAAAAACCATGAACTTGTGACAGAGAAGTAAAGTTTGCTACAATTAAAATAAAAGAATTAGCGAAGCATTTAATACTTGTGATTTTTAATATCAACACTAGAGTGAAACTGTAAAGTCTTCTTAACTTATGCATTTTTGAAGTAAAAATGACATAATTCCAAACACGTAGACAAAGTCTTTTCATATATGAATGTTCTCAATTTGGGTTAGGAAACTGACATTTTAAATATGGGTTGGAAGAGGATATACATCAGAGTATGCAGATAGAAATGTTAAAATACATATTTTATTTTGACAAGTAAAAGCTCTGTCAGAAGGTCTTTAATTCACAAAGCTGGAATACATTCATAGTTTTGAAATATGATCCTTTATCATATTCACTTCTAAGACAGGTTAATGTCTTAAATACAAACAAATGCACATCAGACAAAATCCAAGCCTGATTTGCTTGAGGGGCTGTAAGAATAATAATAAAAAAACCTATTATTAAGTAGATTTAGCATGAAAGGGAATGATTTTTTCAATCTTTTCCTATTTGTCTGAAAAATAAATTCTACCATTATAGTGTGTAATGCATGAGGTATCTATTAATAACCACATTCAAATTAACAAGTTTTTCATTCAAAGGTGTTGTCTAAATATTTCCTATTGTCCAAATATAACTGAACAGTGACATTCCAAACAAATAAATTTCCATAAAACCCAAATACATTTGTCTGACAAAGAAAATAATTATGGCTTATACTAAAATATTTCTGTTGGAGAAACCAGACTGCAGCTGACGCTCAATAAGAGGCTTTATGAAGAAAACCACTAAGTCACTGCATCTTCCGGAAATGCCACCTTTTCAGCACTAACACTTTTTCAAGCCCTTTATAAATGCTGCAGTTGCAGACTAATTATATTTTATTTTTGCTCCTTATTTTCAGCCATCTTTGATATCATCCAGACAGATGCAATATAGGATTTAGGTCGGACATTAGGAAGAAGGCTTTCATGGAAAGGGTGACTGGGCATTGGAAAGGGCTACCCAGGGAGGCGGTGGAGTCACTGTCCCCAGAGGTGTTTAAGGAAAGACTTAGGATGTGGCACTCAGTGCCATGGTCTGGTTGACAAGGTGGTGTGGGGTCACAGGTTGGGCTCCATGATCTCAAAGGTCTTCTCCAACCTCGTTGATTCTGTGATTCTGTACTCTATAAGTATATATAAAATCCATAGAAACGAGGAATGTAGCAGACGTCTGACTTTTTTTCTCCTCCTTCTCTATAAGTAAGCACATTTCATTTCAAAAGATTGAGTATCTGCCAGCCCCAAACGTGGCCTGCAGTTCCTTATTACACCCCAGGACACTTTACATTGAGTACCAATGGTGTGAGCTGTGCACCATCAGCACTAGCTAGGAGCTCTTCAGGGCCTTTACATTTAAATTGTTGCATTCGTTCCCAGTGCCTTTGGATTTAATTTGCTGTGTTCACTAAAGGGCAACAAAATCACAAAAAAGGTACTTAAAAGTTTCTTGCGAAATTGGGCTTATATATTTATAACAGGGTCTCAAAGCTACAAAGTTGATGAACAACACACTGAAACTGGAGATGAAGCTGCAAAGTTCCTGTGACTCTGATGTCTGAACACAATGCAGCAGTACAGTATTTTGTGATGACAGCATGTAATAAAAATGGATACAACAGAGCAGAAACCTACCCATGGAATTTGCATTCCCCAAGCATAGACAAAGTCACCAGATACCACAGTACCTGTGTCACTGCCAACATCATCTTGCTAAATACCACTCTCACTTACCCGTGACAATCTTTGAACCAACCACAAATAAATAATAGCCAGAGAATCCACTCATGTAAAATTTCCAATACAGTTTTCTGTATGAAACTTCGAAAAATGGAATCATCTGTCAAAAATCTGTATTGTTCCTAACCTTGAACATGACCTGTCTTGAGGCAAGATACATTTTATTACAGTATAAGCAAACACACACCCAAACTGCCAACACATACGCTGGTCAAAGACATCCCTCCTTTTGTGCTGTGTCCTTGTGTAGTCAGTTGTGGACTGAAATAAAGTACTAAGACTTCCCAAAAACAGAGCAATGAAAAGGCTTTTTCACCTCTCATTTTGAAAGAGAAGGTGAGTTTTGCCATGCTGATCCCTCTTGAAGTCAAAATTAAAGCCTTTTTTTAAAGATATCTTTTAAAATCACAAACAGAATAGAAAGGTTATGCATAGCCCCAGTAGCAATATCTCCTTTACTTCTGGTTTCTACTGCAATATTGTATAAGGACTGGAGCTTCCATGAAGCTTATATAAAGACTCCATTAATCTGATAAAAATATCAGCAGGTGTGGGAATGAAATCAGACAAAACATGAGATGGTGTGCAGAGAGGTTCCTGTAGGTGTATCTTCAGGGCTGGGGAGACAGAAGGCATGTGGGCTCAGGTTTGCTCAAGCCCTTGTTGCCGTGCCAGAGTGGCTGAGGCCAGTTGCCAGAGGGTGTTTTAGGGAGGGCTGATATCCTCAGGGTTGCTGCTTGACGGGAAACATCAGTTATCACCTTGATACCACTGCCTTATAGAAGTCAAAATAGGCAGGCAGAGCAGGAGGAGGATCTGAAGTGTGAACACACAGAAGCTTCCCTGCTGGTAGATGGCATGGTGACAGTAGGTTATTTCTGCAACCAGTGGAGGAAGAAAAATTCCTGTGCACTTTCAGGAGGATTTTTGGATGTAGAGCCCTATTAAGACCCTGAAGCTAAATCCTGTGCCTGCGCACACACAGTGGTGTTTCGGTGTTATTTCTCGGGCAATTCCCACACCAAATACAGTGTAAACTGAAAATTTTCCAGAGGTAGCTATGGTCAATGAGCAGTTGGGTTTGCTGTGCGGTTGCACAGGAGTCAAGATGTGCTCTGGCTGTACAGTGGAGCTCCTCCTGCACTGCAGCACACCCAAACACAGATAGGGAGTACTGGCAATGCAGCTCTCAGTCGATGGTCAGGTGAACTCTCAGAAGGAGCATCTTCTTTTTGAATCAATATTTTAGCTGTCTTGCTGTCTAACACTCCACATAGTCATCATCTCTGTCTCTTAGGGTATGTTTCCCGACTTCCTTGGCCAAGTAGAACTAGTTTAATTTATTAACCTGATCCTCATCTAACAGTTCTCCTGTTGGGACTGAAATAGCTCCCTGCCTTCCTCCTTTGGTGACTGAGCCTGTGAAGTGGTTGCTGAGAATGCCAAAGAACAGGACAGCCCTCTGCAACAGCTCTTGGTCTTCATATAGGCATATCAGGAAATTTTTCATATTTGCTTTTGTCTCAGAGAGGCCCCATATACCACGAGAAACAGACCCATTCCCATAGACAACTGCTTCTTTAAGAGACAACTAAGTCATGCTGGAATGGATTAAAATTTTATCACAGAATAAAAGACCTCAATGACAATAGCCTTATCTTATTCTTGGCTAGAGACTTCCTTCAAATATCTGTTCTTACATTTACCATTCTAAATAGAGGAACAAAACATAGCAGCCTACATAAATTGTCTACTAGAAACCCTGCAATTAAAAATATGACCAGGAATAACCCCACATTCGAAAAATAACTGTGAAGTTTGCCTTATTAAAATCAAATGTCTTAGCCACAACCACAAAGAGAGAGTCTGCATTTTCATAATAAAATTTCTGTTCTATTAAGAAAATATTTTCCATATTAAAAAAACCTGAATTGCTGCAAACAAATTTCACTAAGTTTCTTACTAAAAGAAAATGCAAGAATTAATTAAATGCTAAAAAAACCCAAAGAAACAAATAGGAAACCAAGATGAAATGTTAGCAGCTACACACTCCAGAGTTTAGACTGTTCTTGTAGATAATTAATATGCTCACATTATTTAACTGAAACATCATGCATCCTGCCACATGTCATTCCTTAACCAGTCAACACACATGAGCTGTGCTTGCAGGATAGAAAAATGATTGAGAATCATGGATTTTGTAGTGAGATGAAAACGACAGATGCCTTTTCAAGTGAGAAACAGAATATAGGATTGAGGAATTTGCAATGGTCACTTTAACTAAAAAGATGGCCATATGATGTGTTTACATTGCACAAGAGTATTATTAAACATATTTAGATAAATGCCCATGTTCTCACTTTTTATGCTCTGTCAGATTGCATATAAACTGTAATTCAAATAAAAGATGTTGTACAACCTTGCAACCACTATGTCAAACAGCCTTGTAAGTAGCTGAATAATTCCATCATCTCTCAAATTTAACTTTTCCATTAGTGGTGGTGCAATCTGATAAACTAGGGGGGCAAGGTAGGCAAAACATTTCGGTTCAGCTTAGTCTAAATAGTGTGTTAATCAGGGTTAAACAAAAATAATCAAATCCCAGGATTAATTCCAGTAATTATCATGTCTGAAGAAAAAAAAACTGGTTGTTTTTTTTTTTTATTTCACAACACTGTCTACTAATTACAGTAGGTTTTCATCATTTATGTACCTTGTCTAGGTACACAGACACCTCAAGAGAAACACGCTGCCAACACATATCCAGTGTCACAGTCACAGAATGGGGCAGGTTGGAAAGGAGCACAGTGGATCATCCAGTCCCACCTCCTGCTCAAGCAGGGTCATCCCAGAGCACACAGCACAGGATTGTAGCCAGACAGCTCCGGAATTTCTCCGGTGAGGGAGACTCCACATCCTCTCTGAGCATCCATTCCTTTACACGATCACCCACCCAGTAAAGTTCTTCCTCATGTTCAGGTGGAACTTCCTGTGCGTCAGTTCCTGCCCGTTGCCTCCTGTCCCACTGCCCGGCACCACCAAGCAGAGCCTGCCCCATGCTCTCAGCCCTCCCTGCAGACACTGACAGACCCCTCTCAGTCATCTCTTCTCAAGGCTAAACAGCCCCAACTCCCTCAGCCTTTCCTCGTAACAGAGATGCTCCAGTCCCCAAGCACCTTTGTCACTCTCTGCTGGACCCCCTCCAAGAGCTCCGTGTCTCATGTGCTGAGAAGCCCAGAACTGGACACAGCACTCCAGAGGTGCCTCACCAGGACTGAGCAGAGGGGCAGGATCACCCCCTGGGTGATGTCAGTGCCCTTCCTAATGCACCCCAGGATCCCATTGGCCTCTTTGGCCACAAGGACACACTGCTGGACACACTCAGGGACAGCTTGTCCACAAGCACCCCCAGGGCCTTCTCCACAGAGCTGATTTCCAGCAGGTTGATGCAGTAGTTTGACTTGAACCTGCATGCTCAGGAAAAGGCCTAAATAGGTGTCCTCTCCACTCCTCCTCACAGGCCTTGAGCATGTAACCACATTTCACAGTGGTGGGATCTGTGCATACACTTCCAAGTGGGACAATGTGTCTCTGCCTTTGATATTCCAGAAAATACAGCCTGTTTACTAAATGCTGTTTACTTAATGATAAAGCTTCTTTCAGAAAGCTCTACGATGTTCACCCTGTAAAGACAGTTTAAATTGAATAAATGCAAATCAATGATCACATTTTAACTTGACAACAAAAGGACTTGGCGTTTGCTACTAAATTTACTACAGAAAATCAGTGGTCTGTTTTCTTCCTCTCTTTAGGAAATTTTCTGATTTTCTAGGCATGCTAAGAATTTCTCTGTCCAGTTTCACTAAACAACACCTTTTGTAACTGTGAATGAACTTTTCCCACAAGAAATACGCTCTGAAAATATGTTTAAACCAACATTTCATCAGTACCTGACCAGCCCAAAAACTCTGAAATAATTCAGTAAACTAGATGTGAGAATCAGAGAGAGGAGGCAAAGAAGAAAAACAGAATTTAGCAAAAAGGAGCATGCTTTGGGTTTACCTAAAAGTAACAAACCAGAGAACGAAATCCTGCTGACCTGCAGTTTTATGATGCTTGGAGAGCACCACTTTTATCATGTAAGAGAAGGGAGGCCCTCGATTTGCTTGTGACAAACATTATTGCAAAGGGAATCAGGAACAGTTAAACACACTTGGCAAATTTTAAAGGATATGAGTATGTCCTGAGGGTTTCCAATTTTGCCTAGTAATTTTATAATAAACTCTAGAGAACCTTTTATCTGTGCTTTGTGTTCAGTGAAGTCACATCAAAGCAAAGAATGGATCGTTTACATCCATTTGGAAGTTACTCACCATATGCCTGGGAAGAAGGTACTACAGCGCTGCTTTAACACACTCTCCTCAACCCCTATCCTTCAGAGGAAACTGGTACATGTATAAAATCAAGCTTCAGAAAATTCACAGGCTGCTCATGCTCCCTTTTTTTCATCTCTGCTCAAAGTCTGCAGCCTCTGGGAGCCCTCACACCAATCTCCATGGTGTTTGCTCCCGAGCATCTGCCCAGCCACTGCAGCATTGGGCTAAGACAGGGTCTTTACATGAAAACAATGCAACTGTGAGACTGAGACCTTTGATAACCTTTGCACTGTATCTGGACTCACCAAGAGGTCACTAATCTCACAAGGACCTTCTTGACTCTGCATGGAACTCCATAGGAGAGAAGAATGAAAATTTTGGCAGAAATCTCTCTTAGGAAGAAGTTTAAATTAAGCTAGTTCATAGAAAAGCTTTTGGTAAACCAAAATTGAAATTTCAGGTAAAGACCTGAAGCTTCTAATTCCCTTGGTTGTGAAGGCTACATTCAAAGTTTCAAAGACAGTGTTTTAAGAAGCAGATTGTGGAAGAGACAGCTCTGAGTCATTAATTTTGCCCATTCATGACATTCCCATTCACCAGAGGGAAGAATTAGCTTCAAATCCACTTGATCTGAAATATAGATACTAAGACTAAAGGAATTTGGAGATTTTGCTACTTACAAGATCTGCATGAATTTTTATTGTTATCATTTTCTGATGTACTGGAAAAGTTTGGAGACATTCCAACATAATTTTCATTTTTCCAGCCAATTCTGGAATAAAATAGAAGAAATATAATGCTCAGCACTGGAGGACTAATATCAGATAGATCACTCTGGGGTCAACAACTACAGTAACAGAGCAAAGATGATTGAAATGATTAAATGTTTGCTGGTGCAAAGGTAACTACAGCACACTCTTCAGAGTTGTGCACAGGATGTAGGCATTGGAAGCCACAATAGTCTTTTCTGGTACAAGTGGGAAGGGAAACTGAACACTCCTGGTGCATCTTTCAACACAGCTTGTTGCAGTCACTGCTGAATCACTGACACCAGTACAAAACAGACAATTCTAGGGAATGTGAACATGGATGTATCCTCTGACTCCAAAACAAATCTCATAAAAAAACCCCAAAACAACCCAAATTAACTAAACTAAAAGTGTTATTCTTACTGCAAGCTTATCATTCTCTACCTGGAATCCACTCTATACCAACAGTCACAAGTTTAGGAGTCCATCTTTCTATTCAGGTTCCTTGGTGGTTTTCATCTGCAAATTATTAATAAAGCTTGGTCTTTGTCAGCCTATGTGTGATAGATTAGATGTAATTAAAGTTTCACAGTTTATTTCATATCTCTTCAAGTTATACTTCTTTACAGCCCACAATATGATTTTTATAGGTAATAGTCTTTCAAGAGCTACAGCAAAATCTCTCGGAAGGGTTGAAGACTTCCAAGGACAGAGAAAATTTCATACCTCTGTAAGTAAAATCACTGAAGGCTTCATAACAAGTGAGGTAGGGTAAGTTTCTGATGTAGGAACACATATCAGTATGAAAATAGGAATCTAAAGAATCAAAAGCTACAATTTCTGTTTACATATAAAATAAGCATCTGTGTAACTTTAAAAAAGTAACCAAGTATTATGCTAAAGTTGATTAAAATAAAATAAATCAAACTAAATCTCGATAACTATTACTGTAATCAACTGTCACTTCCCTGAGTATCTCTCTTTGAATACAAAAATATAAATTAAAGGTTTTGAGAATTAAGAATAAACTATGGCCAGAAGTGTTTTTTAAATATTTCAAGACATTTCAGAAAATGGTATGACATTTCCCCTAAATGCCAAATAAACCCAAGAATGACTATGTATATCCATAAAATAAGGCATGTAGTCTTTAAAATCCAACAACTATAATTAAAAAATGAGGTCTTCTAAAATAGCAACAATTTAAACTGTGAGCTTATTTGTCACTGAGCACATGAGAAAAAATAAATCTCCAGCCATGCCCGCAGTGTTAAATTTTCACAATTTGGAAATGTAGTCAACAGTTCTGCTGAAAAACAGCCACTGAATCAGGCTGTGCAGAACGGCGCCTTTGTTGCACTTGGTATGCACTGACAAAAGATTAATTCTTTGCATTGTTAGAAGGACTGACTGCTTCAGAACAAACCACCACTATTCAAACTTGTCAGAACAAGCTTGGAGAAAACTAGGTAAGAGCACTTGAAGGATCTGTACACAAAGACAGTTGAACTGGAAGTGAAGTTACATACACAAATTAACTATTACGTGGTGCAGCTTTAATTGCCTCAAACAATTCCTCTTTCTTGTTTGTAGCAATGATAGTCCATTTTCCAAAGTTCTCGTTTCATGTATGTTTCAAGGCACACAGGTTGCATGCTAGGGGTCTTCAACAAAAACTATGCTGGTGTCATGTGGTGATAGGATTTCACACAGAAATATTGATTTCCAAGCTTGTTCAAATTTAGTTTCATTTTAAATGCAGTAATTTATGATTTTAAATAACTTTGCCACACAATCCTGTGCAACACATGACATTCAGGAATGGCTACAGATGGAGCTTTCCCATACAAAAAAATAGATGATTATGAACAACACCTGTTTCTGCCAGCCAGACTAGCTTGCACTGTAACTCTTGTGTTGTGCTAATAATTACCAGATTAGTATTTAACTGTTCTTACCCAACAGTTGGTACAAACTGGGGCACACACGTCCCGTGAGATCTGAGCCTGCAGCAACCTAGGCACGTGTGTCACCACATGCATGCTCTCAGTCCCTCTGGGTTGTCAAACAAACTCTGAGCATGAGAGAGAAAGGGGAGGTCATATGACGAGGAACCACCTTTGCACCTCTGAAGCTCTGGCTGAAGAGGCTTTCACAGAAAGGTTTTTCTCCAAGAATGAGCTAAGGGTGGAGATTGTTATTAAACTGACACAGAAAGAAGAAAAACAGGGGAATTGCATTTGTGTTGATGCTCTGAATCTAGATTAGAAATTATGATTTAGAAATAAAGCATAATGACATTCACACAAACACCCAAAAGTACCATGCCAGAGAAGACCAAGTGAAAATGAACATACAAGATGAGATGGATGGAAATGGTCTTTTAGAGGACAATTTTTGCAATAATAGAGCTAAATAACCCACGATCATAAATTCTACTACTAAATAAATAGGCTTCTTGTGGTATTTTCTGAAGTTTATTTACTTCAGCAAAAATAATGGCTGTCTAATCCAATACAACATTTTTTTGGTATCAAATCATTATTAGTTTTTACTCTTCACCAAGTACTAGCTTAATTAGTTATATATCACACATATATATTTAACTCTGGTTCATATTTATCTGAACAATACATAGAATATTTTTTTACTATCTGGGTATTAACACATACAATTGGATCAAATAATAGCTTTCAAAATATTTCAGTGCATCAGCACTCCCATAAAATAGGCACTCATGCTTATTTTCACACTTGGAAAAAGACTCTAAATGTCACTTGCCCATCTGAAATGTTACATCAGGAAACTTCTGTAAATAAATTAATAACACTGTATTACGGCCAAATGGGAAGAGTCCTGCACACAGAAAGGTGCCATAATTAAATCTGCTACAAAGTACATTCTGTGTTGGAAGTTTCTATCCCAGCCTTAGGAGACAACATCAGACACTTTCACAAAGGATTGTTGGGTTTAAGTTCTTGAGGATCTCTGACCTTAGCTATGAAAAGGTAACTTACTTACATGGTATTTTTTAGTACTTGTCTGACATGTAGAGTGATGACAAATACAGGGACAACAGCATGATTAGGTGAATTCATTGTTTTAACCATTACAGGTATTTTAACAGTACTGTAAATGAATTATTGTATTTTTAAGAGTAAATAACACTGTTCACAAGTTCAAAATTCTAGCTTTGTAGGTGAGGTGTGCTTTACAAAGATCCAACTGCAATAATACAAACTGAGGCAGAGGTAGGTACACGAATTCTTAAGGTGAACCTGTGGCCAAATTTAATGCTAACATAACTAATTTTTTGTTGCACTCTTATGTTTCACACCAATTTCCTCTTGTGATTGCAATTTGTTTTTATTTTGGGATCATAGTAACTGACAGCTTATTCATGAATAAGGTCCTACATACTGTTTGCGACAGCTGTAGGCTTGAATCATCCCCCGTGTGAGCAAAACACAAATTTCATAGACATGCATCAAACTGTGTTCAACCAACATGTGAGATGACTGGTAAAACCATAGCCCCCAAGCCTTCAGCAAATGTAAAGCCTGTCATGTGAAATTCAATCTGGATCTTAATGTGTGGAGTTCTATTGAGCTACTGTACTTGATTCAGAACTAAATTTAGGTGTTAGAGAATAAAATTATAATCACAAGGCCTTAAGGGGAAAAGAAAGAAAACACGAATAAAGAGATTTATTAACATAGTGGTACTGAAGAACCTTTCCATGTAAAGATAATGTCTTTTTTGTTGTTGTAAAAGTCTATGACCAAATTTATTTCTGATATTATTTAACTGATCTCATTCTTGCTGCTCCTACAGTCTTAACTGACATTGCCAGCATCTACAGCCTTTGGAAAAAATGGCATATTGGTTCAAACATGAAATGAATTGGCTTAGACAGAAAAGAAAAAAGATAACTTACATGATTTTAGTCATGGTGGACAAAAAATCTCAGCAATCAAAAAGTTTACAGTAAAGCAGATTGGAAAAGTGCTCATGCACAAGAAACCCAAGTCAATTTTCTGAAAAAGCTTGAGGGCTTCCAGAATATCACTTGAACCTGAGACACAGTACACAAACTTAGGGTATAATACCAACTTCCATTGCTTTATGGCTATAATAAAGCTCACAAAAGCTTTGTGATAGTTTACTGAGGCTGAAAAAGTATCAGCCCTTTTATATCAAAGTTTCCTCATTCCTTCCAATAAAGGAAGAGAAGTTGTATGGCTTCAAACCACCCCCAGCAAGCAGATAGACATTTCTCTAAATTAGCCATTGCTGTTAGTGCTGCAGAGAACTATTTGCTACTTAGTTTTCCAATATTCTCAGCTTTCACAACTCTGATTCATTTACTCAGAGCTGCTATAATTTAAGATCTGGATGCACTTCAACCCACTCAAAGATTGTGGGGAAAAGGCAATTAAAAACCTGACAAAAATTTTAGTGTATTTCAGTTTGTTTGGTATTTGCATTAAATTTTTTAAGATGAGAACCTATACTATCATTTACATTCCACACACAGTTACTAAATACAGTAATAATTCTGCAGAATTATTTTCAGCCACTCAGGGTGAAGAGATGTGGGGATACCTGGCAGCATAGCAAAGGGACCAGGGAGTAAGAAGCAGGGAAAGTGAAAGAAAACAGAAGATAATGGCAGAAGGAGTTTAATGATGTGGGATGTAAATCCATTGGATTTACAGGGTCCATAAAGTTGGACTCTGGTGTCTGTAGACAAGCTTGTTTGGGTAAGCCACATACAGGATGGCAGAGCTTCCGATAAGGCAATCCTATAAAATGCACTGGGCCACGCTGGATTGATGCTAGTTATAGCTGTGCTCCAGAGTTATTTCCATCAAAGCTCAAGAGTCTTTAGAAGTAGAAAGCAGTCACAGACTGCTACTAGACTATTATACATCACCCAGCTGTACAAGTCCAGTCCCTCTCAAATCTTAGCATTTGGCCTTTATTTCTAGAGTGTGTGGAGCTGAAATCCAAGGAGAGAACTTCTCACACCGGGAAAAGTTTGGATTCAGAGCTGACCTTCTGGGGTCCTGGGCTTACATAATTTGTGAGATAGTGTGGAGCGGACATAACATTACTGAAGACAAGGATCACAGTACTACTGCTCTTTTTCAGCACCACTGAAAGGCTAATTCTTTAAGATAGTGATAAAAAAGTTCCATGTCTGAATGTAAACCAACTGAGTTATACAGCAATTCATATGGGAACCGAGAAGATTAGGGCCTGGAAACTGCCACCCTGAAAGCCAGGCCTGAATGGACTGGAGTAATAGAGCAGCTGCTTTAACCAGCAGCTCCATCACCCTCTGTCAGACAGTGCATGGGAATGTTTGCTCTGCATCTGTCCACAGGATGCTGGATCCCCTTCAGGCCTAAGGAACATTACTACTAAGTCTGATTCAAAGTTTTCAGGCTGCCAAATGACATTCACTCTCTGAGTGCACACACAGAAACTCCCATCTCTGTCCTCTGCTTAGAAATACACCAGTGTGGGGTTTATATAAGGTTGGGATTAAGAGTGTTGGATAAAACAGCAACACATCCATCAGAAACTGAAATTAAGCCTCTTTGAATGTCTTAAGCAGAAAGGAAGTGGGTCACTCAATTACTTATGCTTAAAATTAGGCATTTAACTTATTTCAGCTTATATCAAATTCTTTAAATCATTCATGGGAATTGACTGATCAAGTCAAATATCTGAAGTGATGAGAACCAGGAGGCACCTAGAGACAGACACGTATCAAACACACACTGCTTAATAAACAGGTTTTGATTTAACAAGCAAAGATGCATCAAACTTTTTAAGTTTAAGTGCAAATTACCAGTGTTTTGGTGAGAAACGCATAAAACGTAATAGGCTTTTGTTTTACTCAGGCCTGTGCAGGTAACAATGGGCTCTGTGCACAGAGCCAGGCTGTGCTGCTCTGTCACAGTCTCGTTACTGCATGTCGAGGTAATAACAGAGAAACAGGAATGCAAAGTGTCAGGTATAAAAAGGTGCTCAACTTCAGCGTTAATGCTACAAAGGTGCTGTTGATAAAGGCCTAGTATATGACCTTATTATATGGTTTCTTAAAGTTCAGAGCAGCTTAGAAAGACCAAAGCCAGGCTAATATATATTAGTTTCAATGACGTATCAATTAAAACAAGCCAATATTAACACATGCATGATTAACAACCACCTTAAAAACCGATTTGGTCAAGCATTATTTATTCCAAATACAGGCCTTTCTCAAAAATATTCACAAAGCAAAATACTTAATACTTAAATATCTCAAATTTGCAGTTAACATTTATTTTTAGCTCTTTATTACAGGAGTATTTTGGGAAGTGTTTAATGAGGAGACTGTCCTAATGATACAAGTGTTCTTGAATTCTGTTTTTTGTTTCATTCAACCATAACAGAAGCCAGCTGCTGATGTTAGATGTGGATTGGCTTTGATGTTCAGCAAAACACAGAAAATCCCCCTTCTACATCTCTTTCTAGTCCCATACTTTATGGCCACAGAGACCAAAATCCACAGAGCCTCATATGTCTGACCTAACTGCTTGGTGGGGAGGGGTATGGAGTGAGCAAGAGGCAGCTCTCTGCAGACAGAGAGCATTTTTCTAAAACCACACAGTTTGTTAGTGTATCCTGTGAGGGTGGTGACAAAATGGTTCAATAGGACCTTTGTATTAAGCTTGTATTCCCCCTTGCTTCAGCACTCTCACTGATTGCTACAGGACCTAGCAGCTTTTCTTTCCATCACCTATTCTCCCCCACCACTTTCCCCAAGGTGACACATTAGCTAACCCCTGGGGTATTTTTCTGAAGAAATGTAGCTGTAGCTAGAAATAGGAACAGAACCCTTTGGCTGATTCAAAAACCCCTGAAGTTTGTGTGATGCTTGGCTCAAGCACTTACAGATTGCCAGATTGCAGCCAGGAAGGCATTTCCCCACAGGGCTGCCTGGCAGAAGTGCCTGGGCTGGGGGTCTCTCCCGCTCGTACGGACCCTGCCTTGCATCCAAGGCTCACCAGGAAATTTCACTCAGTAAGTCCCTGCTACTGCCATGTCCTGTGCTACCAATAAAGCTGCTGAGTCTCCTGCTTTCCTCCTGTGGCATACTGTAATTGTGACCACAGATCTTTTATCATGGGTTTAAGCTTGTTACAGGGCATTAGAAGTGCTGTGCAGTCTCTGAGAGGAGGAGCAGATGATGTCCCCGGGGCCCGCCTGGATTAACTGCTTGTTACACAATTGTCAGCCTGACAGCCCAGTTGGTTCTTCTCTTGCTTGAGTTTCTAACTTGTAAATTGTGAACCCATCCTCCTTACAAGGAAAAAATACTTTCTCAATTTTTTGATTTCTTTCTTGTTCCTGGTTTTTTGTTTTCTCTTGGCAGTACCTTCTATAGATCCACTTTTTTGTTTTTCTCCTGCACAGCAGTTCTCTCCAAAGATAAGGTACAAGCAAAATCAAGCTTAAAAAAACCCCAACCCTCAAACAGCTCATTCTATTTAAACAGATGGCTTAAAAACAATGGTTAAAATGCCTTACTTTCCATGTGAAACAACCTCTTTAAAAGGAAGAGCTGCATTTCCTAACATCACACATATAACGTGCAGAAGCACAGAAACTGAACATGGAATCCCATCACATAAATTATTCATTCGTTGCCAAGGCAGTTCCCTGCAATGTAAGTTTTGAATAGTTGAAAAGTTAAAAAGGTTTTAAAGTTTAAAAAGTTTAGAAGTTAGAAAGGTTTTAAATACTTGTAAATGGATGTAAGGATTCAAGCTTTCCCTAGCTTTTCAGCAAGATAAACCATATGGATATTAAAGCATGTTTATGTTTCTGTCTGGAACTGTTTTCTTTTGCTAAAATATAGTCTTAACTCAGAATAAATAGGACTAATTTTTTTTGCTTTTCTCATAACAATAGAAGTGAAATATTTGTATGGGATAGATTTATGCGGACTTCTAAAATGTAGGGGTAGTTTGGACATAGAACCTGAATACAGGAGATGGAAAAACTACTAACTGGAATGCAGACTTTCCTACTCATGATTAGAAGACACATCATCAAAGGACCTGACATGCAGTTTCCTGTTTGCTTCATTTCAGAGAACAAAGAGATTGACAAACATATTTCTATATATAATAACAAAAGCTTAGCTATCCATCATTAAATGTTTTCTAGTCACATGACAATATAATGGCAAAAAAAATTAAGCTTGTACATTTTAATAGTCAGAAGAAATTATACTGATCTTTCCTTGCTACCCACTCCCTTTGTATACAAATCCATACATTTTGGTCCATCTTTAGAACATTCAATTTTGCATTGGAAAATCTACTCGCTAAATAAAATTCAAACATTTGTCCACTGAATAATAAAACTGTATGTTCATAGTTTATGCAATGCATTGGCCAAAGAAATTCAATTTGGGTAGCACTATCACACAAGATTAATTGTGAATTTCTGTCTATTAAGAATGTTTATACAAGGTTTCTGAGTGTAGATTTTGAGACTGCGCTGCAAAAACCCCATTCCTCTGGTTAAGCAGCAACAGTCTAAGAACGAAATGCAAATCACTTTTATTTGGCAAGTGCCACTTAGGGGTATAATCTCAGACCAAGCAGATTAATCGCTGTATACTACTGATACACAATGTACACCTTATGTACTATTCTTTCAGCAGAGGCCATGTCTGCTGCAATGCAGTGCAGGCTGCCTATGGATTTCCATTTTAGATGCAGAAAAGTTTCAGAAGATAATGTTCTTGAGGCCAATCTAGACTAGAGTTTTCTAGCTTCATCTACACAAGTAAGACTCAACCCCTTGAAATGATACCCTGGAAAACGGGGAGAATAAAGAAAGAGAAGGGCTGGCACTGTTGCCCATTTCTCCCATTACACATTTCACATTCTGGCAAAGATGTGGCTGCATGGTTGCCCCTCTGCCTCACTGTGTGTTTGGTCAAGACTCAGCAACAAGGCTCACCCCCTCAGGCGGCACAGCAGGTGACCCCCTAGGTGTCTGCCTATAACCAGGTATTGAAACTTTTCCTCCATTCAATTTGTGCAGGGTGATACCAGGCGCTTATTCGTTTTCTTTTCCAACTCTTTCCACTTAGAGTATCAGCACAGAGATTCTATGTCCAATATTAATTATACAGCAGAATTTAATGGTCTTCCCAGACTTGTTATGTGCCTGTTATAATAAAAGAGAATTTTATGTTTGCAGTCTTGTGAAGACTAAAGAAAACTGTAGGTTAGATCAAATAGGAGGTTTCATTTAGATAACCTCTGTCATTACTTCCTAACACCAGTGAGCATGCTCAAATACATCCAAAAAATTCCCTCGAATTCTCACTAGGTTAAAGAGGAGTTTCCATGCAAATGTAACGGCTCAAACACATGAAAGATGTTTGATTCCTTTTCGAAAAGACAGCAAGTCTCTTTTCTGGATTTTCCTTTGCAGGCTATTTATAGTTCAAATGTACTTTCCATATTCACTTATTTAAAAGCAGAGGTTCTAGCTAAAGGAAACAACACATAGGGAAGAGGCACTGTGCTACATAATCAGTTTTCAGCTGAGACTTCATTTACCATACTGAACTAGTTTCACACAGTAAGACAACCTTATGACCAAACAAGACAAAAGAAAATCCCTCGTGGGTATGTAGCACTGATCAAGGGAGCTTCTTTTGCCAGAAAAGACAGTTTCAGCGTGCCAGTTAGGGGGTTTCTGACTAGAAAGAAAATTGCGTTGGACAAACAATTCTGCTAGAATTGCATTTACCACATTGTTATGACAGGGAATTAATTTATTTTATACTATGCTCTAGTGTAGCTCTACATAACAAAAGAATATATTATGGGATATACTTATATTTTAGTACTGAAAGGAAATGACATCTTTACATGAAATGCTTTTCAAGTCATGTATTATTTTTTATTCCACTTTGATAAACTAATGCTATAAATAATTGTTTTATTTTAAAAAAATCTTTCAGTCCTTTCTCTTAAAATGCTGGATTTAAATAGATCCAGACACAAAGACCCACAAAAATCTAAGTGATCCTAAGCTTTGTGACAGAATCCTCCTTCACAGCATTCCCATGGTACAAGACAGACACATGTTCAGGGTTTATCATTTGAAGTTGCTTCAACCCTCGCTGCAAATTTTAGTAAATATTCAGTTAAGTTACTAAACACACATACACACACTTAGCATGACCAACAATGGTAACTTTTCTTTCTAATCTTAATAAAAACACCACCTGTGCCACAAAATAATCCCGTAAAAGAGAACATATGCATTTTCTTGTAGGTCCCATATTGTTTCTGTAGCTATATCACAATAATGCTCTCTGTATTTCTCTCATCACAGCATATTATCATGCTGATCCTAGCTCTTGGAAAAAGGGAAATGCAGAACACATATGTGAAATAAAAGAAAACACATATGTTTTAGATTAAGCCAATCTCAAGATGTTAAATCCCAAACCTGCTCCACAGAAGAGTGAAATGGGTATTAGCACCATATGATACCTATTCAGTTTAGGACTAGACCGTACATTGTAATACAGTGTTTTTCCTAATAATTTGTCCTAATTTGGTTCCATTTCTGGGAGACACCGTCTCATCACATTTGTTCAGAGCTACAGTCCCAGCACCAGTAAGAATTGCAGCTATTTTTCTGGCAGCCTGCTGCTCCCTCATTTTATCCAATGCTGAGTGAGATCATGGCTCTCATTTGTTGAGAGCCAAGCAGTGAGCTACTTAGTCTCTTGCCCTCAAAAATTTATTGGGCTACAGAAGAAGTTGTTTCTACAGACACCTTTGGTTTAGGCATTCAATTAGGACGTGAAGGTTTAAACATTTGACTCCTCCCTAGAAAAATATTTTGTTATAAATTTACTTTGCAGTGTCTATCTACCCCTTCTCTACTTTACTACAGCTGGAGAATGAGACATATGAGATTTTCATACCTATTCTTACCCTATGTCTATCTACCTACAGAAAAGAAAAATATTTATGCTTTTTATTGAAATTCTCATGACAGTTTTTATATTTTTATATTTTTGGTTCAGACTTTAAACTGGCTAGATCACCATATATTCCCTATAAGCTCTTTGTACCACCACCCTCTCAGCCCAGTTTTGAGTGAAATATAAGTAATAATTTTCATAAAATATTTGTGAAATAATACATATATATCTCTTGAGAACATATGTTGAAGTAATTAATAGACATTCTTAATTAGAACTACTTAATTTGAAATAAATATCATTAAGCAAGTCTCTATTATAGTCAGGAGAGAAAAGGAAACAATCGCATGGCATGGAGTCTAAGGTCCAGTTGAGTTTGGCTAGCAAGAAACCAGGAATTGCCAGGTTTACAGAATTTTTTTGATGTTCCATAATTTTTGTTGCACATCAGAAACAAATGGACCTTTCACAATCCATTAAAAATAAAGTAAGATTAAGAGAAGTGGGTCACTTATTTTCTGGATCAAAGTTCAGACCTTCACTTGTGTTACCACATGTCAGGTAATTAACCCAAATACCTGGGTCTTCTGGGCTCCTCTATTCCCCCTCTTCTTAATTCCAGCATAACTCACAGAAGTAAAGAGCTTCCCCCACAAGAAGTTCTGCTTTCAAGTAACCAAGACTAGTGGACGGGGTAATATTTAGTTAAAATACATCTCACATAGAATGGTTTAATTTGGAAAGGCGCTCTGAAGATCATCTTGTCCAACTTCCCGCTCAAAATTGCATTTTGCAATATGATTGGTTTAAATATAGATACTGATAACATTTTTACAGGCTTTTCTCATCCTGTGTTTGATAATTGTGTTCACCACCTCACCACTGTAATGATCAGAAATCACAGAGTTACAGAAGGGGTCAAGTTGAAAGGGACCACTGGAGTTCATCTAGTCCTAACTCCCTGCTTAAGCAAGAATATTCTGGTGACTAACAGTAAGTAATTTCAAGCCAGCACCTGTGTAATTCTGATTTTTATATCAAATACTTGTTTCACTTTATTCCCTAAAACATGCCAGCTAAAAGTGAGCCATCCATAGGTCTTAGACACAAAAGAGCAGACCCATTACCTAATGCTTTACTAAGATCAAGTCTAGGTTGTGTGACTTCCACAAAAATCAAACTCTTTTTGTGCCAATCACAGAATTCAACAGAAACCATGAAGATATTATTTTTCCAGTAACACTTTACCACAAGTTTCTTCACCAAGTTTATTAGAATTATTAGTGTAAGCCAGCACTTTTCAGTCACTCAACAACTCTCCAGCTGCTCCATCGGGGAGTACTGTGAGGAACAGCTTGTGCTGTGTTCAGAGGGGTTTGTGTAAAGAGGAAACACTGGTGAAATCGGCTTCATCCCTGTGTTCTTATCTTCTAGCACAGAGCTGGCCCAATGCTTGGTCAGTGCTCTACAACTTTATTACTCCACAATATTTATACAGCATTAAAATAAATTCAATTCTCCAAAATTTCACCATTTGTACTGGAAAAATGCAGAATTTTAGCATGTATTTTCAAATAGATCCAAGTGTCAACAGGCAACAACCACAAAACAAATATAACTGCACAGAGTTTATGAGCAGTTTGCAAACAATACAAGAAAACTCTTTATCCTACCCATTCAGTGAAATTAAGGAATAACAAGTACATGTGCAAAACCAAAACTACTTTCCAAAGAAGGCCCGTTGAAGTTATGTTTAGTATTGGGGGTTTTTGTTAATTTTGGTTTTGTTTAATGAGTAATTAACAAGTCCTTTATAGTTTCTATGTGATTTCAACTAATGTGTGTCAGCAGTTCAAAATGAAGAGTCTCTCTGACAGCCCAGCTACTCAGGCTTTGAGATTTAAATATGACCTGCATAGAATTAAAAGAAAACAAAATTTAAAAAAGCTTCAACTACTAAAGTGTTGTCATTGTTGTTTTAAATGACAAATTAGTGGGATGGAATTCAAGACACTTAATTATCACATTAGTTAGCCAGATGGTTTATTTGAAATCCCAGCAGACAAGTATCTGAATTTTGCTTTAAGTTGGGCTCAACGAGTTAGCAAAGGCAAAGGACAGCAAGAGTATGCAACTCTCTTTTGCTTGCTTTAACAAATAAAATTTTTTCTGCCTACCCCCTTGAGCAATGTTTCAAAGGGAATTTATAGAAAAAGTGGCAGCCAAAGGAATATGAGTGTTCTGCAACCTGTCAGATATCTTTGGTCACTTAACAATTGTGTTACTCCTCTGACACTAAATTTCCACCAGTTTTTCAAAGAAAGGGATTTTGAAGCAAACTTCCATAAAAACAGAGACTTTTTCTAAACCTGAAAAAAAAATGGTTTCAATAGTCTGAACCATTTTTTTCTCTCCTCTAAATGTTTTGGCAGCAAATAAGATTCCCTGTTGGATGACTTTATGGGTGGTGGGGAGGAGAGGAGTCATGGATCAACAATCCCAGAGTAAGAACTGGTGGTACGACTTGGCTGAGCTGTGCTGTTTCAGCAGTCAGCTCTTGAGCGGCTGCTTCAAATGGTCTCAGCACTTTCACAGGAGTTTCCATTAGTGTCTGCTCCAGACGTGGGAAGAATCCATCAATTTCATTTTCAAAATGTCATAGCATGTAATAACTGCCTTTGCTCAAACAGCTTCTCCTAATAGAGAATGTTGAATTCTGTCTGGTAACTGCATCCTGAATAAGTTTGTGTTGGGGAACAAGTCATTATTCTTGGAAGATTTTCAGAAGTTTTTTGGCTTTCACAGGCTGCCTGAGCTATGGACAGATACCATCTGCTCGTATAAGAATATACATCTCTAGTGTGTCATCGTACTCATGTATGAAGTCTACAGGCACAGAAGAGCATCACCTTCCATCCCATCCCCACTGTGGAAGGGACAAACATCTTGGTATTCATTTTCTTTTGGTGGTTGAATTAGAAGAGCTAAAATGATAGTGACCCAGAATTTCTTTTCTTTTAAAATATTTTTCAGATGACCCTTTGAGAACAGAATTAGCACCTGAAGGACCCACCAAGGTGCAGACCTCGGCAGGACTCTCTTCTCCAAAGTTACAATACTGGTTCAGAATGTGGGAACAGAGGGTCTGGAATACAAGGCTAGCAAAGATATTTTCCATATCAGCATAAATGCTGTGGCCTCTGAAAGGTGTCATTTCCAATCAGAGAACTATCACAATTTTCCTTTCCTTACTGGAGATGTGAGGAACAGAAATATTAAATGGCTTGTTCAAAATGACATTGGTATCTCTGGCAGAGAAGAGTCATGTCTTGCTTCCCATATTTAAGACCACATACCTCTTGGATATCTGCCCAAAGAAGTTAAATCCCTTGTTTTATGTATTGCTCTGATGTAACAATTTGTGAAACTTGAAACAAAACATAACAACCAACCTCAAAAATTCAAATCCCAATGATTTTCAACGAGACTAAAATTTTTTAGCAGTGAAACACAAGTACTTTGAGGTGTTGCCCAAGAGGATCAGCGCATGGAAATATTAACGCAAGCAAAACATTAACCAGGATTTCCAGTAAAGACAGCATAGTCAATTTGGTTCTTGGTATCAAATAGCAACATCTGCACTATGGTAGGTATATACTAGCCCCATTACTTTTCTCCTTCACATAAAAAACAGATTGTCAGTATGAGAGTGAGTGTTTCTGGGTCAGGACATTAAAGTCAAGCTAATGCATACCAAATGCATCATCATCTATGTATTTTTATAGTTCTGGAGTTGTCTGCATTGTAGAAAAGTTGCTTTTCTTAAGATTATTCTTGCAGAGGCTAAATATCATAAAGAACTACAGACTATTCAGTGTTCTACCGTACCCTGGGCCCTTCTCTTCAGCTGGCATGCATGTGCTCAGATTTGTCTAGTCATGACAAAGCTTTTTGGATCACTATTACCATTCAGGAGCCTTTTTCCAAACAATAGTACCAGGTCTCCCCCACTTCCAAAGAAGGATGACAAAAGAATATCATCTAAAACCCACATGTGCCTCCTTTCCTGTGACTGTAGGTAGGAATGACCAAAGTAATCTACAGTAGAAGTACAGATTATTTTGTAAACAAAAATGCCTATAAGTTCCTGTCTATTACTGCCTTGAGATCCTGAATACCAAAGATGATCAAAATAATCCTGCCTGGCATCATTAGGTTTCCCTTTCTCAGTTAGGTGCCCCAACTTCCCACCGAAGCACAGTTTGCCAGTTTGTGCCTCTCAATGTGTGTGACATATCACATCTCTACCTTCTTCTTCATCCTTTAGGATATGAAATTATGAAGATTGCTCCAAGATAAAATGTCTACCTCTTAAATTAGAAACGTTTATCAATGCAGGATGCCACAAGCAGTTCAAACCCAACTATTATAAATTAAGTTATGGAAATACACAGCACATAAAGAAACATGAGGTTGGCACTACAGTGGGAGCATGAAAAAAAAGCTTGAATATTTAAAACTGCTATAAACTAGAGGGTAGTTAGTTTTTGGAGAGTAGTTTTGGGACATGTTTTTACTTCAGAATGTGCCTAAAAACATGCCACCCCAAGTGCAGCTCAGTTTTGCAGTCACTGAGGAGGAGAAACTCCTGTGTGTTTGAGACACCAGGGTTTGGGTGTCCCTGAGAACACCGGGACATGGCTTCTACTTGGGATTAGGGTTGGGACAGGCTGCGTTTTATAGACACGTGTCACTCTAAGGTGTTGGAAAAAAAAAATACTAAATTCAGCAAAATTATCACCAAAGATATGACTGCAAGACTTGACATCATGCATGAACACACATTCACTACACAAGACAGAATTTACTAAGTGTTGCTTCAAAATACACAGATCAAAAAAAAAAAAAAAAAATAGTGACCACCCTTGCCTTGGAAAGGACAAAAGCAGAGATGAAATATCTCACCTATGGTGATGTAACAGGTCAATAACAGAAGTGGGACTATAAAATGTGCCCTCGGTTAAGCGAATCATGTACTACTCTTATAAACCATAATATTTACTTCCTTTAAATCTCACTTGAAAGAAAAATATTAGCTTAAAGTACATGCTGGTCTGCTTTGTCTCCAAATACATACTTCAAAGAAAGGTTGCAAATATTTATTCCAAGGGTGCTAGTGGGCAATCCTTTAGAAGCGGAATAGCTACCAACAATATGTCATGGGAAATAAGTGTTGATGTTATTTGATGGCAGAGCATTGGACATTCCCATTTATATGGGAAAAATAGTCTGTCTAGTTTTTGAGGCAGACTAAGGAAAGGGGGGAAGAAAGAGGAACACCGAGCTGTCAGCTCACAGCCCCTGCGGATAACTGAATGTCTCCAAGTCACAGGGAAATTTTGCCCAGCCCTTAATGTGAAATAGCTGAAAGAATAAAGAAATTGTGTGACTGAGGGCAGAGGAGTTAGTTACACTCAGAAATGGTTTTAAATGTAATTTTTCAGAAGTTTCACTGGCTGCTATTTATTGGCAAGCAGGTTTGTAATAAACTATGGAGCCATATTCTGTTTCAAAAATCAAAGATTCACTATTTTCTTTCATAGTTTGTGTTTTTCATTGCAGTTTGAAGGCTATCCTGTATAAATTTGATTACACATTTGCAATTTATTGTTTCCCTACTGTTAAACCCATCTTTTCTGTAAAACTGCTGAGCCTTTGAGAAAGAGCTGTTAAAAGACTGCAGCTAATCAGTCCTTTTTCTGGAAGGACTCTCTCAGCTAGAAATGAGGTATAAGATCTGTGGCTTTCAAGTTCTACTGTCTAAATTGTTCTTCCGCAACAGCTGGAGAAAATGCTTTCAAGAGTTTTGTGCTTCTTCCTGTGTGGTGATGCAGCTTTCCTCTAACGACTATTTCCCATCAATACCCACAGACACCTACCTTCTTAACCACTGCTTTAACGGTCTCTCACCACTTCCACCTTTCCGGAAAAAAAAAAAAAAGAAAAAAAAAATACTCATCTGGGAGAAGGTTTACAAATATCTGCACACCAGGCTGTTGAAGGAGATAATATCTCAAAGAACTTAAAATTAGGTGTATAATTCTTCTCTAGTGAAAAAAAACCAAAACGGTCCTGAGCGTGTGGAGGCAGCAGATGCGACCAAAGAGCTCAGTATAAACCCCTTCCCATGCTAAGATTGCAGTGATCTTTGCTGAAAACTTCACAGCACGAAAAAAATAAGTGCTCTTTTTCCATGCTGTATAAGGTGAGTAGCTAATACAGTTATATACAGTCCATTTTTCTGAATAATCCCACGTTCTTTGAATTACAAGAAAGTTAAAAAAGTATTTCTCAAAACCTTCAAAACACATGAAAGCTCTGGTTTTTCCAAGAGCCACTATCTACTGACTTTTCTGGGAAATTTAATGTTTGTTTCATTTTCCAGAGGACTCTGGTGATCCACTCAATTGACAACTTAAACTCGCACTCCATTAACAACAACACATTTTAACCTTATTAGGGTAATTATTCACCTACACAATTATTCAAAATTGCAGTAAAATATTTAACTAACTGGTGTTTCTTTAGATAGTAACCGAGAGAATTGTAACAGCCCAGAAAATCAGTGTGTATTAATAGTGACATATACTCTAAATTGTTAAAAATATTGTACACTTTCTCATCTGGATTAGTTGTTTGTTAGAAAAAAAAGAACAAGGACAGCTGCAGCAGAAGAACCTGTACACGACACAGTCTGGTAACTGGTCATATAAACCATTATTTCATGGAATATTCCCAAACTTCATTTGGGGTAAAAGATGATTGCACGATTCAAAAATTCTAAACTGCCACCTGTTTTTAGACCTGTTTCTAACGAAAATACAAACCAGTTTCCACACAGAATGCTAAAGGTCACCACCCTCGCCCCAGAAAAAAGAGAAGTGCTTTTATTTAAATCAAGTCATGAAGATAGTGATGAAAAAATGTCACAGAAATGCATTTATAAAATCAGCTAATCAATAACTGTTTCTGAAAAAGAATATAATATAAAGTCGTTGCTGATATCCTCTGACCTCATAAAGCACAGGTTGTTAACATCACTGGGAGAATGTTAAGTAGATAGCCTGCAAGGACTAAGGTTGAACAGTGCTACAGAAGTACTTACTGAGTAGTAAGAACACTGTCTGCAATCAAAGAGAAGACAAACATTAAAAGACCTATTTCAAAAGTTGCATTTTTTTTCCCAGCTGAAAATAGAAGGTTGTTCACAACCACAGGATTCCACTCAGTCAAATTAATCATAGAGAGGAGTGGATTAAATTAAGATTAAAAAGAAAATAATTGTGACCAGAAAGGTTAGTTCTGAGGTATTCATGAACAAAACAGCAAAATGAATGTTGAGAGTTTATACAGAATCATCCAAGAACCTACATCCAAACAGCCCAGTGCTCTGGCATTAAAAACCATGCCCAGCCAAGGGCCTCAGCTACAGTTTGTGTGGCAGCCAGGAGCAATCTAAAGGTTGGTCTCTGTGGCTCTGACAGACTCAGAGGGGAAAAAGGGCACTCTAATCAGATCGTGTTTATTAGCAATCCTTGATTATGGAATGGTTGTGCCACTGCACAAACACAACAGGCAGCATCTCCTCTCCCTCCAACAAAACCCATGACAAATGCACTAATAATAAGATTGATAACACTGTTGTTATGTTGCTATTATTACTAAGTGTGCTAATTCACATGTAGGCTTTTATGTTAAATGCATCCAAACTTCTGAAGCAATACACCTTAACCTTAGAATGAGGTGCTGCAAATTCAGTATGTGTGGCTAGAGCATGGATTCAAATATATTAATTCCATTTTTGTTACAGATTCCCTATCACAGGAGTGCAGAAAAAATAAAAAACGGAATTTGTAAAGAAAGAGGATAACACCAAAATTAGGTGAACAATTAAAATCTAAGTGGAAATTCAAAGTTAATTCCATTATTAGAAAGCTTTTCATGGTCTAAGAATAAGAACCATTTGGGCTCACTTGACTGCTCCAGCAGTTCAGAAAGGTGTTTTGGATGCTGATTTGGGATAGTCAGTAAGAGAAAAAAGACTGAAGAACTTAGTGTAGGAGGGAAGAAAGATCAGGATCCAGAACCACTCACAAAAACATGCAACAAAGACAATAACGTCAGTAGGTGACTATTTTTATTTCCTCTACTTATTTAGGAGAATATCTCAAAGGAAAATTCTGAAATCCCACGTTTCAATTTTTTCATTAGATTTTTTATCAGGTAAAAATCAGAAGAGATTATCAGCAATGTTTTTATAGAATTTAGTGAAAATAGCTTTACTTCTACTTCCAATGTATAACTATAGGTTTTTAGTTTGATGTCAAGGCTGTTCAACTACTTAATGTTTGTGTTTAAACATCAGACAAGTTCATCCTATGGTTTATGTTTTCTTTTCACTTTGCTAATTCATAAAACATCTCATTTTTCTTTTCATGCAAAAAATTCAAATGAGATAAACATTCAGATGTAGAACATATACAAAATTTTTCTATTGTAAAAAGCTGATTTTCTGCGTTTCCTATTCTCAACAAAGCAGTTACTTAATTTTTGCCAGTTTTATACTTTTACATCAACTAAAGCTATGGATATGACCTAAATTCAATCCAAAATTTCAATTTAGGCACTAAGAACCTGTTTAAACATTTTGGTTTAGTTAGAAATTTTATTTCATAATCTTTTTCATTCAATGAGTACATTCACCAATTATAAAAGACCTTAAGGACTATTTTTCTTGCAAAAATCTTAAAATTACCACATCCTAATTAAACTGTGCATGCAAATAGCCTTGTAAAGAAACAGCCATCTCATACATTTTAGTTTCATTTTTTAAAAAATGACCACGCAAACCACTAAAATTCAAAATAGCTCACTGTTTGTAACGAAACAAGAATCAGATTTCAACACGCACATTCCAAAGTAAATATATGCCCTTATCAGACCGTAAGCATTTGATTGTTTATTTTTATACATCACTAAGAGCTTGTTTGGAAATTTCACATCCATAGATATGCATGTATTTGTCAGTGTGAACACTGAACACCAGCTTGTCAGCTATCACACTTTGCTTCTCTCCCTTCATGAGGAAATGTGCAGTGAGACAAATGTCCCTGCCTTGTCCCCAGCTCACCAGTGACACGCCACAACATGCTGCGTGTCACAGCTTTCATCCTGCACTTCCAGACTTTGTGCAAACTCATTTTGCAACATTAAGACAGAGTTTAGATTTTGTAAACAATATTATTATAAAAGCATTAAGATTATAAACTGAACTTTTCTCATTTCTGTGCCAGCAACTGCAGCGAGACGAGGAGCTTTCACTGACGCTCCTCTCAGGCCTCACTCGCTGCTCCCATGCTCTGCGGTATTCAAAATTTACCCCTGCTTTCATGGGTAACAAAAGCATCAGCTGATAATATGCCAAACCAATGGAGTCTTATTTCATTCACTTCAGAGTAGCTTAAAGTCTTAACTTGCGGGTTTTTTGGTCTTGGGCTGAGAAATTAGGGTGAAGACTGAATTTTACTATTCACACGCTTTCTTTTGTATAGGTGACGGAGCATTAGTAGAGACAGAGATACACACATTTTTTGAATGTAAAAAATTAACATACATAATCCAAGGAGACAACACAGTAACTTGAATAGAATCCATTCACACAGACAACTGAGTAAAAATAATCTGTCCATATTGCAGCTATTCTATGCCACCATCTGTATCTGATCTTTATATAGATGGATGATACATTGACTCCTGCAGCACTGCTCCAAAATCTCATGGCAGAGAGAAAAACTTTAGTTTGTCTTTCAGCTGTCTCATCAAAACAACCTTCAGCCAGCTCCATACCTCCAACACCACTAGAAGATGCCTGACAACATCACTGCAGTTTTAGGGTGATTTATCCAAATCAATACCGAAAGAAACATCCATAAACAAGGTGTGCAACTGCCCAAGGTACAGGTGCTACTGCATCTCATAAGCCTAGGATATAAATGTGACAAATTCCAAAATAACTTGCTGTTAAGCTTCCTTTGAATGTTTAATTTACAGTGGATGAATTCAACCTTTGGTCATTCACGTGGGCAGCTGCTACTTGCAGCCCTCACTGTGTGAATCAAGTCAGGACTAAAGTGTCTCGTGTTTCCGTCTGCCACCACAAGAACTGAAGTCCAGAGGCACGAAGTTCCTAGCGAGGAGGGTCGCAAGAGTTTCTGCTATTCTACTGTATATTTAATGTTAATTTTTCTACCTCACTTAATTTAGTCACCATTGAGAAAAGGGGTCACTGGTAAATTTCTCTAATTCACACTGGTTGCCAGGTTAGCATATACAGCTGAAAAAATACAGAGTTGCTCTTTTTTTCTTCCTTTTCCATCCCTTTTAAACATAATCTACAAAACATTACCTTTGTAATACACAAGCAATCTCTTTCCTGCACGGTCTAGAGTTGTAGGCCTTCAATCAGTCTTTTTCACCACACTTTTAAAGTCACTTCAGCATTGAGGAGCTCCATAACTGCACAGCAACTGGCTGGCTGCCAACCAGCTGCAAAACAAACGCCCCTTGTATTGACATTAGAGGTTCCTTGATCATATTCAATAAAGAACCTTTGATGTTCACACTATTGGCTAATATCATCTTACAGGGTCTTGAGGGAGAGTTTATCAAATCGGTAAGATAGATCAGAAAGCAAAAAAGGACCCTCTAAAAGTGTCAGAAAACAACAAAGTTTGTGTTTTGAGAGGTAAAAATAGTATTTATAGGTGGGAAAATGTCAAAATACACACATCATCTGTGATTCACTGTTTTCTGGTATAACATTTGGCGAACCACAGATCTCACCTTGTCTGGCAAAACCCAAGTTGTGGTCTCTTGTTATCCAGCCTCAACAGAGAAGTCCCCATGGGACACTAAACAAACCAGCCGTGCTTGGGTGCCTTTCTGTCACTCCATATCCTCCCGACTGCCATCCCATATCCTCCTGACCTTCCTTTGCTGCAGCCAGGCAGCTGCCTCCCTCATTGCCTTCCTGGCAGACTTTCTGCTTTCAGAGCAGTCTGTCACCCTGCCCACAATGTGGCACTTCAACACTTGGCAGGTTCAAAGCAAAACTTCTGGTGCTCTGGTACTATGGGCTGTTTGGTTTAGTGAGACCTCTTTAAGTACATGAAACCGTAAAAGCAGAGACTGACAGGCCTCCCAAAAGCTTCCAAAACAAAAGGGACATTGGCCCAGGGGAAAAAAAAGAGGTGGTGCAATACACAGTGCCTTCTTTCAGAGTGCTCCAAGAGGAATGGCCCCTGGAAGGGTAAAAATCTTTCCACATCCTTTACTGAAACATAGAAGGTGTTCTAGGTTTCGGTGGTGGTGGTTTTGGCCTTTTTTCCTCCATCACTTCATCTTTTTCTCTCATCTTTAATTTTCTGTTCCACTGTGGGAGATACCCCAGGGGACCTGGCTTCTTGTCCTCTTTTTCAGCTATTGCATAATTTCACCTTTCCCAGCCCCCTAGACACGGAACAGCATCTGGCTAAATGTTAGGACCCAGAAGATTCCTTCCGGTACTAAGCTGGAGGAAACAACTTCCCGGACATCCCAGGCATCTCCTTTTAGTCGGGGTGGGACAGGCAGGTGATGAGTAGGTAAAATGGCCCTGCTGGAGGGGTGGTGTCAGTGTGTTGTGGTCTCAGGCTTGCCTCCAGCACTGGTTGTCAGCAAACGCTAGTGAAGTGCAAAAGTACCACCAAGCAGTCACTCAGTGATAGCTTTGCTATTGTACTCTTCTTACTTGCAGCAACCAGAGGGTTATCAGCTCACAGATATCCAAACATTTTTCTCCCCTGTTTTTTTAACAACAGAGGGAAAAGGCAGAAAAAGGCCATCACATATCACTTACATGAAAAAATATGATATTCTATTTCATTTTTGTGGACACACACAGGCACAGATGGAGACCATCAACATCATCATCTTTTCAATGCTGGGTTATGCTTTCATATTGGCCTGGCTTACTCAGCGAGGCACAGTTATTCTGTGTCGTTAGACATAGCCTCATATGAAATAGTTGATATTATTCTATTTCTTGGACCAGCTCCTCCCTTTCTCCTATTTTGTCTTCCCAGCTCAAGGACTGCTGCCTCTTCACTCCCACCACCAGTCCACATTCAGGGATATTTTCATTTTAGGCTCAGTGCCTCGTGCACTCTCAGCTCTGCTGCACCTCTCGCTCTGGGAGCACAGACTGGGCAACACTCCCTGCTTGTCAACACCAGTGGGAAAAATCCTCAGCCCTGCAGGCCCTGAAAAATGACTCCCTCTCTTATGGCAAGGACAGAGGCACTAGAAATAGACTTTCAATAATAAAAATATTTCCTCATAAATCTGCACTCTGGGTGGAACACCTGTATGTTTATTTAACAGCTGGCTGTATGAGATGTTCAGCCTAATTGATTTCACACCCTGAGGCAGATATTTTAAACTAATTAACAGGTGCATAAACTTTATTTAGACATGAACTCTTCAGATTATCACATTGCATCAAACCAATATCCAAACAGCAGCTCACAATATAATCTTAGCAGGGAGGAACTTCCCAGTGCCACGGCCCCCCAAAAACAATAATATTTCTCATCCCTGCATTTTTGTATCATTGTGCTCTTTTTCCAGCTTCAGGTGAACATGGTTTTTGCATGCTATTTTACATTCGCCTCAACAAGGTTTTCTGAAAATGCTATTGTTTCTTTGAAATAGAAGATTGAATAATAGAAGAAATTATGACCATACATGAAAAAAAATTGCATAAATTATTAAAATTTCTAATTTGTGAATGAACTGATTAGTTACTCAACTCCACAAAGAAGTTGAAAGATCACCCGAATGTTTTATACCATGACTATGACTCAGTTGCCTTTTAACAATATGTTCATTAAATAATTAAAAGCTGTCAGTTCTTTTTGAAATTCATTTGTGTGTGTGTGTGTGTATATATTTATATATGTAAACAAAAAAAAGCCTGAGATATATAAAAGCAAGTTTCTTTAAAAAAGGAGGAAAGGAGACATAAAGAGTAGTCAGAAAATTATATAGATGAAAAGAAAGAAAATACTTCACACCCAACAGTGTTATCTCAGCTCTATAAATTAAACTTAACCACCCTTTCCAAATATCCACATTTGATGCAAGTACTTGAGAGGGATGAAATCGGTTGAGAGCTCTTAATAACTCAATACCTGGGTATTTTTTAAAAGATTAATGTTCCTAGACTGCATCCATGTCCCCTTGGTAATCAGGGAGGTGAAAGAGTCTACAAGCTTTACAAGCACAGATGGTATGGAAAGCAAGTTCAAAGGTACACATGTGAGCATTCATACAAAGCATTCAGGTTCGGGCAAAACTATTTGCAATCTGAGCACTTATCCACTTGAAGAACAGAAGCATCATCACAAAGATTAGCTAACTATCCTAATTCCAACAGCACACCAATTGCTGGCACAGAAGACCTCATGCTTAATTCAGACAGACAAGATGTTGCTCTCCAACAGCTCTAATGCTCCCCAGATAAACATTACATTTCAGTAAGCAATTTTCTGAGCGTTAGAAAACACTTTCAGTATGGAGAATAATCTATAGAAAAAAGGAGAGAGGGTGGCAGTTGAGTTGTAGTAGAAAAGAGATAAGGAACATGAATCCCTGAAAGTGTCATTTTCACTGTATTTAAGAATGGGAATAGAGGAATAAAAATGGAAAAAAAAATGTTACAACAATATCAAATTGCCTGGACCTACTATAATTATTAATTATTTTAACTGTAAAAAAAAAAAAATCACGTGACAAAATGACGTCTCAAACAGTTGGTCCCTGTTTTAAATGAAATCAAGGGTAAATGTATTGTGTAGCTTAAAGAACATGAATTACTAATTCTAATTGTCAAAGATGATTTGAGATCCAAAGAGCTGAAGTGTCTAAAGAAGCCAAAGAATAGTCCTTGCAAAGATAGACTGTTTCCAGACCAGTCAGTGAGAGCTGAAGTCCTGATACCTCTGAACAACTTAGTATATTTGGGCTGAGATAAAATAGAGGAAGCAGTGTGTTTTCAACACTGGAAGAATAAAATTGGATCTTTTAAAATACTTTAAAAGTTTCCTCCATTTCCAAACGTGATTTTCAGTGTATACTAATATTTTAATAATTCTGTCTTTACAATCTGAACTACACTGCTGCTCAGACAGAAAGAAAAAAGATCCTCCTCATGTTAGATATTATTTGGATAAAGCATTAGGAACGGAAAATTCCAAAAAAGGTTAACAAAATGAGAGAACCACATTTTACGCATTACTATTTCAGGCAATCCAGAGGAATCTCTAACTTTTATGAGACTTGCCTTCATACAAGGTATTTCATGTTGAGAATAAGACGCCTACTTTCATTTTTCTCTTCAAGTCTTTACATCTTTTTTCTTTGATTTTCTTTCAATAATCCTATAAAATCAAAAGGTCACTAGTGATTTCTCACATTGCTTATATCTGACAAACATTAATATTAAAAAAACCCTGGCATTTATTTGAAAACTGGATGCATAAGAGAAAGTTTTAAAAATTGGAAATGAAATGTTTGCAGTATGGACATTTAGTTCTTCACAGTCTGGTGAACCTGTGAATTTCCTTTATATATATGACAGTGAAATTTACGTTTACAAACTATGCTTAAGTATTAAACACTAGATAATGTTATTAATGGAATTTTAAAAGATAGCACGGTTGTGTTCATTAACACAACAACATTAAAGGTGACTATTCTTGCTTCTTCAGTGTGAGATGACTTTTTGATTTCACATAATAAAAAACTGAAGCCAAACAACCTGGGTATTCTTTTCAAACCTACCCTATATTTTTCTAAAATAACAAATTTAACCTTCAAAGATGTGTATGGAATAAAAGAGGCAGTCAACTGGTAGTTTACTTTGCTTTTTATAGCCACATTACTCTCTATTTTCACTGAAAAAGGCCACACAAGCTATTTTAAAGTCTGATGACTCCGGGCTTTTTAGTGCAAACCCTGTGCCCCTCCCCGCCTCCTCCTCAAATCCTCAGACTGTCCGGTGACTCGAACAAGTATTGCTTTTTCTGCACAAGCATCTCTCTCCTAAATCAATATACCAGGGTGAAGGCAGCTTCTCATTTCCTGTCACAGGATACCCTCCTAAATTACCCTTTCTTTTTAAGAGTTCAGCAAATCGTGTTTCAAGAAATGACCATTTTTATTTCCTTTCTGATTTAACATGTTAAAAATAAACACCAGCCATACTGCTCATGAAGTCCAGAGCCAGATGAGAGCATTGTAGATCAAAAATAAACATCAAATTATTTCTTCTCCCAGCTATAACAATTCATATTTGAAGCCAAAAAAGAAAGCAAACTTTAGGTGGGACACTTTTAGAGATATTTACAAAAGTAGAAAAGGGATCTGAAGAAATTACAGCAAACTCTTTCCCCTACTTTTAAGATTTTATGTTGGTGCACGAATTCTTGACTGATAAAAAACAAATGTCCACAAAAATGCTTAATATAAATACTCAGATTTAAGATGTAATAATCTGAAAGGTGTTGAAATTAAAACCAGTTAAAAGTTACAGGCTTTCGCACCAAGATGTTTTACCTTGGAGTTCATGTTTTAGATGAAGAATTACCACATATGCTGTACTGTTTGCACAATTCTCATCTCAGAGCAAAAGTTACAGCCACAAATTCCATGCAATGATATTAAGAGTGAAACTGAAAAATTGGAGTCTTAGTTGAGTGGCCAAACCAAAGCCTTTTAATAAATAATAGGCTTAGCTCAAGTGATGATAGAATATTTTATTTGATTTGCAAACTAACCTTTACTAAAACATCATTTTGATTATGAACAGTTTCAAGCTATAAATGTCTGGTTTTAAGCCTGGGATAGGGGCTGGCCTACGCCATGGGGTTGGTGTGCAAATACAGATTTAGGGGACACACAGAATGCTTTGGGTTGGAAGGGACCTTAAACACCATCTAATTTCAACCCCCCTGCCATGGGCAGGGCCACCTTCCACTAGACCAGACTGCAGACAGAAAAGACATTTTATACAATCCTAAGAACCTTGGCATGGCAAATTGAGGGCTTCAGTGCAACTTCCCTATCTCTAACTCCACTCATGCCAACACATGCTTAGCCGCTTATATGTAAGCAATTTTGTTTCACTCATTTCCATACCCAGTTAATTTTATGTCTCTCGAGATAATTTTAGAAATATCTAAGGTTTAAATCAAAGAAAGTCATTAGTAATCATCCACCCAAAATTACAGCTTTTAAATGTTTGTTCTGAGGTTAAAATAAAAACACAGGGTGTTCAAAGTTCTTCCATTTCTTAAATCTAACCAATGCTGAAAAAAGAAAATTAAAAAGTCCTTTTTTTTTGTCTACTAGAATTCCTTAATCTCTTCATTATTTTATATCTGTTTTGAGACTCAAATGTAGTGGGACTAAGCCAATGGCCATTCTTCTACTTTAAATCATATGCAAAGTATTGACTCTGCATATCTTCTTCTGTACTCTTTATTCTCATTTTGGAAAAGATGGACAACAAAGGTTCAAAACCCCTCTACAATCTGCTTCAGCATAACAGCATCAATGTGAAAACTAAAATGACACATGCCAATACAAAACATTTAAACCAGGGATGTTCTGCACCATCCCTAAGGTACCTCATTAGCTCAACCAACTTTTACCGTTCAGTTGCTTTAGTGTTTTGGTCAGTTTCTGAGGTCTCTAAACAGAGCTCTCATCACAAGAATGGATTTTTTTTTTTGTTACATATGTTGAAGATTGTTGAACATTAATCTGAGTGTAGAAGATTCCCTGTTTTAGAGAAGCACACAATTTTTGAAAAGCAAGCAAAAGCGTGGCTCTGCCACATGTTAATTAAGGTTATGGAAACCTGCAAAATTAGACCCTGACTACCACTGTATTTTCTACCTTTACTGGGTTTGTCTAGGTCTCACACATGACAGATCTTCATTACATTGGCCATTCCTTCATTATTAATGAACACTCTGATTTTATCCCCCTTTCTTGTATAAAGAGCCTCATGAAGTTGCAGAGTCTGCTTTTCTTCTCTGAGCCAACCAAGGTCATTATTAGCACACTCGAGGGAGTGAATGCAGTGCCCTGTGTGCTTACTGCTGCTGCTTATGTTTGGTAGTGTTGAGATTTCAGTAAAAGCACAACTGCTGCAACAGTGAACTCAGCATAGGAAACTTGATCATTGGTGTTTCTTTCCCTTACAACGTAAAAGAAAAGCTTTAGGGTAAAATATTGCTTTTCCATTAAGTTCCGTTCCCAACTATACAAAATGCTATAAAAGCTGCAGTGGTTTTTACTAATTTGGTGGTTGTTAATTTACAATCAGATCAAAAGGTATGATTAGGTGCTTGAACTTTCTCTTTCCCCATTGCTGTATTTTAACTAATTCCACCAAAAACCAGTTAACCTTACTTTCTTTAAATAAAACTAATAACTTGCTAAAAAAAAAAAGAGTTTTCTATTTGGATCCAAAGTACAATGAGGTCAATAAAAATACTCTCATTAAGTTTAAACAGGCTGTGGCTCAGACATTTGTATGGTAATAACCAGACAACTAAGAAATATGGATTCTTTCACAAAGCTTGGAGCATTTTACATAAGATTTTGCCATTTATCATGTTAACATATGGATTTCAATGACTAAAATACAAACAAGAGGCATTACAGTATTTCACTGAATTGACTAATAGATATTGAAGTTCTTAATTGATTTGATGAGAGGCCTGTGCTTTAAAAAGTCAGGAAACCTAAACAGATAAAAATCCCCTTATAATGTACATGGAGGAGTATGGACCTTAACTCAGAAAAATCACAAACAGAAACATTCAGAGACACTTGGTATTTCACTTTTATCGTTACCTGCACAAATGTCAAATGTTTTGCTGGTTGTTTCTGCCCTTCCCTGTCCTTCACCTTCCATGTTCTCAGCTTTTCCTCTACACTGGTCAAGCATTACTTCCAATAAGGGTTAATGAGTGAAAAGTCCTAACATGGGTTTCTTTGAAAATTAATGTCAAAGAAAATCAATTTGGATTATAGTCACTCTTTAAATATCAGAAGATTTTAGATTTTATTCTGAACATGTATTAGCTTTAATTTTTAATTTCTTCAAGTGAGAATTTTGGAAGAATGTTTTAGCCAAGTAAAAAACTTCATATGGCCCTTAATTTTAGATACTGAAAAATGCCTTTGACTTTAATGAGATCCCACATGCAATTAAGACCAGTAATGTGTATTGCACATCCTAGACACTCCATGACAAAGTTTCATCCTAGCACTGTATGTCCACAGGAGGCCACTTCCCCACGTTGGCATGTCAGGTTACTGCTGCTTATTTTTCTTTGCTCACGCATGCGAGTACATAATTAGCGTTTTCAAATCAGCACAATCCTTTGTCATAAACACGTAACATTTACCATACTTCTTTTAAAGCCAAAGAAGCTGTCAATGCAATATTAATGGATTCCTTCTAGTGTGGCTATAATAATTTCTGAAATTATGGCTTGTGCATCAGTGGGTATCTCTGGCATCAGGTAGAGTGAGCAGAGGCTTGGACTGCAACAGCCAGTTGCATTTGCCATAGGCTAATTCACCTGCTGCTACCCACACAGCAATAAAAATCGCTAACATGGTAGTCAGACTTCCAAATCCATAGTGCTCCTGTGTAATCCCCTCTTGCACTGCCAGCAGTGTGAAAAAGAAATAAATAAAAAGCTTACCCTGCTTAATGCTAGTCAGAAGAAAAAATTATGTAAAGGTGTGGCAGGCCAGAATCAAAGAAGTCTAGACTTTGGGATGTTACCTACAATTTGCAAAGTGAACTTTTTATCTCAATTGTCTATTAAAATTATTGTTAAGGAAAAAAACAATCTGCCAGTGCGTTCCTCTTTGAAGAGGTCCCAGAAAGCACATAAACACTTGCTCAAAACCTTTGCTCACTGCTGTCCACATTTCTCTGTCATGTTCATTTTGTAGCTCTCCTCTATTTTTAAGACCTCCCACTTTTCCTCTCTTATGGCCATAAACACTCAGTGTCCTGACATTTTCTTCCTAGTCATCACCCTTTTGTACTGAGAGGTTTCTCATTGCCTCTGAGGCTCACTCTGCACAGACAGCTTCCATGCTGCCCTCCCCACCCCAGTGCCAGTCAACTGTGCTAAATCCAGACATTCCAGATGCCACAGATACTTGTCCATTACATTATCTCCCTTCAGCCCATCTGCTAAAATCAAATTTGCTGGATCGGGGACTAAACAAATGCTTCCCCTCCCCTGGCCTCTGGTAGCACTAAGCCAGCTTAGGGTCAGTAATAACAACAAAACTTTGAACTCAGGACTTTTGGTTTTGCATGAAGATGCCCAACTCAACAAATTAAATTTAAATGAGCAATTGAGCTCTCCTGCCATACTAAATACTGTTACAGTGTTGAAAAATATTTAGAGAAAATAATCTTTGCACTCTTTTAGGACCTGAAAACCCTAATGTTCAAGCCCTAGAATGGAATCAGAACTTGTTAACAAATAAATAGTAGCGGTATTTATCAATGCAGTTGTCTTTGTAGTCCTCAATAACCACACTGCTATTTTGTATACACATGTACTGCATACCATCTGCTGATGTTTATTTTAATTCACCAGGAAAGGCCTGTGTTTAAGTTGGAATTTAAGTGACAGAATCAGCACAAAAGAAAAAGGGCAGCAGAATAAACTGAATAAATTCCAAGTCTGACTTGTAAAGGCAGACAATATAAAAGCTATAATCTTAGTTTAATCCCCACACTTTTTAAACATAGTAATTACTAGACATCTGCTGGTAACACAGCCTTGCTATTGGATAACCTTAATTACCCCGTAATATTTCCTGACACTCCCCAAAATATGCCCTATGGATAATAATTCATTCACGGTTCAGCCCCATTATTAGCTACTAATTCAAACAATCAAGACAAAGACAACGAACAGATGACCTTGAACAATTACCCACTCACTGAACAGAATTTATTTCATGCTTTTCAAAGACTTTACTGCTTTCCTGGCTTCATGAGCAGCACTCAAAAATTAACAAAACTCAAGCAAGAAAAGAGCTGCAGAATAAAAGGAGATTTGCTGGGGTACCCCAGCTCCCTTAAACATCATTTGCTTGCATTAACAACATAATGGCTTCTGCAATATAGTTCATTTTCTAAGATTAAATAGGGACCTAGGCAGACTGGGTGCAAAACCCGATAAAATTGTTTTAATAGACTGGATTTGTAAGCTGTTTAATTATCTGCAAGAAATGTATTGGGAAACCTGGAATGAAAAAAAAAATGCATATAGGTATAATGAATGGAATTCACGTAACTGTTGCAGAAGCAGATAAAGTATCAGTGACTGCAGTGCTGAAGTAGATGGCTGCAAATGTCTGAGGCTTCTCTTTAGGCAGCCCAGGAAATATTTCAAGCCACAAATCACACTCTGTCCTCATTTGAGCTGCCATAACCTGGTGCCCTTCTTTCTGATTGTACAGGTAAAATCAAGTGCAAAAGATGGACCATTATTGGCAAATAAACCTAATCTCCACTACTTTGGGTGTTTCTTTATGTTGTCCATTTAGAGATATTATTGTTGCAATGAACATGAAAGGGGATTTGGCTTTTTTAATTATCATAATCAAATTTCAGACATTTTGTCTTCAGATTAAGGTATGGAGGAGGTACACCAAGGAGTGTAAAAAGCTATTGCCCTTTCCTCTGTAACTCAGGTCATTCCCTCTTTGAGAGTGTAGGAGGTCCCTTGCAATCCATCTGAAAGTCAAAGCATTCAGATTTAGCTGGAAATGGGACTAGAATTACTGAATTGCCAGGAAAATAAGGTTGAAGGGAAAGATAGGAAAAAAAAGAATGTTATTGAATATTCAAAGTGAAAAATCAAAGTCAAAATGAAATCTATCTTTTCTGAGATGGTTCTGAGAAAGACATTAACATTGTAGGAATACAGTTAAATTCCTAAAATACCTGTAGAAGTGAATGGCAGAAATAACAATTGTCAATAAAATCAAAACACAGACATGCTACAAAATTTCCTCCTGCCAAAATGAGAACTATGACAAAAAATAGCTTCTAAACACAATCTATTTATATGCCCTAATCACAATAACTTAAAGATAAGATTTTTTTAATGTAAAGTGCATAAGAATGAACAACCTTGTAAAGTTTAGAGCAGGATGTTTAGCCCTAAGTCCAGACAAATAATCTGAAAGCCACAGATAAAAGGACAACTGTAGTTTTCCATGTCCTTAAAAAGCTATGCAGTCTGCAAATATAAAGCACTTCATGAAAAGTGGAGGGAAAAAAGGAGGTTTTTTCCTCCAATGGAAAGCATGAGACTTTTTCAAAGAGAAATATTTGTGTCAACACAGCTTTACAGACTACTTGAGGCTTCTTGTTGAAGCTATGCCCTCTGAACATGCTTTGCTTATCAATAATGCCTAACAAAACTTCTAAGATTTAGAAGTCCACATTCCAGAAATGAGGTACACATGATGAAATTTCTCATTCTTAGCAGATTTTTTTCTACTTTGGCACTACCCATCAGAATTTTCTCTTTGAGGGTGGCATTGAAGTGTTAGCACATGTCCCTATAATATTGCGCTTTTTCAGTGTAGTCATAAAAGGCCGTCCATAGGGGAATCCTCACTTCAAGACATTTATCCAAGTAGTTTTGGAATCCATTTCCATAAGAATATACAGGAATAACTTTGGTATAATCTCTTCTGGTTTCAAAAATTTATTAATTACATCAACATTCCTCCTTTTCTTGTTTTCCTTTGATCATTACATAACCCACAACCCAACATTTGGGATTTTTATTAGGGAGTATGCTTTTTCTATCTAGAACTTTTATAGAAACAAATGTTGGACATTGAATTTCCAAGATCAAGAGTAGTCTCTCAGGTTGTAATCAAACCTCTATGAAACAAATTTGTGATCAGGGCTTTTTAAGAACTGTGTGCTCTGTTTCTGTTTAAAAAAATCACTCATGTAATGGATTTGCAACATAAAATATTTTCTTGTGGATAAACCAACAAAATAATCTCTTGGCCAAGGGTCAGGAATGGCCTTTTCTTATGCATAAATATTCAAATTATGATTTTTGAAGGGAAAGTTTGAAGTACATTTGTTATTAATTTCTATACAGACCAAATTAATGCAACTTGCCTGAAGCTCATGTCCCTGTTCATTCAGGAACTGAAATGTCATCTACAGCAAGATAGTCTTTTCTTCTAATTAATGTGGTCATGAAACAAATGAAACACAGTATGCAAATTAGAGCTATGATGACTAAATAAAATGCTGTCCCTCCAGGAACAAAACACTCAAAATAAGCTGGTTTCATATAGTTGGTTTTGAAAGGCCCATCTGTTTAAACTGAAAGTATTTTGCTTCAATTACATCTGGTTACTAATAAATGCTGTGTTTCAATTATTTCAGGGAAACTTAAAAGACAGAAGTTTTTGCTAGAGTTCAGGTTCAGAATGAACTATGTAACTGGGTAATCATGTGTTAATCTTAGATGTTGGACCAAGCTCAAAATTCAATTCACGTTTCTATTCACATCTGAAAAACCTCCTGGAAAGTCAGTGTGAATCTGTGAACGTTATACAGCCAAAAAGCATATTAAAGATTAGAGATTTTGCCTCTTAATCTTATGATTGCTACGTAATGCCATAAAGTCAACACAAAGAAACCAAACATATTTACAGAGTGAAGGTGTCTTACAAAAAGATGGTTCTAAGAAAAACTACTGTTTTAATTCAGTGGTTCCATTTTCATGTAGCATGTTTAACCTAATCTCCTGGACACACAACAGTATCTGGCATAATTACTGTAGAAAATAGAGATTTATTAAATAAATGTTAGAAATGGCAGAAGAGTGAGTGGATTTGCTAAGAGGAATTCTGTTTCAAGCATTTCCTTGGCCAACTCATTTCAACAGGGAACGGTGTCCCTTTCAGAGTGAAGAAGGTGACCTGGTCGGTAACACCTTTAACACCTTCACAGCAGAAATTAGACCTTCCTCCCAAAAATGCAATGGGAGTTTTGACAATGGATCTACAATCAGTTTCAGCTACTGGACCCTCCTGGGGTCCTAGAACCTATGACATCCTAGACTCATTTCCTCTTCTTCATTAAAGCTTCACAGAGTGTGCCTTCTTTAACCTACCACTCTAGAAGTTTTTATGGCTTTTTAAAAAATATTATGTTCCAGAAATCCCAGAGAAGGTGAAAACAAGGTAAGGAAAAGGTGACCATTCCCTCCAGAAAATCTAGAGACCAATCTCCCTGCCTGACATGAAGGAAATCAATATTTCCTGGAATGAATCAGGTTCAAGACCTGGCATGCAACTTTCTCCATCATAAGCAATTATTCTGACCCCCAAATCGTGTTCTTAATCAGTTTTGTCCATCTGGACACAAATCTTTTCCAACAAAATCTCTATCCAAACTCAGACTCCTGTGAGAAGTCTTAATGTCAAGCTCTTGCTATTTTTCAGTAACACAAAATCTGCTTAATTTGATTTTTGAAATGAGAATATAATGCCCCAAGAAAAGTTACAGGTACAGAAGGCAGGGTTATTGAAGCAATAAAGAAATCATCATCTGTACAGGCAAAGATGACATTCTGACAGAGTAAGACCTTCTAGCTACAAGAGAGCTGGCCAGAACCAGAAAGAACTTAAGAGAAGCAGATTTTTTTTTTATCTCAGTAACACTGTTCAGCAATCAAGGCTTCAGAGCTTCGAAGGCCTAATCCACACGGTCAGTGGAAGAGCTGAACTTCAATTGCTACCACCTGCTTTTAATTGCTTGGGGGTTTTTTCCCAGCTCCCCTACACATGAAAGCTTATTTTTCTTTCTTAGACCGAATGCTTTTTCCTGCTTATGTTTTCCCTCTCCTTCCTGAAGTCATGACTGCTTTTATCGTCAATGTAGTCAATTCCAAGTCTAAACCAAAGACTTTGTGTACAATATACTTTTTAAAATTGATATAAACAAACCTGCCTGCTTTTTTTCACTTCTCCCTGCTTCTGATACCTTCTTGATGCTGCCTAACTCCTTCTTTCTCTTTTCTTAGCTTAACCTCTACTTTTATACTCTGCAAAATGCATTTGCTATACCATGCATACCGCTATTCCTTACACTTTCTCCTCTGACCTTTATTTTCATGCACTGTCTTCAAAATCCAAATTTGTTTTTGGTTGATTGAAAGATTTAAGGGTTTTTCCCCCCCAGAATAATACTTTCATTCCTTAGCTTTAGTATGAAGCAAAATATGTTTGGTTGTTTGAAACAGCAAGGATCATCCCACCTCCTACATGGTGAATACCAACTTGAATCATAGGATCTTCTCTCTCTGAAGCTGAGTGCTAAATCCCTGAAGCATATTTAGAACTCCCATCTTTAGTTTTGCCACAGATGTGTCACATCAGTTTGTTTTCTGGTTTCCTACTTGATGGGAAATCTCCTGCATACTGTACATTTGTAATTTTAGTTTACTGCAGTCTGACTTGAAAGTGTTCTCCTGGATGATTTTTACACCTGCTCACTGCAGTATAACCTGTATCTCTGCAAGGGTCAGCAATCCTCATTACCACATTTTTACTTCATGTATTTTCGACGTGAAGTAGAAGCTCTAACTATGTAAGATGCCACTGTTGGTTTAAGGAGGCAGTTTTAGCAAAGCCTGTGGTTTTTCCATTGCTGTGTTGCCCACGGAAGCTCAAATATTGTCTGGCAACTATCCTCAAGGGCAATTGTCTGGCCAACTTAGCAGTGGGCCCCCTGCCATCCTAACAGATGGGCACCAAGTGTAAGTAGCCATAAGACCATATAAGTGCATTTAGTGTGAAACTTGGGGCATAATTCCCAGCCTTGATCACCATATGGCTTTTCCATACAGAGTTTGTAATAAATGGGATGTGCAGTGCTAATCTAACTTTGAACATGAACAGCGTTAAGGAAAATAATAACGAGAATAGCTCCCACCATGTGATAAGCAGCAGGTAAGTTTGGAATCAGCAGGAGCAGTAGAAGAGTAGGATTATTATACATCAACATCTTCCCCACACTTTGATTTCTGTTGATCCATTAGGCTTTCCATGACTCAACTTCTGAAAAACAAGGAAATGGGCTCCTTCACTCCCCTCCCACTCCTCTACAGGGAAAGAGAGTGCGAAATTGTGAAAGCCTGTGCCTTCAAGAAAAAACCATGGACTCATTCACAGTCTCATAATTGAACTGAGCCTACATTTCACAGTCACTTCAATACTGAATTCTGCAGGACTGTTTTAGAAGAGAGGCTCAGGATTTCATAGACTCACTAACTATACACATATTAATGCTTTTATCCTTTATTCTTATTGGGCATGGAAAGCACTTCACCTCCTCTCAGCACACATTGTTTCAGATGTATCTGATCTAGTGCTCAGGGAAAAAGGGAAGCCAGTAGAACCTAGGAGTATGTTTGTTGTCACCATCTTTATTGTAACTAATTCTAAACAGTGCATGCCTTGCTGCCGATGGATTTTAGTTGTTGCAGCAAACTACATTCGTGTTTGCTAACAGAAGGGATTGTAAACAAATAGGAAGTACTGAAATACGGATTTAGTTCCAAGAATGTGAATCTTAAAAATTCATACATTGGTTTAGAATATTTTTGGATAGCAATTCTGAGTTTTGGTTATTGTCCACAAAAGATGCTGTTTGTGACCTTTGAACAGTGAGGAGTCCTGAAAGTATGATAACTCTGAAGAAATATTTAATCCAATTTTAAAGATTTCAAGTGGTAAGAAATCATATGAAACAGAATTTACCTGGTTATGTTTTTCCTTTTCTATCTTTTAAGGTGGAATTCATAATTGACTTACATCACTCTAAAATGATAGCAGCAAAAGGAAAGGAAAAGTCCCACCTCTCCCATCCCCAGTTACATATTTCTACTGTAAAGGGCAGTGCTGCCTTTCAGTAAGGCAGGACTTGAGTAGTTCGAGGTATTTACAGAACCATTGTCTTAGATAAAAAAAGAGGGAAGTTTAATTCAGTATAAACCAATACAGATTTTACTGGAAACAGTTCCAGCTGTGCAGCTGAAAATCCAGCACAATATATCTCTGTACTCTTGGCTCCTTAATCTGAAAGGGGAACACTTTTCATGAACAGATACATGAATTTTCTTGCTTTCCAACTGTATTCAAATAATCAACTCTGCTGGCATGAACACTTGCAGAAAGCAAATGTCAAAGATGCTTATGTGAACTTTTCTGGAAACACAATTTAAGTCTGGCCCTCCAAGAATTTTGGTTGAAACATTTATCTAATTAGGAAGAGCGATAACTGACAGGCAGTATTTAATCAGAATCCTGAAGTAAGCATAATAGAGAATCAAACAGTCATGCTTTTGGTTGAGAAATATGATCCCTTTCTGAATTAACTTCCTACTTACCTGAAATAAGAAGAGTTAAATTAGTGCCTATTTATACATTCATTATTTAGGCTACCAATAACTGTCTCATATAGTTAGATATGATTAGAGACCATTATGCTAATTTCCTCTTAAGAAGACTGGATCTTTTAATTTTATTTTTAACTATTAGCATATAAAGTTTGAAGCTGAATCGGTTTATGTTTCAAAAATCAGGGATTTCAAAAAACCGGGCAATATAGTATATTTTGGCAGACCTATGCACTGACAGGAGGCTTCAGTTTAGTCACTAGTTGAACAGGGGAGTGACATGAACCAAACATACAAAGAGAACATGTCCGAGTCAGCATCAGAGTATAATTAAGAATGAAAAATCCCCTTGGAGATACAGAATCTACCACAAGTATTAGATCAAATTCACAACAGAGAGAACACCTCTGTGTTTCAATTGTGGCTCTGCTAAGAAATGAGTCTAAAAGTTGCACAGCTTCCTGTTTATGATCTTTCAGAAACTTCCAGGTCCGATTCACTCAATCTATCTGAAAAGTATTTTTCTCAGTCATCAGTGAGACTGACCTTAAGTACAAGTCAAAACATGGGCTCCTTGTGATGAGTGCAACCAAGAGCACACCACTGCAAATGGCAGCTGAAATCACCATTACTCCCTCTCATGATATAACTCACTCCATAACCTGTCCATCATGAAGTCTTAAATATGCCAAATCCATAATGCTGACAGAACAAAAGAAAAGGGACTTGAATAAGATGAAACTAGACATGGGTGAAGTAAACATATATAGCAAAAGTTCTAATAGGCATTTATCATCCTATAGAAGCAGAAATACTCTAGTTTTGATAAAAGAAGTTAAAGTTCTCTCTTTATGTTACAAAGAAAGTTATATTTTCACAACAGAACTAACCTGCAGAACTCACTACCTACAAGCGATTAGACAAACCAAGAGTTTAATTTGTTTAGTGACCCAGATATTTGTCTGGATATTGAAATTAGAGAGGGTCTTTATGACAAGAGGAAAGTGCTTATCAGCCCACTGCTTCCTGCTGTAAATCACAAGCTTGGGTGAGGGCAGGGCTGTGCATAAATTTCCCTAGTGGACAGCTGACTTGCAGAAGTTTCTGATGCTGGCAATTCTAAGAGGAGTGAAAGCCAAACAATTCTTGGCTAAATTTACGGGGTTTCAGCTTCCTCACATTCTCCACTTGGTTGAAGTGTGCACTTCACTGCTGCCCAGGCTGTGATGCAGAGCAACCCCGGCGGGGCACAGCCCTCCCTCTGCACCCCGCTGGTCACCTGCAAACCAGCACAGCACACGGGCAGCACCCCAATACCCTCGTGGCCTCAGGGGCTCAACTCAGAACAAAAGTTACAAACCTGTTACAGAAGTAAATTATGAAGCATTAGTGCATCTTGAAAGGAAGTCAGTTCTATTTTGCAGCAGGTGCATTCACAATATTAGCCATATTTTCAGAAATAAGAAGCAACCAACTTTCAGAGAAAAGCTTTCTCTTCTGGAAGAAGTTCTGGCTCTGCTTGTTTTACAGTGCTCAACCTAGCTCGTAGCTTTATGTAGAATACTGAAAACCCTGGTGTTCATAGTAATTTATAATAGGAATGAAACCTTCTAAAGCCCTTTTGGAAAATTAATTAAAAAATAAAACTCCTTATTGTTTATCTTATAATAAATTGTCAATATTTTAAAATGTGTTAAGGTTTTTCTCTAATAAATCTTCCTCTAAATTAAGTTCACAAAATTTAGAAATGAATGCAATAGAAATACTTTTTCTATATAAAAATTATTTCTGTTCCAAGTCTTCTTCCCAAAATATTTTACTTTCTAAGGTATCAATAATATGTTCAAAATTGCAAACTGAACAGTGTAGTGACCCTTTCAGATTGCACTTTCATAATCCACAGAATCTTTGTGTTTAATCTTTTGTTAGAAGACCCGAAGTTCTTTGATGCATGCACATTATTTTCTAGTGATTGCCACCACATGAAAAGGGTGTTAATCCTCTGCTAATTAACAACTTGTTGAGGTCAAAGGGGGTCAGCACTTTACATTTTTGGATTTGGTGAATTTTTTGTTCATTGGAGTTTCTTGTTCTCATAAATTCAGGTATTCTGCAATTTTGTTCCATGTCAGTGATAGCATCCTCTTGCCCTCTTAGCATACTAAGAACATACTAAAAGCTTTTGGTTTGACACGAGGTTCAGTTTGCTTGTATTTTTCTACCCTACAAGTCCTTTTCTTACACACATTGTTGCAGTTTAGGTGCAACATCTATGGTTGTGGTTTATCTATACAGAGGTAAGTGTTCCCCACTGCTCTTGATAGTCATACTTCATGTTAATAAAAATCATACAATACTTCTAAAAAAAGTTAAAAGATTATGAAAGGTATATAAACCCAATTCTTATTGATAGGAAAAAAGATTGAAGATGGTCTTGCCACTTTTATTTATTCTTTAAGTATTTTTATATATACATATACACATACTTAGTTGTTTATATAAGTATTTCTTCATTGCCTTATTAATCTGAAAAGCAGCTTCATTAACTCCAGACAATTTTAACTTCTCTCACTGGAATACAACTATGCTGTCTGATCTGTGTATGTTCCTAGAAACATGTATGTTCTGCAACTTGAAGAAAAGCAGCTAGCAAGACAGTAGATGCTTTGTTTTGCATTTAGTTCCCACCAACTGGAAAAGGTGCATGAGAAAAGGCATCACAGATACAGATAAACAAAACTAGATGGGGTTGGCAAAGACTATGAAGAAAAAAATGCAAGGGCACCAAACCAGTCGATATTCACACAGTAATTAAGACAGGTCTAACCTTAGTAATCCTGCCAGTGAGTTCCACAATTTTATGACACATTGTGTGAAAAGGCACTTCCTTTCATAACAAATGAATCTGCTCTATCTTTTTCTAATCTCTTCAGACCAAGCTGAATCATCCCTTGTGAGAGGTAAGGAACGCAGACATTCCCAAAGTCTCTCATCTATGAGCTTCAGCACTTTGCAACTGTTTTTTGTCATGACCCATTTTAATTCTAATTTCTTAAACAATCTATCATAATCTTTGCAGTTTCCTTCACCCAAACAAATGCCCTGCATTTACTTGACAGTTTTCATCATCATTTGAAAAACTGATGTTTTTAAAATACCCTAAAAAAGATGATTAAATTCTTTTTGGTAACACTGTTAGTCTAGTTTAAAATTAGAAAAAAACTGCTCAGACAGAAAAAGAAAACCACCACTGCAGTATAATTTTAATTATAATTTCATCAAAAATTCTTTTAAGAAGTACAAAACCATCTAAACTGGAGTGCAGACTTAGCCATGCACTGTGACTAATTCCATGTTATATAAACAGTATCTCTCAGACAGCACTGTATAGATGAGAGACCATTAGGAGAGTTTACAAAGGGAAGCGAGTGATCTTACCCTTTTGAATCTCAATTAAGGAAAAAAATTATTGTAAAGGTTGCTTGGTCTAAAATGATTTTGTTGTCTGGAGCTCGGTAAAACCTCAGCACAACAGAGGTGATTCATGATCCAGGATGTGCCTATTCTTCTTTGACAAACGAAATAGCTCCAGGGTGCTGAAGTTGTGCAGCTCTTACGCAGCCATGTGAGGGCTGAGGGTTTCCCTGAGGTACCCTCAGCGAGTGCATACCTTCAGCTCCTGTTACAACGAGGCACTGATTATCTCCAGAATCATTTCTGAATGGTGTTGACGGTTGAAATGAAGCAACTTCTGACGTTTCATTTATGCATATATCATGTTAAAGTGAAAATAGCTGAAGAAAGAACACTTGTCTTCCTTTTCATGATTCTCTTTTCAGAACTTGATTAAAGAATTTTCCCTTTTTATTAAATTAAGAGCACTTTTTATTTGTTCTGATATTAATTTGTAGTAATGGATTTCCATGCAGATAAACTAGTAATTCACTTGAAATCCTGTTCTTTCCTTAACATAGTAACCAAGTAAGGAATTTGAGTTAAGTGTTGGAATTAAAATAGTGTTGTAATTTAAGCATTTGAAACAGTTTCATTACTTGAGGAATTGGAGTATTTAGATGAAGTTAAATTAGGCCACATGAAAATATATTTTTTAAAAAGATGATGACCTAAATGGTGAATTGTGACAGCAGCCAAGTAAATAACTTAACAAGAAAAAGCTTTGCAGAATATTGATTTAATGCATCACTTAAGCAACAGAATATCTCAAACCCGCATTATCCATGCTCTATTTCCCTGTACCTTGGACAGTTTATCTATTCACCTCTCTCAAAGGAACAAGCACATATTTCTACATGGATTGTTTGCCTATGATATACAGTTTTTAACACTATGATAAAATTAATCTTTAGAATAATTCTACTTTTGAGAAAGATACTAGTTTGTAGAAATTTTAGCCTACTGGAATTAAAGTTACAGAAATTTAACCAAGATACATTAATTTTCATCTTTACTCTGTGAAAATCCATCACTGCAAAAAAAGATTTTCACTGTTTTAAAGGACTGAAAACTGCATTTCATAGTTTCAGAACTTCATTGCAGAGTTTCTAAAAGAGCTTTAAAAATGCCAAAAATCTGATATAAAATTACTCTGTTTTTAAATTATGGCTTAGGATGTTACATTCAGGACAAAGACTATAAAGGTAGTGCTGTCTGAGAAGGAGGGAGAAAAGGCAAGAAAAATTACTGGGGTTTTGGGTTTTGTTTTGCTCCTTTTGAAGAAATGAGTGAAAGAATCTAATTCTTCTATAACAGTCCATTTTAGTACCCAAAGTAAAATCTGATGTTGTGAAGACCATTTCAGCTAAAATTAGACTTTATCAGTGTTATGCCATTTAATATGCATGAATGACATCTTGATGGATAGAGAGGCATCAGATCTGAATTCTCTGATTTCCTCTCTGAGGCTGCAGAGCTGGAGCTGCTGCTGCCCGACTCCATGTGCCCCAGCTGCCACGGCAGGTTCTGCACGTAGACTGCCCTGTTCCTGCAGCACACGCTCAAACAGCTCTGCCAGGGTCCTACAAGAATCATGAATATTATGAATGAGGCCCTTCCCTACATGCCTGTCCTCAGGAAACACTCAAACCACTTTTTCTCCAATACTTTTGATTTTTCCTGATTAAGCCCACAGTTTTATGGGAAACAGGCTAAGAGTACCTGTGCAACTCACCAGGGTAACGGAAGCCCAATCAAAATTATGATTTTCATGGCATTTGTCAAGAATACAGACAGTCAGAACACTGTCCCCAGCACAGGGTTACAATCACTTTTTATTCACATCTTCAGTATTTTCATCACTGTTAGTCCCAAAGATATCTCACCACAGCCCAGCAAAAGGTATAGAGGTAGATTCAACACTGGGGCAATGAACCAAAATTAAACTCTTTTTTAGCAACACCTATTTCACCAGTAAAAAAGAACCATTTTTAATTTTCAGGTCTCTTCTCAGTCTTAGAGGGGGTGGTCACAATGTCTCTCTGATTTCCCCGCCTCCCTCCACACTGTGCTAAAAAGCTCCCAAGCTATTTGCAGTCTACACTTTGTAATATCTGCAAAGCAGATTTAAGGAATTACAGAAGTTACCTCCTGGCCAGTTTTATTTATCTTTTACAGCTAAAGGAGGTTATAAGAGCATTGTTGGAGCCTATTTGACCACCCTTTGCGATCTCTCCAGCTGAGCAAGGCAGGGAATAAGACTCATCTGTTCACCTCATGTTGATTTGTCATTTGACATCTGTGTCAGAGCAACACCCTGTAAGAGCAGACACTTTGATGCCACTGCAGCTTTATCTCTGTCAGGACCAGAGCTGGGTGGACTATTTACTGGGAATAATTTATTCAGCAGACTTCCCCCTTTCTTCAGTTTAAGAGTTCCCTATACATGTTCTAATTAGAAGAGATAATTGGCTTAATACTCAAGCACTTCATTCTTACTTGTTCCCTTTGTCCAGAGGTGTCCTGAATAAAGGCAGGGTGAGATCCTGGTGCCACTTAAGACACTGAAACCCACTCTTCTCCTTGATTTCACTGAGGTCAGGATCTCAGTCAAGGTCCCTCAAGCAAGAAACCTCCAGTTTAGATTGTGATGTACCACAAATGAGGTCCATAATTAAAGAGTCGGAAGGAACAAATGATACAGGGTGAGGGACGGAGTAATAGGATATTTAGATATCATCATGATGGCTCTGTTTAAAAAAAAAAAAAAAGGTAAAAAACACAGTAGATATTATTTAAAGTAGAATGATATGCAGGAGGGCTCAGGGTAGGATTTTATTCCCTTACAAGGATGAGACAAATATGCAAACATATATTTGCAACTAGAATTTGTTATTTGAACAAATGTAGTTTGCATTGACTTCCTCCCTCTGCCCCCGTCACTTTTGTCCCCTCTGTCTACACCTTGTTCATTAACCAAGATCAAAACCCTTCTGGTAAATGAATTCTTTGCTCTGTAGTGTATAAGAAATTCATTAATCAATACCAAATATATAATTAAAGATAAAATGTCATTCCTGGAGTAGCAGTTCTGTTCAACTATACAATAATCTATTTCTGAAAGCATCTCTACCCTGCATGCACCTAGCAAGGATCAGTGCCTGAAGGCAGTATTGAACTATATTCTCTGAACTGCCTAGTGTTTTGCTAGCAATTTCAAACTCCTCTGTTCTTCAACATTCAGTCACTAAACTATGCTGCTTAAATTATTAAATCCTTTTAATTTAAATTTTCATAAGCTACCACAGGAAAAATGCACTTCCTTAAAGTAACAGGTCTGGCTTCTTGTAAGAAAAATTATGGTATCATTATTGCTTTTATGCAGTATCAACATCCTTTAAGAAAACAACAAAATAAATTATTTCATTAAGGAGTAAAATGTGGAAGGCAGATGGTTAAAAAAAACAAATCCTTTTGAAACTGTCCTGGTTTAGGACCACCCAAAACTGGAAAAGAAATGGGGCAAACTATCTATTACCTCAATCCCTAAAAGACTGAGATATCAGACTAGAATCATTAACTAAAAAATGGGAAATCTCACTAGATCAAAATTATTGACAAAAATTATTAAAGAAGAAAAATAATCTCCAAGATTTGTTATAATGGTCTAGAAACAATGTCTTATTTTGAAAAATTTGGCATATATTTTTTACTTTAATATATTTTTACTGAAAAAGGTGTTGCGACAGCTATAGGCTTGTGTCCTAGTGATGCTTTAATCTTGTCTAGAATATTGCAGTTCTGCACAGACAGAGCTGTAGGGGTGGGACAGTGGAGGGAATACATTATTTAATTTAGTGTGAATTCATATAGTGTGAAATACTTAAATATTCATCTATTTTGTCTGTGAAGAAAGAGATGATTTATCCCAGGGAATAATAGATTCAATAAAAAATACTCAAAATTAGACCATGTAGGATTTTTTCAATGAAAAGATTTCTACATTTGAAACATGAACTGCTAAATACTATAATTCTTCACCAAATACTGGATTACACAAAATTTCATAAATTTAAATTTTGAAACCAATCTTACTTTATAAGGAAATTAAAATACAAAGTGCCAGCTGCAGACATCTATAAGGAATTGACAGTTTGATAAATAATTTATAAAATATATATGTTTATATATTACTATGGGCTAATTGGGGATGAAAGAACTTGTATCTGAAACCAGAAAAAGCTGCATAACTTTGTAAGAGCAGTTTGAAGGAAAAAAGTCCTGTTATGATCACCATGTCTGACTGTCCAGACAAAGCCATTTTTTAGGGGAAAAACTGAGCCAGTTGAGTATCAGGCCAGTGTCTTTTAGGGGAAATAATTTGTTTATGCTGAAAGGACTTAGGAGAACAAGTGATTAAAGAAAAGGGACAAAAATGGAAGGATTAAAAAAAAATTAAGGAAACGACCCAGGAAAGAAAAAAAGCATTATTTAAAAGAAATGACAAGACTTTCTGGAATACGCAGATGTGATATAGAAGCTGTTTAAATAACTTTCATTTTTAGGTTTATCTGATCAAAAGCATGGTTGGTTCTAGCTTTATTGATCAACTCTTTCTGGGTAGCCTAATTCTATGGTGATCTAATTGTAACCAAGCTTTGAAAGACTTGTGTCACTCAGTTTCATCTGAGGTATACTGCAGTTACCAAACCACTTGTTTAAGTAACATTTCGTTTTATCTAGAAATCTTCTCTTACAAACACAATCGTAAACACATTATTTTCATTTTCACTTGAATAAAATGAAAAATAAACTCTGTAAAAATTTCAGGATCTATTAGCTAAAAATCCTAGATTTTTTCCCATTGTATTAAGTTCACCTGAATGAGTTATTAATGAGATCTGAACTCCTCACTAACAGTCCTGTAACCAAAATCAGGTTTATAAATACACAACAACTACTAGCTCAACAAATGCATGAATTCCAGTACATAGATCAAGAACCTACTGAATCTGGGGGTTGTTTTGTAGTGATTAAATTACAGCCATATTATCTAAGCTACCCACCAAAAGTTGTCCCTAAGCAGACAGAAGACCTGCAGAGGAAAGAGGTGTAACTTCTGACTTTCACTAGGTAAGGGGACATCAGCTTCCTCTCTGGCTGCTGAGAATCTTCCCAGTATCTCAGGTGGTTTCATTCACTTCTTCTACAAAAATAGTTAGAGGAGACCGAGGAATAAGACTCAGTTGGAAAAAAATAAAAGCAAAACATCCATGCCCCAAAAGCCCCACAAAACCTGTTATGTTATTAACAACTGAACTCATGGTTTTTCTTTGTGTAAATGGGAGCTACTGCAGCCTGGCCAGCTGCGTCATAGACAGCAGAGATGATTTGCTCAGACAACATTTCAGCTATTTTCACCCCTTGTGTTGCAAGAGATGAGAACAAACCTTCATTCACAATCCTGTTGTACCAGACACCTTTGAAAAACTCCGTGTGAGCTTTGGGCTGTTCTTAACTAGGGTATACAACCATTTCCAGAATGTATGCACATACTGCACATGCATGTTTCCAGGCTCTGCTAATTCCTCTCCATGAAATTGCTTTTGGGTGCCCTTCATCCACTTGCTCTCCCTCAATGATTTTCAATGACTTTGCTTCTTCTCTGCTGTTTTCTGTCTTCTCCAGTATCTCCTGGGATTTTTTTTTTTTGACTGATTTCTTCTTTGCTTATGGTCTACCAGCCTCAAGGGATTTTACTAGCAGTGACTAATATAAGCTTGAAACTCTAGCAAATACCACCTACTGCTGAATTATAAAAAGCAAAGGTGTATAGAACAGAAAAAATCTCTGGCAAAGTTGTAAGCAAATACACACTTTATAAAGTTCAATTACTTTCCACCAAAAGAAAAATGGAAAGGCTGAAAAATGCTGGGCAACATGAAATCTGCATCAAACATATGATAGGACTGCATTTGACTGTCTAAAGGAACAGTTAAAATATTTAGTTTCAGAAGTATCCATGAAACACATCAACATGCAAACTGCATAAGTGCCTTTATTCTAAGTGTTTCTGAAAGAAATTTATCTCAATTTTTGATTTTTATCTTTCTACATGCTATATACCTTACTAAGAAGAAGCCAAGGAGCAAATCTGCTCCTCCTCCCAAGCAGTCATGGAGCTTATATTTTCACATGAAAAAAAACAACAGTTGTTTTCAAAAGTTTTTGTGAATGCACAAGATGTTCAAGGCCATCCTACTTTTCCTCACCCTCACACCAACCATATGCTCTCTAATACTTCCAAATCATGAAAATGCTCCTTTAGTAACTATAAGTTCTAATTTCAGTCTTTTTTTTCCCCCCCCTAGAGTTCCTGGCCAGGGAACCTTGAAAATTCTTAGGAACAGGATCTCTATCTAGGAGTTAAGCATCTCTACCAGTCTTTGCTAGATCAGGGGAAAAAGCTGCAACACCAAAAAACCTTAACCCAAACCCAGAAATGGAGACCTGTGTGTCAAAGGGTGGAGTCAGAGAGGACCACAGAGTAGTAACAGTAGGATCTCCAGACTCTGACAGCCCACTTCATCCAGCAACATCTTACCTCGTGTTAAACATTACGACAATGTCAGAATTTGCAAAGTAATGTTATTTTTCCACACTGTGATAATTTCATGATGCTCTTATTCTTTTTCTCTCACAATTATGAATTTGTCTTTAGCAACAATAGTGGTGAAAGAAGCAGTTTATTATTCAAGGAGAGTGAATATTATGTAGCCTAAATCTTCATTTTGTTTTCTTTTCAATGGATGTGATAGGGAGAATAAAATGTCCATTTAGATACACAAATACATACAAAGATGCACTTCTCTCTCTGGAGGCAACAGTGATGCAAAGTATTCATTTGGTCTCCAAAACACTATGAGTCACAAAAATGTCTGCTTGTGTCATCTAAGTCTTTGATTTGTGGCTCAAGAAATGCAGGTAAATAATCATTGCTCCAGAGTCCCCAGATTTTCCTGAAATCCACTCTTGAGCTATTGGAGGAAAGAACTAAACAATATTAAATGAACTCAATTAAATGAATTAAATGTTTATTCCCTCTCTTCAAAGAGCTTTTCAGCATTTTAAAACCAAAACCTGACATTCATGAAAAAGATGTATTTAAGACAAGACCATGTATCGGTCTTAAAACCAAAGAGTTTACTGCTCTCTAGAGCAAGGTTTCTTCTATTAGTATTTCTTCCCTGTTTAATTGAATTAAACAACAACAACAAAAAAGCAAATAAAATTATGAAGACCACCAGTGTAGCAAAAAAAAGAAAATGTCTCCCAGGGTTTTCAGTTCTCTTCCCTCAGTATTCTGGAGTCCAGATGTGGAAAGCCTAGTGGAGCTGAAAACATTTTTGGAGGGTGGAGAGAAAGTTTTGATGCTACTGCTGTAGCCTTATTTTATCCAAACCAGACAATTATCTTTCTTCATGAAGATTAAAAAGCCAAACAACAACAACTACCAAACCACACCTTTTATGTATTGCTACTAAACAGTATTTTTAGTGAGCCTGCTGAAAAAAAACCCACTCTGCATCTTCTTAGCATTTAGAAGCAAAGAAGGTCTTTACAAGGCCTTCTTAACTCAGAGTAGAATATTAACTGTCTTCATCTTCTTTGAAATCCTGTTTGTCAGGTGTGTCAGTTTATTTTTAAGAGATGTAGTTTTCCTGCTCACGTATCAAGCAAACACATATTGATTTGCTTCAGCCATACCAGGTCACAGGATATGGAAGAATGTTCCCATATCTTACGCAGCTACACCTGGAATATGGTGTTCAGCTAAGTGATGACAAGGGTGGTCAGTGAGGTGATGATAAAAGTCTATAAATAGCTTAAGAGGGTGAACTCTGAGAAGGGAGAAGCACTGGTTTAAGGTGGACTGAACAAGCTTGACGGGTAGAAACAAAAAGATGCCCTGGCAGCCAGGGCCAGGCATAAGCTGCTAAATAGGATCTTGTACACACAGCACAATTGCCAGCAGAGCAGCCTGGGCTTGGCCTTGCGTACACCACAGACATATAATGAATTTATTATTCCAGATTAATTATTCTGGGAAATTTCCAAGCATATTGAAGCACTTCAACTGCTAAATTAGGCCCCAAGTTCAACAATCCACCAACAGGAGTCACACGCTGGGTGCATTTAGAACTACACTGGACATAGCCCTGGAAACGCATAAGGGGAAATAAATCTGCCGAGAGAGGAAGATGGACACAAACCCTGCAAATCTGACATGCCTCTGTTTTCTGTAGTTCTAGGAAAACATGCATGTGGGATTTGGGAAAGGTCTTTTTAATAAGGGTTAATTGGAGAAGTATGTCACACATGACTGAGTACCGTTTCAAATTACTGCTCACGCTGGCATAACTAAATCAGACAAATGACAGAATACCAAAATAGGGAATAGTCAATCTTCTTCCCTCCTACTTAATCTTTAATTGCTGATATTTGAGAATAATGAAGCTATAAAGATTTTCCCGGAATTTGTTGCTTCTTTCAAAATATTACTAAGACCATATTATAATATTCCCCAGAGATCCAATAGTTCTGTAAAATCTTTTTTCTGTTGTCAAATTATTAGTCTAGGCTTTCAAACTGCTGGATCCATTTATCTGGCTTATAATGCAGAAGTTCGGGATAAATGATCCTGATATAGCCCCTTCTGAGCTTAAAAAGAAAAAAAAAAAATTGAAAAGGGGAAAATAACCACAGTTTAGTAAACCAGATTAGTTATTCCCACGAAAATCAATGTACTGTCTGTAACACTGAGTTACTCTAAAAGTCAGGTCCCTAACCCCGAACCCAAAAAAGTCGCTTCAGTTTCTGTCAGCTGCCCAAGTTAACTGCAAGCATTTCCTGACACTGAGAATGCAGGCAGAAAAAGGAAAAACGTCGACTTGAGAAAAGCACAGCTTCCAATCCCCACCCACCAGCTTCAGTCAAAGGGATGACTTCAGTCCCTTTCTTAACTAATCCTGTCACTGTAAAATCCTACAGTCATTCTTCCAACATAAAGGGAAAACGGACTCACTAGGAGGACCTAGACTCTTTCAGCTTGAACTGTTAACCAATGGTGGAAATGCAAGAATGCTGAAGTTGTGCCTTCAGAGCCAATAGAGTGGATTTGTGTGTCCCACATGACTGTGTTTCCCCTGTCTTTCACATGGGCAGTATTTAGTTCAATTCAGAACTGCAGATAGTATAGCGTGCAGAGCAGCAATGGGATGTCTGAGCACAAGTGGCTGACTTCCAGGCGACTTCAGGAAGCATATTTGTACATTTCTCCTGAATTAAACTGGGATTCTGCACCCTTGACATTCTCCAGCCCTCCTTGTCTCTGCAGAAGGAGACAGCGACCTGCACAGCACAACAAAACTGTGAGTACGGGCTCTATTTATTTTTATTTTCACCCAGAAAAGCAAATCTCTTAAAAATGTCAAAATGCTACGTGCACTAAATCAGTGACTACTTTTCTTATAAGATGAACAAGTATCTAAAGTGTTATTCAAATTCAGAAATATTTCTTGCATGTTTCAATAAAAGAAAGAGGGGAAAAAAAAAAGAAAAAGCGAGTTATCCTCCAGGGCAGTGCCTGCATGCACGCTGCATGACACACTGCTTCCTGACATAGCCAGCGTGCTTTGTTCATAAAGAAAAACAAAGACAAAAAGCCCTACACACGTATGTTGTTCACTTTTATTTGTACTCTGTGTCTAATCAGGCCTGATCTGTCCCCAAGGGGAAAACATAAAGGCAAACTTTTAACTCCGCCAGCAAGGGCAGCCCAGACTTTCCAGACATCTGACAGTTATTATAATTAGCTATGAAAGACAGCGAAGACACTTTGGGGCAAATAGCTCTTACATTTGGAACAATGAAGTCGAGCAAGGTTCCCATCCCACCCCTTCCACGGGGGGAGGGGGAGAGGCAAGGCAACGGGGGCAGTGTTAGGAAAGGGTTATGGCTGGACTGAAAACACACAACTGCTATAATATCTGGACTCGCTCAGCACGAGGAGAGGCTTTTTGATACACAACTTTACCCCTAGATTGCAGCTTGCATTCACTCAGATTCCTGGTGGGGTGGGAAAGGGTGTGGGGCTCTTCACAGTATAACGTCAGAAGGTCGGGGTGGAGGGGGCAGCGGGGATGAAGGGGGCAGAAAGAAGAATATCCATAGCAAGAGACATTGAAATTGTTTCCCAGAGCTTTACTGGCCAGATCTCCTTAAGCCCAAGTTGCTTTCTGGGCAAGATTTATGAGAGTTCTCAAACAGAAGCAACAGACAAAGCAGCGGTTTTTTTCTTCTTCCTCGGAAAAGAAATTGAACCCAAATGAATAACCGTGTAATAAACAGCACTGATTTGGTTTTTTGCTCTTTTTTTCCCCCCCACATGCTCATAAGACCTTTAATAAGGTCTTTTCCCCCCTGCCTGCACGCTCCTTCCCACCCCCCCCTTCCCTACCAAAAGTTAGATTCTGAAAACTACGATCAGAAGGGAAAAAGCAAAGACAATAGAAATCTGACTCTGTCCTGGCTGGGCTGGATCTCTAATAATGCATGAAGCAAAAATAGTTTCTAAGTGAAAGACGAGCAGACTTTTTTTTTAAAAAAAAAAAAATTAAGTGCAATAAGGAGAAATTGTTGAAAGACTCCAGACGCTACTAATTATGGCTTAAATAAATCTTCCTGGACAGATGTTTGCTTGCTCCCACTGCAAGGAAAGGAACGTTAAAAGAAGCATTTTTTAAAAAAGGATTTGACACGAATCTCGTACATATGATTTTTTTTTTTTTTGGTAAATACACCATTTTATTCTTTGTCTGCCCTCCTGTTATCTCCCCCTCCCCCAACCGCCGCCCACTGTGAGCTGAGACACCTGAAGGCTAGACACAATGATCAACAGAGCACTGCGCTCGCCTGTCTGGATTCCAGCCAGATTTTTTTTCCCTTCCACAATCAAGGAGCCTGCACGCAATGCACGGCAAGCCCCTTGCTCTGCTATGTGCAGATCAGACAGAAGTCTGAACCGTGCTGCAGAAAAGATTAAAGACAAACACAAGCCTTTCCTCCTTATGTTGGCCAGGCTCAGTTTCAACTTTGCTATGATTTGCAAAAAAAAAAATACAAAATAAGAAACTTTGTAAACATATATATACATTATTGAACAAAACATATGCACACGCACGCACACTTTCCAACACAGTGTAACTAGGGACATGCAGTGTTTCCCATTTTACTGTGATTTCTACTCTGGGTTTACAGTCAGAGCAGTATTTTACGTTAAGTTCATGCATCACTTATATAATTGCTGTGCAGCTCTCAAACACTACGTAAAGATTTTGTATGCGCATATGATACATTACATAAAGGCAAATAGCTGCTGTACAGATACCCATACCTGAATGCCCAGAAAACTGAAATATTAGAAAATATTTGGGTTTAGAGAGATTAGCAAGAGCTCCTAGACAGTTTTATGATAGTTTTAAATGAGGCACTAGTGAAATGCTTTGTAAGTAGGTTGTCTTCAAACGGAAGGAGGGGAGCATGGCAGGGGACTGAGCTGGCCCTGCAAGCCCTGGCCTTCCTGTTGCCACAGCCCAGAGAAATGCCGAGTGGCCCAGCGTCATCGTGCCACAAAGTTGGGCTTGGGAATGCAGTACTCCCCAAAATAGTTGCTCTCCGTTTGGTGTGGTATGGGTGGGGTTAGCAGAGACATACAGGGGAAAGGCAGATTCAAAGCTTGTATTCTATTTAATTTTTAAACGTATGCTGTGCAGACCTATTTTCTAAATTCTTTGGAATTTCATTGTCTTGCGGTACAAATTATGGTGTGATAAACATGATGACTGATATTTGCTTTTCAATATGAACTTTGTATGAAAAGGACCTAAAAAAAGAGCATTTTTAAACACACAACCACATACACATACATACAGTCCTTTTAATTTACTCTCTGAAAAGGCTTAAACTATATTTTAGTCACTCTAACAGGTATCTTAAAGGAAAGATGAGAATTTTTTTTAGCTTTTTTATCTAATATTGCTTATAAACACAATGAGAAAAGGAACCTAGCATAAGTATCCCATAAATTTAATCTTAAAAAAAACTTCCTTTCCAAATAGCAGCGGAGACATGCAAACAAAAGGTTGCATGTAGTGGCAGCAATATCCACAGCAAAGTAAAAATGCCTGAACAGAAATCTCAGAAAAATTAAGCTAATTAATCCAAATTTGGTCAAATTTGTATTCCTGTATTTTATTTTTTTGTAAATAAGGCATTTAATGTTTTTCTGAAGGAACACTTTGTACACCTTATATGAAATATACAAGCAAACTCTGCACAATGGTCATACATGAGAATTATATATTTGTAAATTACATGTATGTACACATGTTCAGTAGTATTGAGGTGATAATTTCCTTGCTACTTCTCCTGGCATATTATGTTTTAAAACAAAATTTGTCACTTGTTTCAAAAAATGTGTTTTGAAATAATGCCTGCAGCTGAATTATGAAGTGCTCACTTTCATTTTCTTAAGGTAATGACAAGGCAATCATATTTTTATCCTTTCCTAAAGGCTGAAATCCTATGCAAATCAATTCTTCAGCTTCAGAAATGATTTACACACTACCTTGTCTTAGAAGGGTATTTCAACTGGCAATTTATGCAATATTTGTCAGTGCAAAAGTAACGTCTAATCACATAAGAGATAAGCATTAAGCCGGAGAATATGAATACAGGGTCCTTGCCTCCATGTTTAGTTCACCACTCTCCCCTTCTCCCAGTAAGGTCTCTTGGGTTTTGTGAGTGCTGGGTACAGCAGCTCTGACTGGAGCAGGGAGGAGATACCTGACCAGTGTTGCTTTAAAAATGGCATTATCCTCCTGCTGTTGTCCAGGCACCTGAGATTTGGAGCTATGTGTTTTAGTTTTTTACAAGAGGAATTTATTTACCACATGTGAAAATTGCTGACCTCTGTTTTCTTGCTGACTTCTTTAAACTTTTTAATAGTTGATGTTGAAATAATGCAATCATGGAAGCTCATGCATATTTATGACTCCATTCCTTAAAAATTTGATATCTACTACCGCTCACCTCTTAGCCTGTGGCCTACAGTTGGTTGTGCAAATTCCATGGTGCCACTGACACAACCTTCAAGTTCTAATTTCCTTCTTTAAACCCTCCTCTCCCCTCTTCCCCCCGTACTTCCTGTTGCATTGGCTTGTTTGAGCCTTTCCTAGTTCAAGCAGAAGTGTGACTTTTAGCCCTAGGAATAAAGCACTCAGAATTACCTCCAAAACTTTCAAAAGATTAGTAGTTTCACTTATACCTCTACAGAGCTGAAGTAACTTGAGAACCTACCAGAAACAGACAGTCTCAATAAGGTAACGGGGTCAAATGAGCTCATGCATTACAGATAGGGGGAGAACTGCACGTTGCATTTTTACAGATAAAAAGCACTGAGTGTTTTAATGTAAACAGATTTCTGGTTGATATTTTAGCAAACTGTTGCAAAGCTCAAACTAGAGCAGAGTCAAAATTACTTTCAGCATGGTACAGTTAGACCAGATGGCCACGTGTTCTTTTCTTATTTAGATGAGACTTTTCCTTTCAATAACATCTTTCTTCCTGACCTGCTTAAAAATTCCAGCGAATGAAATCAGCACAGGATTTTCAATTCTAATTGACCATGTGCAGAGGAAAGGCCAGTAGAGAAATCAGTAGGACCATTGTAAGGCACACTGCATCAATCTCTCCTTTGTCCTGGATCTTTTCTAGTATGAGCTAAAATAATTAAGAATATTTAATTTATATTATTTGCACAGCAGCAAATGTAGTAGCATTCAGGCAAAACTCATCGCGAGTTCCTCTTTTAGAAATGTGTGTAACAAGGAAGATGTATGTCTATCAGACACCAGACAAGCAGGTACTTGACATCATTTAATGGCCAAATATTAAAAAAAACAAAACCAAAAAAAATCCATAAAACTGGAAACAAACATCCCAAAACAAACTCAAGCAAAGAATGACCAAAAAGACTGAAAGGGATGGCTGAATTAAAGCATGAGCTGCTTTACCTTTTCTAATGCAGGCAGAAGATTTGAAGGACATGGTATTAAAAGAAATTTTTGAAAAGAACATTTTAGGAGAGTCAGAGAAAAATGTATTTTTCCACTGTCCAAAATATTGACCCTTAAAACATCTTTAATCTTCAAATGCTTCATATTTGCCTACATAGATTTTACCCACACGCATCCCACCCACACTGCGTTGGTTGCGATCAGCCTCAGTTGTGTCTGTGTGATCTACATGCGAGGTACCGACTGTAAAAACTGTATGTATCACACACAAACATTACCCACAGATATACACACACGACATCATTGCAGCTTTACCTACTATTTTACTTAGATTTAGTGAGATGTGTGTGAAGCAATGTAACAATATTCGAGATTTACCAAGTAAGTATGCAAAGCATGCACAAAGTCCTACCTATGTGTTTATGTAGCCCATGGATAAGGTAAGTGGGTAAAATGAATCCTTCAGAAGAAAAGGGTGTGGGGAAAAAGACTAATTGAGAGCACTATAAAGCAAGTTTGGTTGGTTAAAAAAAATTAGCAACACACTTATGGCTGTACTATTCTGTACAAATTCATTCCTCACAGTTTAACATTATGCTTAAATGGTTGGTGGTTTCATATTATCACTATAAGCTTGAATCAATAAACAACACCTGTAGAATACAATTTCTGAAAAATAGTTATGAAAACGGTTTCATTATGATAACCTGAAGAAAAGAAGCGTTTCATTAAAATCCCAATCATTTTTTAAACTTAAGGTGAAAAACAATCCAGGAGAAAATTCAGTGGGCAGCATGGCCTTTGCTGTATGTCAAGCATGCAGTCCAAACAACATTTGCATGAAGAAACATGCCTGAGAACATAAAACAAAGCACAGACCTTGGGTCTGGCCAGGCAGACATGGTAAAAGGTCTGATTTCAGCTCTCCAGCAAGATGTTTCGTAGCCGTGGGCAAATCATTTGACTGCCTGGCTTCTCATCTACATCATATTAGCAGAATTTAAGCTTTGAATGTGGGATTATAATTAAGAGGCCAGCAATGAGATACCACAGTAAAGGGTACAGGAGAGACCTCAGATGCTTGAAAACAACATAAAATACTAGACAAAACAATGGTCTTTTGTTTTTGTTATTAAGCGAGATCATTTTTGGTGTGGTATTTCTACAAGAAAGATACAAAAAGACAAGATACAAAGCCTCTTTCTCAAGAGATCAACATCATTCAGTTCCAGCTTCATTTTCTAAAGTTCTTCATGTACTTGAACATTCATCTCTTACTTTTTACTAACCTGCAACAAAATATCAGAATATAGAATAAATGGAAGATACTGCTCCTTCTGTAAAGATGCTCTAGATCCAACACTCATGCAAGGCCTACCACTAAAACGCTGGCTCCCGTAATGGTGTATTTAACAGACTGTCCCAGGGTACCAGTGAGCCTGAGAGCAGGTTAAATGCTCCACTGCACGACCAGAGTGCAAACCTGGGCCCCAGACACCCACTGCCTCTGGTATTCTGCACCAAGGAGCTGACCCTGGAGTGGCATCGAGCATATTCTTACTTCCAAAGCTTGAAGGCCACCTAGCGAAGCACTTCCACCCTCGAAGTTGAGCATGTGCTCAAAGCGTCGTGCTGAAACAGGTCTTCAATTTCTACAGAGCACATTGGCCTGAAAAGTAAATACCTCTGCTGGCTTCTGCCCCCATTAAGTTGTGCTCCCATGTTCATCTTTCTCATTCTATTGATGGCACTTTGATTCCCACCACTGAACAGAGCAAGTCAGAAAACCTTCGGTAGCAACACTAAAAGTCACTGCACAGGAACAGAAATCAGTGAGCCTGCACTGGCCAAGACGCTGGACAGGAGACCTTTTCAGGCCACCATTTTGTGACTGAGTAATGACCATGTCACACACATGGAACTGGAAACTTGGTTTTCCCTCCCTGAGTAAATATGAGGGATCTCTGCGCAAAACAAAGAAAACTCAAAACATTTTCTTATTAATGTTGTTACTAATCAATATTCATGCACAGTATGAAAGAAATACTCAGACTTTCAGCTATCAGTGTTGCTCACGATGTAAAAATTAATGAAAAGGGCAGAGCCGCTGAATATCTCAGCAGGTTTGCAGAAAGGGTAGGATAGTGAAAAGTGGGTGAGAGAAAAATATCCTGCATGGAAGTACAGCCTCGTGCAGTGCTCAGAACAAGGAGAGGAAGTGAGCAAAATGTGCACAGTTACATGCAGCTGATGGGCTGCATTTCACCAGCTTATTTTTACTGTCAAGCCTCCAGACTATATTAAGAGTCTATCCAGGCTCTTAAGCCATGGGATGTGGATAATGGGATCAGATAAAATGATTAAAATCAGTTTGGTCTCATGCTTTCATCTGCTAAGTGTAATAGATGCAAAACTGAATGACTTAATTGTATGATAAAAGTACAAATACCTCTTTGTTTTACCTCTGCATTTTTCCAGTTTAGAGAAATTTATGAGGTTTTTCTCTGTTTGATTGAAAAAAACAAAGGCAAGCAAGATGATTCTTTTCTTGCAGCATCCCAGCTGAAACTGGTTTCATCTATCTGTACAAATAATCTCAGAAGTAGTTGTAGAAAAAAAATTAATACTACATCCCATGAGATATTTTACATAGTGTGTCTGGTTAATAAGCTTCAGAAACAAAGACTGCTTTTAAGTAGTTTACAGAGTTTAATAGCTGCCTTTTTTTAGAAGCAAAAATCTGATAATTTCCCAGAATGTCTTCTCCATACACTGAGTTTGTACTACTGTTTTCAAATATTATTTTTTTAGCTTATTTGAAGCCATTTTTCTACGATAAAAATTTGCAAAGAAAAGGATTTAAAAAGATAAGTCTAGCGAATGACAACAGTGAAGAAAAGCAGTTCCCAAGGTTGATTAAAAGACTTGGAAAGGGTTAAAAATTCAGATCTTTATGTAAGAATTATAAATGAAAGGAGAGTTAGAAAGGGGGAGAAGAGGGGGAAGAGCTAAGCTGCTGGTGACTTGAGTGTATTTATGGATTACTATGTCCTGAAAAGAAGAAAACCAGAGTTGTAAGATGACACTGCAGGGGTTGTCTGGACTTTTCACCGAGTGTAAAGTCTGTTTAGTCAGTGTCTTAATGCCTAATGCTGACCTTTGCCCTCTTCACTCCTCCCTGCTCCAGGTGCAACATTTTTGCAAGTGCTTTAACATTACTGGAAAGTTTTTGCAGGTTTCACACACTGCAAAGTGCACGGAGCACTTTACACATCCATTACCCCACCCCATATCAAGGGTTAGCACATTTTTTTATCCCAAGTACAAACAATGATTTGGTTTACACATTTTCCCTTATTACTATTACTGTATTAAATTAATAAAAACAAAAGCTTCTTTGTAAGGGTATTTAATTTACATAATTCTATACAACAAGATACAAGATTAAGTATAAACTCACCTCAAGCTCCCCAGCACTGTGAATTATATCAGGAGTACGCAACATATGCCGGCAACACTATTGATCTCTCTTAAATTAATTTTCTTTGCTATGGAAATGGAAGCCAAAACCAAAACCCAAACCCATTGCTACAAAATAGTCAAGGCAGTACAGCTCATTTTCCTCAGGAAAAAAAAAATTGATTTCTGGTACAGTTATTAATTAGATTGGGACTAATATAATTTTTAAAGAAAACCAGCAGTTATAGAAACTAATAATAAAAAGAGCTAAACTACATAAGGTCTGTACAATTTCAATTTTGATTTCTAAAAATAGTGTATTAAATCTATAAATTCTATAGTTGTCAGTAACGAAAATATAAAAGACAGTACACACATACATAATTATTACTCTGTGTTTTATAATTAGTAGATGATTGCTAAGATTTTTGAAGTCTACAATTTAACTTTGCTGAGTAGAAAGTATAAGCTGGGTACCATCACCTTCAAGACCACTTGAGATTTTGTGCTTTTTCTGGAAAGTGGGCATTTCCTGCCAGTGTGGGCAAAGAACCCATTTTCCCCATCCACACTGTGCTGCCAGACTTCCAGCTCCTTCGGGTTTGCTCTGGCATTGAAGATGATTTTCACTCTGTAATACCAGGTACTAAAACCTACCCTTCTGCAGTGGCAAAAAGCTTATTGGAAATCCAAAATTGTCCAGTCATGGTTCCTGCACTTTGTGATCCAATACTAGCTAACTATGCCCCCCAAAATTAAAAATTATCACTTAAAAATTTAAAACTTCTAAATAACTGACTTCTCCCACTCCTTCCTCACTGAGCTATGCTGAGAAATGTTCACTGCATTGAAGGAAAGAAAAAGGAGGAAAAGGATTGGTTTAAAAGAAGTGAATAGCAGCAGGTAGGCTGTCTGGAAAACCCTGCTAGTCAGAACTGTCTAGCCAAAATGACCCCGGATAACACATCTTCTGTGTACAGCATTCCTTCAAGGTGAGACTTACATAAAGAGAGTTCAGATGCAAGTTTACATTTAGGGAATGCCTATGACAGAGATGTGTTTGCATCTGGACTAAAACATTTATTTTACTTGATTACGTTTCAGATATGCTAAGCAGCATATAGTGCTTACAGGATACCGTAAGAAAAAGAATATTTTGGTGTTTTCCTATGACCTTGCTAAATAAAAGTTAGCTTAGGCCATCTTCATTATCGAGATTGTTTTAAGGGGTCTGATTTGGGGGAGATTTTTCTTTAAGACAAAATATGGATCTTAATATAGTAGTTTATTCCAGGAGTAGGCACAGGTCAAGGGGTCAAAATATTCTGGGAAGTGTATCCTGAAACAGTTTTCTAATGTTTTTTAATTTAATTTGTAACACTGCGACTACAAGAGAATAATGAAAAAAAAAAAAGAGGCTGTTTATTGTATGACAGACTATTTCTAGAGCTGGGCAGCTTTATCTCAGCACAAAGAGTGCTCCTGTTCACAGTGCAGCTGCTAACAACTCATCAACACTCCTTGTTTAAGAGTAGGGTACAATTAGAAGTCAAAACTTTAAAAACCTGAAATGTTATTATTGCAGTAAGCCATGCAACAGGATTTGATTTCTAGCCAGGCTGTATCCCTCTGCTCCCGACACTGTTTACAAGACATATTTAGTGCAGGTGGTACTCTCCTTAATTTCACTGAAGGTCAAGTGTACTTGTCATAATTGTATTTTTTGCACAGCTGAGAATTCAACTACTTGTGCAGACTGAAAACAGACATTGTTTCTGTGAAGGAAACACATAGCACTGAAGAGTTGGACTTGAAATAACAGAATGAAGTGAATTTTCACACTGTTTTCACCTACTATCTCATCAAGATCATCACTTTTGAGTCTGCTGTGTATCAGTGGAAGGAGCCATTTGGGTCCTTCACTCCCAAAACTTCAGAAACCTCTGCCTGGAAAAGTGTTTTCATTTATTTTTCTTTAGGTGGCTATTTTACATTTTTTTCAGGACTACAAACTAAGATGAAGTTTTTGCAATATTTGCAAATGACTGACATTACAATGATTTACAAGTATAAAAATGAATAAAACTGAAATTAATCAAGATTCTAATTTAAGTAAAGAAAAACTAGATTACCAAAAATATAAATTCATTTTCTGCTATTTTGGAACATCAAAATCATGACTTTCAGAAGAGACTCAATCTTATTATCTGTAGCTTCTAAACTGATTTGTTACAATTGTCAGATAGCATACTAAATCTGCCAAAAAAAATAGCATGGCAGAAATAGGATACTATTCCTGTGCTTTGATTCATTTACTCTTATGAATTATCAGTCTCTCCTACATGCAATACGTGCACCTAAAACACAGAAAGTTGTCCACTGAACCTTCTTTATCCTGTGAATACGTTTTCCTCATTCTAACTTACAATCATTCCTAGTCCCTTCACTATATATTTTACCTGGAGAAAGGAAATTAAAGCAAAACATCTTTAAATTGTGCTTCATTATAATTTTTTATGTCAGTTGGAAAAATCCATAACAAAAAACCCCCAAACAACCAGGTGTCTCCTTCTGTAATTCTTACGTAACAGTTCAGTCTTGCACAACACTTAAAAAAACCCCCCATTTTCTTCAAGTAAATGATTTCCTAATATATCAGAGACAAGGAAGAGAAATCATCCTTCCTTTCAGATTCTCTGCATGGTCAGGATCAGAGCTCAGGTTTGCTTCAGAGCATCAGTTCACAAAAGCCTAAGACTAGAGCCAGATTCCTCTTGTGAAATCCATTTGCTGATTAGCAGCTTCTTACCCATCTCTTCTACCCCCATCCAATCTGCTTCTCTAAACAACTCTGCCCTGAATCGCTGTATTCCTCTGCAAACAGCAAAATGTAAAGATGTAAAAATTGGAACTGGTTACATAAATACACAACATTGCTCTGTGTATGATGAGAGTTTTAAAAATTTTATTTAAAAGCACAAATGCATGTAAAGTAGTACCTTTTTATGGAGCAGTTCAAAGATACAGAAATACTTTCACTAAATGGACACAAGAAAGATTAGGACTTCAAATCTACATTTTCATTATTGTGGAAACCTCAAAAAAACCCCAGGTTGCAATCTGATTAGTTTCTGTAGTTACTTCCTCAAAACACAAAATAGTACAGTAAAGCAAGCAGAGTCTCATGAAATTTCACCAAGTCAACTCAGAGGACATTGGTATTTCAATCTGTGGGATTCATCTGACATTTTGTTTGTAAATCCAAGCTTCCTCTTTCCTCACCTCAGTGGCAACTTTATTTTTCAGTTGTACTTGTTTGTAATTTTCAAGTTTTACTGCTTTATATTTTATGGTCAAATCCACAAAACATTCATTTTGTGAGGCTTTTTTGGTTGGATTTTTTCTTTTTAAGAGGAGACAACATCCCTCTAACCACTATCCTATGCCAGTTTTGTACTTATATTCAGGGAATAAATTTTACATAACTTCATTTAGAGAATCATTAATCAGGACTATTCTTTCAGTATCAGTATTCTAGCTGATTTTTTCAGACTCAGTATTAAATTTGGGGTAACTTAAGATCTTTTCCATGAAAAAGGCATTAAAATCTATCATCATGCTAATGAAGGAAGCGAAACCTAAGTTACTTAAAAAGCTGATGAAGTTCCTGTCCTTTTCAAGGAGGAATCAAGATGTTTTTTGCTGAAATACTGGCTTAAATTTGCACCACAAAAAAATCCTGAACTTTAAGAAATAGTTCAAAGGGAACAGGGACTAACACTGAATGTGTATCAAGTTGATGAACCTATTTCTTAGATGCACAACCACGTTGTTTCTCTGAGATGGCAGCACACTTGCACCTTTGCAGCAACCAGCACCGGGAATCACATTTAGCATCAATCCCAGCCGGCTCCAGAGGGGTAGGCCTCCATCGTGTGTTTCCAACACACTCCTGGAGAAAGGAGAATGATACCTTGCATGCACAGGTTGTGAGAACATCAAGGCCATTGAAAGGACCAGTGGGACTTGGCTGAATCCCAAACTTTTTATTGTACTAAGAACCAGGTCTCCATTCTGCCCCTCCTCCAACGCCTCTCTGATGGGTAACTCACTATGTAGCGCCTACATCCTGTTCTTTTCTTTCCTTTGGGATTTACACAGAACAGACAGCAATGATTTCCTGCTGGATGCCCTCAGGATCCACTGTGAGTTTTGGACATTGCAAAGGAAGAGGAGACAGTCAAAAAAATTTGAGACTTTTATGGGAGAGGGGCTTGTGGCCTGTGGCTACAAGATGTTAATGAGCTTCCTGCTCCTTTTTTCCTTAGCTCTCTACAACAGGAGGTGGAAAGCATAATGAAGACTAGAATTGTGCATCCTTCCTTGCCAAAGATTTGTCATACAGTAGTTTTAAATTTAGAAACTCAACTTGGCTGTCATTTCTTTTACTGCACAAATGTAAAATAAGTGATGTTAAGATAGCATTAAAGAGAAATGTGGGGGAGACTGCTTCTCAATTGTTCTGTTTGAAAACTTGTACTTTATTTCATGACAAGCAGTGAGATTCACTGGAAAAGGCATTCTGCACTGAAAGATATTGAGCATACTTCATTATATGAGAACATTTCTAAATGAAGACCTTCTGTATTGTTTTCCATTTCCTTAAAGAAGGCCTCAGACTGTACCACCTGTCTAAACATATTTACAGTCTCTCCCCACTGCTGCAAGCCCACTGTAGTGGAATTTTTCTAAGGGTCAAAGGTAGCACAACTGAAGAGGTTTTGTTTTGGTTTGTTTTTTAAGACATAAGGAGATATCCATGCATTTTCTGCAAATCTAGCTGCAGATATAACAGGCTCATAATAGAAACATTTGTTAATCTAATCTAGAGATACAAACTTTCTAAGCAACTGCTAACCATTCCATAAACTTTATTTAAAATTTAGTACTACAATCTGCAGCTTGCTTTTGACTTACCTACTTCGTTCTCTGCTGCCCTCTTTTTCGACTTTTTGTTCTTCAGATGTTAGTTGAGCCACAAAAGCAAACCCTGTATCTCCCAGCATACTTGCCAAGTTCATTTTACTTTTACTTCCTCATTTAAGGGGAAAAAGGGGGGCCTGGGGGAAACCAACATTTTGGATCAGGTGATACATCCATATCTGAAGACAGGAACAAAGATGAGAGACCAAACTTGCCTAAAAACAGAAAAGCAATTACTGAATCACCAATATAACATATTTATCACTTGAATAAATTACTCAAAATTTGAGAGTTGCTATCTTTTCTGAAATTTCTGTTTGGAGGATCCCTCCCCCATCCTCCAGGAAAGACATCTGGCTACCACTGAATGGAGTTTAGTGTTTGAACATCCCATCTGGTTTCATCATGTTAACACATGATTCCAAGTCATTCAAGAAGTATGAACAATGGATATTGTATTCCATATAGTGCCATGTGGATTTAATCTTTAAAAGATGGTGGCACTGTAGAACTCAATCTTTTAGTTAAAAGTCAAAACATTTAATGTACTGAAAACTCATTTCCCATACCCTCAGAAGCCTCACATTTTATCCTGCTCTAGGAACGACAAGGAGACAATGTCTCCCTAGTATAGTGCTGTTCCTATTGTTACCTACCAGAACACCTATCTGGCTAAATCAGGAACACATTTCCTAAACATGACAGTTAAAAGCAGCATTAAAACAGATTTTTCATGAGAATACTCATTATTTTCACACTCAAATTGCTTCCAGATTAATTAAAAACAAAAGCAGAAGTTTGCTATGAGGCAAATGGAAGTTGGGCACTTTTGCCTTCCAGAGCTGGTTGCTCTACCTTTCACTGACATTAGCAAAATCTGAAAAAGTCTCTCCAAAATAAACTGTGCTTTCTTCACAAGACCAGCACTAATCTATCTCAGTGATGCTGAAAGAACATCTCATTTCTCTATATACTCTTGGAATTAAAATTCAAGAACATTTCTTATTCAAACAGTTCTTTCACATTTATTTCTTCATAAGGATAATTGACCCATGGAACTGTAACACTGATCCAAACAGGTATTTTTTGTATTCTTTACATGATCCCTAGTAGGAACAAATACTCAATAAGTGGTTTATTATGAAAACTTAATAAAAGCTGATTTCAGACTGAAAGAGAATTATATAAACATCAAGTGTAAGCAGGTATTTAAATATTTTCTACTATCCTTTAAGCCACCTAACAAAATGATATTGCTTCATTAGAGCACTTGGGAAAGTGACTGGTTTTACCTGTGAGGGTGAGAAGATGAGGAAGTAAATACAGATATTTTGGAGTGAATAGCCTTTTTAGCGGAATGAAGAAGAGCAAACATGCTTTACATCTCTGGACCTGGATCATGAAGAATGACTAGTTTATCCTCAAAACTGTGAGGCCAGAGTCAGAGTTGTGTAACAAGACATTATAGAAAGACATTATAGATTTGTTGATGAGAAAAGAAAGAATTCTGTGAAGAATGACAAAGGCAATTACATCACCCAACTGTTTCTGAACTCTGTTGAAATGTATGCTGTATTTAGTATCACCATATTCACCAGCCAGCTCAAAGGTTGAAGTAAGTTAGATGTGTGGATCACATGACATCAGGATTTTCACTAAAACACCTAAATCAAAAGTATTTAAGAGGCTACTGTTGGCACTTAAAAGATCACTTGGTGTTGTCTGGAGAATTTCTTTACCTGGTTTACCTGCTGTGTTTCAGTTGGCAAAATCTGTCTAGAGGATCAGGGTCACTATATTTAATAAACAGGGCAAAGGAAGAGAAGATGTGCTCAAATTTATGGAAGTGAATGAAGTCCTGTGAGACGAACTGGATAAGTTCCCAGCAAAGCTGGGTTGAAGGCTAGCTGCATCAGTTGGAAATTCTTTTAAAATCTATGGAGATCATACAGACTGTTAAGACAGTGGATCATAGGCATTGAACAGTGTCACCTCTAGCTGATTGCATCAGGGAAGCTACTGAACTCCCTAAACCCATGATGAGAACTATAAAATGCAAGATTGGAATAGAGATGGCAAACTTTGCTGATTTTAACTGTGTTCCACTGTTCCTATCACCTCTAATAACCAAATCATTAATACAGTAGTGACTATTTTCATTGATGACCACCTTAATTTTACAGAACTAAGAGAAATGTTTGTTTCATTTGGCAGTACTTCTATCAACCCTTTTTAAGTAATTTTGGTTGAGTATTCATTCAGCACAGATTTATGCAAGCTATAGCAGACAGCCTGTGTCAAAGTCTTCAGAGTCTGTTTGTCTAATTCAAGTACTCTGTCTAGAAAGGCATTGCTTTTGAGTACTCAAAATGTATTCATTCAGTTCCTTATGTTGGCAGGCACAAAACACACAATACTTTTCAGTTTGTAATCCATCTGCAACACCTGAATTACTACAAGCACTTGTCATACACTGAAGACAAAAAGGGACACTGACAAAAGGAACTTGAGGAAACTGAAGTCCTAAACTGAGTTTCCCTGAAATAATTTTAAAAATATATTTTATTTCTGTGCCCTTAAGCCATTAATGACTTAAAACATGCGACATCCATGCTTAAAAAGAATTAAAATCCTGTCTCCTAGAATTTAGGTAGTTAGTTAAAATTTATATAAGTACTACTATTACATGTAAGTATTTTGTAGTAGTGGAAAGTTTGACTTCTCAGACAAAATCCAGAATTACAGTTGGTTCTACTCACGATCAATTTCACTTAAGATGTAGCAAGAGAAATTTGAAGACATAGCAAGACTTTCCCAGGGAGATAAAATTGATTTTAATGCTTTACTGCTGGCCAAGCTAGACAATATGAAATTGGTGCCAAGTGATCCTCAATAAGATTAGCAATACATCCATTTAAAAGGGCAGCGATACAATACCTGATAGAGCTCTTGTTGTTACATTAGTTCTCTAATTTACAAAAATGTGTGGGATATTAATGCTGATTTTTTAGTCCTTGTATGTAGTAAGGAGCATTTATTTCCTAGAACACTGTATTCAATTATCTTGTTCCTACCTATGATGTTTAACTTCCCCAAAATAAAGTAGAATGTCTTCACAATCCCATCCTTCATGAGGGGAGAAGAGTATCTCAGCAGTTTGACATAAGTTTCAGTATTAAGAGAAAACTTGAGTGGCTTTATTAAATCCATTCACTCTTTCTGGATATCTACGTAAATTCCACATTAAATGAAAGTAACGGGTGGTCCTAAAGTGAAATCTTGCAGTGCCAGTCTGTGTTCTAACTCGAACTTTGGTTATTTGTAGCTCATGTTTAGCCTTACAGAGGATCTAAGTGCATTATGATCCAAATAACTAAATTCAAACTTAAATCTCTTCTCCTTGCAGTAATCTAACTCAGATATTTGTGCACTGCAGACATTTGATATCTCAGTCTCTCCCTCTTGATAATACAATCTTGTTTTCCACATATAAATGGCAAGCTGCCAATTAGGGAAGTACACATGCTGCAATGCAAAGGAAAATAAGTAGATATGTCTGTATGTATTAACTACAAGTCAGAGTATTGTCTAGTGCAGCTGGAGTGAAAAACACTCCAAAAAAGCTAATTACAACTCCAGTCTTTATTATTATAAGCAAAAGCTTTTGTGAGCTAGGGTTACAGTCCTCCCTGCAGCATATTTCTTGTTTTTAAGTCTTTGTAATTCTTTTTCCACTGATTCAAACTCTTGAAAATAAAATTGTGTCAAAACTATTAAAACAACGAAAATCTTAAAACAAGGCAATTTATCCAACTATAGTGCAAAGAATAAAATTCTCTTCATCATTCCATCACCTCTATGGCCTTATAGTTGCTTTTATCCATATGTAGAACACCATTCCAACATAAACACCAGAATGACAAACCAAACCCATCAGTGTAGGCTGAAATATTTTTATATGATTCTTTAAAGAAAAACCAAGTTATTGGTGAAGCCAGCAGGACACCCAGGTTCATCTGGGCTCCTGTTCCACATTCAGAATGATATAATATGAGAAACTCCTCTTTGTTTATTCCCTGATTCCCAAGCTGTGAGAAGATGTGTTAGGATTATTCCCTCTATTCATCCTACAACAAACCAAAGTAGTCAATCTTTTGGACACTGCTATAGGGTAACAGAGAAATCCAGGTAATTCTGTATGGTATATGATACACACACAGAGTTGAATATCACCCTCAAAGCCTAGGAGCAGTAATTTAGATCAGGATACTGAAGCTGACAAACCTAAAACCCCTCCTATGATCTCTTTCTCTCTGTACTTACTGTACAGGTTCTGTAAGTGTATTGATCATCTATAAGGTCACTACATTTGTTGAGCCTGCTAAAATAAAAAACCCCTATAATTATATTTTATTCATTCTCCTCTCTATTTAAGAATAAGAGACTTAGCATAACAAAATTTTGTGGGCTCTGTAATCTCCACATGACTGTGCTGCATTCTCTCCTCATGAAATGCTTGGCATCTTCTTGTGCCACTCTACTCAGCATAAGCTGCTTTTCTGTAATTCATAGACCACTTCTGTACAGGACCATTGCCATTTTTCATTTCCAGAAGCAACTATATGAAGTGATAGAACTCTCAGAAATGGAAAAAACATGTCCTACTTTTAACTTAACAGCAAATGGCATTTCATCTTATAGCCCTGCCAGTGCACTTGCTCGTAATGTGATGTGATGTGTCATGTAGGTTGAAGTGAATTTCTTTGCCTCAAGGATCAAGTGCCACTTCTCACCAAAAATGTAAGAAGATTTCACTTCATGTTTGACTCCTAATTCACAAGTACTGCAGTCTTTGAATATCGGCTTTTCTGTCAAGCTCGAGGATGGTGATTCATAAAGTTAAACTTCATGGGGAGTTGTACCATTTTTAAAGAAAACTCCTTCAGAAAACATTTCCAGGGATTAAAAGGAAATTTATAGTAAAAAACCAGACACACTGACTCCAAAATAGCTGTTTTACATTTAGCAGTAAATCGATTATTTTAGACAGATCTCTTCATTCTTCCTAAATTTCACTGAAATTTAAAGTAGAACAGGACTAGTTTTGAACTCAAAGTTTTGTGGGCTGGAAAAAGTGAGTTTTCTGCTTACCTGTGGTCATGAAATATTTATCAGTTTGCCAGTTAAAAAAAAATAGCAATGAATGGTATACAGTGATTCATTTCTTTATGTGAAGGACTTCATATAAATTAGCAATCTAGCATTCAGTGGTCACATGTATTCAACACACCGAGTAATGCTGCTTTATCTCACCCTCATACAAGCACAACAACGTGGCCTCCTACTAAGTTATTTAGTGCTTAATGTAGTGGGCCAGAAGTACCTCAAAGTTGCTTGGCATAATTAACAGCTCAAGGTAGAACTAAATACAAAATCTGCAGGGAAATTTGCAAGCTATCTTATGTGCAACAGTACCAACCTCAGTAATTTCTAGCAAAAAGTTTTTAGTTCATTTTGGACAAGTGCAACTGCTTATACCAACTTTTCCAATAAGATATACAGTGAAACCATTTAATGAAACATAAAAATGCCCTAAGACCAGTCCTCCAGGTAAAGTAGATTTATCACAATCCAGATCCAAATTTACTTTTTAGGTGGTTTCATAGAGAACTGCAACTGTTATGAGTTATGCAAACTCATTCAGGGGAGGGGAAGGATGACATTTGGACTTTGACTAGTGCAGTTTCGGGGGGGGGGGGGGGG
>VZTH01003972.1:420215-573696 GCA_013397815.1 Aleadryas rufinucha
GGGGGAAGTGGAAAACAAATGATATTCAGCTCTGCTTTTAAAATAATTCTGCTGTCAGAAGATTACACCATCACAAAATAGGTGATACCCCCAACAAGCCAGACAAGATAAAGATCTTCTCAGCCTCTGCTTATGAGCAAAGTTAAGCAAATGTGCAGCTGACAAAGATACCTGACACCCTTTCGCTGGGCTTTTGAAACCTTCATCATGGTACTGTAGATAAGAATGTTAAAGAGATGCTGCTCTTCTCGAGAAACACCTTCAGCCTTTATCAAAATTATTGCAGGCTGCCATTTTCCAAGCCATACAAATGTGCCATTTGGATGTCAGGTATTGATTGCAAGGGTCTTCTATTGGGGAAAACTCCCACGTGTCACAGGAATTTAGCAGAAGAGCTTGTTACCACAGCCTTCATCTTCCATTTTAAAGCTTTTAAGAGGGCAAGGTACACACTTAAAAAAATTTGTGAAAAATAGAAGGGGCAGATGTTTCAGAGGGACTGCAAAGATTTATCTGTTTGATTTGTGGAAAGAATAAAACATGTAAGTTCAAAACGTTTAATTATTTTGAGTTACCGTCAAATTTAGGGCAAATCCCTTAAGAGAAATTTCTCACTGTGAGTCGTGTTGGACTTGCTTTTGTTGGTTTTTAACACCAGGAAGTTGCCTCCCAAGTCAAGATGCTGGTTTGTTTATTACAGTATCATAAAAAAAAATACTGTCCAACAAAAGATATACTTATTTCTTTACAAAGAAAATCCCATTCAGTTAGAAAGGTTTATATGATTAAAAGAGAGACAGATAAATATTTAACAAATATATATCTTCCTTTATCAAGTGGAAGCCAAGTACATGGCAGCATGCTTGGGATTAGTAGGAGGAGATTGACTAAAATTTCTTCTTTTAATGGGAATCTCATCAAGGTTAGACTTTTAATCTCCAGATTAAAACAAACAAAAACAAAACAAAAAAACCCATAAAAACCTTTCCAAAAAACAATGCCGAACACCAGTAAAATATTAATGCACACTACTTTATATATTTCAAATCATTCTGGTACTTTAGACTGTTGATTTTTTTCCTTTACATGAATTTTTACAGAAGGTTCTCTACACATTTTAAGGCAGAAGGATCAGTGTAACACTTCTTAAGAAAAGAATATGTAATTCTGCATCTTTTAATGATTAAGAGGAAAAATGGTTTTAACAGTCAATCAAAAAGAGTAACAAAAGGAAGACAAAGGAGGTCTCAGTTCACTAAGTACTGCTTGTCTTCGCAGAGAGAAATTCTGTCTAGAAGCATTCAAAATGCAGAGTCAAAGCACTCTTCTGCAATGTCAGAACTCAGCATCATGAGGCAAAATGTTTTTGCTGGATAAAGAGTTATTTAAAAGTTTTCCTCCTAGTTGTAAAGAATTAATATGTACTGCTGAATCCTCTTTGATGAACCTACACCACTAGCCAGGCAGTAGGACTTGCACAGCAGCAACACCTCCCAGGCCATGCACTGCTCTGCTGCCTTAATTGGTGCAACTGGTGGTGGAGGAACAAACGAAAGGCCAAATTCTTCCAACCAGCCAGAACCACAATAGACACCCCCAGAGTGTCCCAACTATGACCTTACTGCAGGTGAAAAGCAGATTGAAACTCTGAAAGTGAAACATTTCTGAAAGTGAAGATGGAGAAGAAACTTTGACAAGTACAACCTGCCCTAACTTGAAGGAAAGAAGCATTTAAATGTTCATGTCTATATATGCTAATTTAATTAATAAAATGAGGTATTGTATGCCATGCTACTTAAGAAAATGAAGACTCACGGAATACACAAAAAATATGATTTGACATAGTTATATACTTATGAAACAAGTTTGCCATATCTATCCCACTTCCTATAATGACTTCAAGGAAAAAGTACTGTACAGAGCCTGGCAAAAAAAGCATAAAAGCTGTTTAACAAAACTCCCTTCCTGTACCATAAATGAAGGCTTCTACCACACCTATGTCAATAATACAGTCTAGTAAAAAATGAGAACTTTAAAAAAGTGAAAAAGAAAAAGCACTGGATACTTACAAAACAGATTAGTGCTTGTTTTTTGTGAGAATGGAAAATTATCTCCTTTGAGGGGAAAAGCAGTGGAAGAGGAAAGTATCACTGACTTTTATTCTATATCCCTATATGCTTTATTATAAAAAAACCAAAAATCCATTTATTTAACTGGTCACATTATATTTAGGTCACCTGGGAGAAATAATACTTCTGGAAAGGTGCAGCCCAAGGTAGTTAGAAAAACCTTTACGAGAACATTTAAGTAAACAAATAAAAATCCTGTTTCATCCTCTCACATTCCTATCTCCTGGCTTTTCAAAAAAACCACAGGTAGCTGTGTTTAAAGGAATGAGAACATGAGACATTGATTTGGTGACTCTAAACTTAAACTAGGACATCAAGAAATAATAGCAGCAGGTATTCCCTTACTCCTCTGCTGCCAAAAAAAGATGCAGCTCTACTATTTCTTCCTCTGATTACAGTGGTGCATTTAAGTATCTAATGATTGAAGAGGGCATTACAGGAAATCTTACTTTTTTTTTGTTTGTTTTTCAATTACTGTTCTGTGTAAAGCAAAAGTTTTAACTTCCAGAATCTGCAATTGAAGCACTGGAATTTCTCTCCATTTTTGACGCCCACTACTGACTGTCACAGTAGTGAGGGCTCAGTGAGGACTCTGAGGGCATTGCCCCTCCTTCTCAACCACTTGTAGGATGCACGACAGAAAGACTTGGGAGAGCCAGGAGCCCTCTCCACTCACTCCACAGCATCACTCAGCTCTTTCTGCTGAAATAAAGTCAGCAATAAGTGTCTGTCCCTTCCAAAGATATTTTCTAATGTTAGCAAGTATCTTCTGTTCCCTATTTTACAAAGGAGAAACTGAAAGCCTAAACCTCTTTTTAATTGAATCTCTAAAGGGAATCCCTTTGAAAATTAAATGCCTGAACTCATATATCCTGTTGGTTATCCATGGATTTTATTACCTGATGGCAGTTCAGAACAGTTTTTCTATTTCACTTCTGTTCTACTCCCTGACAGCCAGGAGGGCTTTTGCATACAGTAGGGTGAACTTACCAAGAGGCAGCCAATAGCAGCCATGCTAAAAGGAACTTGGGGGCAAATTCTTTAAGTCTTAATCCATCTGCTTGCTTCTACTTTAACACCTTCACAGTAATTTACAGTATTTTCACCCATACAATCATTATTTAATTTAAAAGAAGGATGAATAGGAATATCTTCTTTAAATTGTGTGCCAAAGTTTATTGCTTAAAAGAAATAAGCAGAGCTTCCCAACTTCTGTGAATTAAAAGGGATTTTCAAAAGACTTCCTACATGTGCTTCCTAAATGTAAAGCACCATAAAAATAGATCCTTCAAATACTTAAATAATGGTCTGAAATGTAATTAGAAACTTTAATATTTGAAGTTGAACGAAAATTCATTTTCCCTTACTTTCTTCTAGTTCGGTTTCTTATAAGGAGTCTTCTGTTGAATCAGAAATAAATCTTTCTCCTTAAGTTAGACAATATTTAAAAATGGTGGAGAAGGGATGAACCAGGTCCAACACCAGCACACAAACACACAGAAAAGTATGCTAAAAGTAATTAAAAATCCTAGAGGACAAAAAGAAATACTGTATTAAAAGGTGAGGTATGATGAGGGTACCTACAGTTACTTTGAACCTTGTAACTTTAACAGAATAGGGCTTGGATAATACCCTGTTAAAAATAGTCTTCATTCTTTTGGGAAAAGGCACAAGATGATACTTACAGTGCCCCTAAAATAAATAGGAATTCTAGATAATATCCTTCAAACTACTACTTATCAAGAGTTTCACTTGGAAATTATGTACTATAAGATTAAAGACAGCAAAATTTTGCCACCAATACCTAGTTCTGTTAGGACTCTAGCTTTTCATGTCAGCACCTTTTAGATTAAACTGAGGTTATATCAGGAACCTTACTTTACATTAGTCTACTGTTTACTACAGTCATTAATCTCTGAAATACGCATTTAAACAACCTACATGTACCAGTGCACACAGCACTGGTAATACATAATCTGACAATTCAAAGAAGTCAAACTGTTCACTGATGGATCACCTTTCTTTCTCAAAGAAGAACCCTAAACATGAAAATTTCCACCTTTTTTTTATGCAAAACCATATCGAAAACTGAACACAAAGATCAGGCTCAATATAAGAATACTTTCTGGGATATGAAATTGAAGATACTAGAGTTTAGTATTAAAGAGACTTGTATACTGTTTCCTTTTTAATTAGAAAAATGTATAACCTTATATGCTGCACATAATAGATCTAGACACATGATTTTCAAAGGTCCAAAATAAATGAAAAGGTAATGCAATTTTATTCACAGCTTTGCTATGTAGGGCAACTTTTTTGTGGTAAAGAAAATGCCCTGTTTCTCCAATAAACTTAATTGGGAACTTATGAGTTATTACAGTTCTGAGCTAGGGAAAAAACTTGATGTAATACCTTATAGGTACCCTGAAAGTGCACCTTCAACAGTTGTCTCTGACTTTTCCCTGTTACAATAGGCATTTGAAGTGACATCTGAGCTATTTATTTGCAGTAAGAAGCCAAGCACTTGTGCCAAGTAGCACCACATTCCACAGGTTGTCTCATTTAAAAACTGTAAGTCTAGCTAGATATCAGCATGCATGACTCAAGGTGACAGAACTCAGTACTTAGCAGGGGAGGGAAAGGCATTTGGAAGATAACAGAAGTCCAGTTATGAACTGTGAAAATATATAAACTCATTGAGGAGAATGGGAGAAGCCTATGCTCAGGGTTAGATGCATGTGCTCAAATATCTCACTTAATCAGTCAACAATAAAAGAATATTTCCCAGGAAACATTTTAACCTGACAAGGTATTGTAAATAGCGTGGTCCTCTTCTGGGATATAGTCTGTCGCTTTCATAGTATAAGCTACAATCAGTGGAAAAAGTTATGGAATACGATGTTGGGGTATCTTTGAATTTACTGAATTCCCTCCAAAATGCCTTATGGTGGACTATTTAGTATTCATCACCATGCTTCTGTGGAGCAACGGCTGTTAATCTTCTAAAATATACAGAAAAGGAAAAAACATCAGCTCTACAAACAAGCTTATTTTGTCCTATCTTGTCACTTTTAGCAGAAAGCTCAAAAGCTCACCTATGGGGGGAAAAAAATTTAGTAGTTAACTATAAAATAAATAGCTAAAGCAGGAATTTACTGTCCAGTGTGTCTAAGAATCAGTGAAACAAATCCACTTTTCTTCTCTTTTCAAGGTCAGCACCAAGATGACAAACAGTCTGTATTACACAGTTGTATCATATAGTCAGCATGCCAGACGATGAACCCATAATTCAGCAAGCCCAGACTTAAGGTCCTGCACAAACACAGCATTAAATATGCTTCCCAGGGCTTCTGAATATTGCATTCAGTCATTGCTGCTCCCTAGGAAAACAACCAATCCCCCAGCCACACAGACAGAAACCTCCTCCTTTTCCTGCCTCTCCAACCTCCCCCTCCAGGGTAACCCAAAACACCAAAGAAATCAGAAGTATGGCGGGCAAGGGCAAGACTGAATTTTTGTCTGTGCAATGTGGAGTTACTGAAATGAACTTAACAGCTCAGTGAGATAAATAGCACTGCTCTGGTTTTACAGTGGTACAGAAGAGATGAGGGTCTAACTCCCCTTTTGTTGTTTAACTGATTTTAACAAGAGGAATCGGAGAGAGGGAGAGAAGGGTTTCCAGCTATTTTCTGAAAAGGTATCTTAGAAGGGAAAATACAATCTTCAAAAAGGAAAAAAATTGAAAGCTTTTCCCCAAGTTTCCTTTCATTTCTTATCTTCTTAAAATACATATATACAGTTTGTTCCAGGAAATGTCTGAAATGCCTTCTGGTAGCTTTTAAATAAACATGAAAATCTCCTTTTGAGTTCAAAGAATTTCAACTAATGACAGGGGAAGAGTTCTTGGACTGTAACACAGATGTAAACAAAGGTCACGAATCACTCTCAATAATTAAAATTCATTATCATTACTTTTTGACTTTTAGTCTGCTATCACATAACTGAATTAGACACGAGCAAAGCTCTAATGTGCCTCCACAGCAATCTTTTCCTGTACACTAAAACCAACAGACCTCAGCTACATTTCTCAGCTAGGAGCTAATGTTTCTGGGTACATGTTACTCTTGCAGTTTCATTTGTCAGTAAAGCCTTATTTACTTGCTTCCTGTTATTAATTATGGGAAACAGGATCTCTTCAAACTGTAGGAGAGGCTCTTTTAACTCCTGTCTAGACTTTTCAAGACAAAATATTGATGAGCCCTTTAATGTTTGTGCAGAGACACAATCTGAGCAAAAAAACCCCCATCGTTACCTCAAACAGCTTAAGACTCCTTATCACACATGCACCAAAAAAAAAAAAAAAATCCTTTAAATCACTTGGGCTCACATCCTTATTGTTAGTCACTGAAGTAAGGTTTTCTTTCATAGTTGGATACTTTCTTCATCTGTCACACTGATTAATTAACAGCTCACAGTATGAGCCCTGAGCTCAAAAAGCCTGCTGAAACGAGGAGGAGAGATCAACGTTAATATTCCATAAAAAGCTGAAGAGGAAAAATGCGTCCCTTAGTATGAAGGGATCTGTCTTCTAATAATAAAAAAATTAACTAATTTCTGTTTGGTTACATTACATGAGGAGATGAAAGCGCCCAGCTTGCAAAGGAAGATTGCAGTAGAGGATTAGGACAAAAGTTAGAGAAGACAAACATTTTAAATTAAACTGTTGGTTGGAAACAACCAGGTCTTGAACATCAGAGAAATTATTTTCATCATCATTAAGAAAAGCTAGTTTATCAACACACAATGAGCAAATATATAAAAACACAGCACCGTTGCCTGTAAAGATATATGGGGAAAAGGCATGCAATTACACAAAATGGAGAGCTGCTGAAACCTTAAAGCTAAAGCTGGTTTTAGCCAAAGCATTTGTTGTTTCTCTCACACACACCTCCTTCCCAAACTGTTACAGTCCAGCAATTATTTCAAGAGTTTGACTTTCAACAACTGCAAGTTCTCCCCCTTTTTTAAGCCCCACCAGTACTGCTGAGTGGGCAAAAATTACAGATGCAAGAAAAGCTGACAAATGAGTGCGAGGCCCCTCCTCTCCAGTGCCTCGACAGTCAGAGCCCCTGCCAAAACATGCCTGAAAGCTACCGAGGAGACAAAGACACAAAGATTCCATTTTTTCAGGGAAAATAGATTTCATGTAGAAACTACTAGGAAGAAGAATAGCGCACTGGCACGTGTGTAATCTCAAAAGCAAAGCAGGAACGCATGGTTCAAGAAAAAGTGAAATCATATTTGCTTCTTGAGTAAGCTCAACAAATGCTATTTAACACACGGCTCTTTTTAAACTGCAAAGTGCTAAAGGGGGTAGGAGGGGGAAAGCTCCCATAAAGTCAGAAGAGCATTTTCAGTCATGGAGAGCCTTCAGTTTAACACGATCCAAGCTAAGAGTTCACGGCTGTTGCTCTAAATCATCTCCCGATAATGCTGTAGTATGCACGCAACCTAAACAAAGTAAACCCAGCTTTTTAGCTCAAATCTGTTCGACCATGTTTACTACCAAAAGATGCTTCCCCCAGGGTGTCATTAATAAAGTTGCAATGAGTTTAAAAGCCTGGCAACCTAGGGACATCCAAGTTTTCAAGCTTTTCATAACAAGTTTACTACTTTTGGCTTGTTAAGCTGTCTTGACTAGCACTCCTCACTGAGCTGGAACAGGTCTGCCTCTGAGCAGGGAGGGCAGCAGTGAGGTGAATGCAGGCAAGCAGAGCAGGAAAAAAAGGCAACAAGATGATTGTTCTTTGGAACTTGTCAGAAAGTTGGGGGAAAGTCCAATTGATAGTGAGAAGATTTGGGAAAATTTAAGATTCTTGCTAATTTAAAAATTAAAGGCATATTCACAACAGCGTGTAAGATTAGAAATTATTGTTTTAAGTGCGATTCCAGTGCTTTAGGACTCAGCGGCAAAAGAAGCTACTGTTAAAAATAACATAAGCTTCCACCAGACGGGCAATTTAAGAAGTAGAGGTGTAAAATGGATTTTTAGTCATCAGAGAGGTTTTCAAAATGCTCCCAGCTCTGATAATTAGCACTCATCAACATGTAGCATTCTTACAAACTCTGCTCGTAATATACCTTTTCTTTGTCTTATGGGAGGCTGCTTCTACAGGGGCACTCAAATTCAGCCAAAGTCTTCCAGTCTTTCAACAGAACACTAATGCAGTATAAACAGAACACAGAAAACCTTATATAATAAACATTCTAAAAATGTGATTAATGCCCTGAATCTACAGGTTTGAGATTGAGGATAAAATACAACTGCTAAGAGCCCTCTAAGAAGACCCCCAAGGGCCCTCTGCCTTGCAGGAAGCACCATGGGCAGAGAGCCCAGGTCTATGCTGGGCTCACCCTCACATTCCCTTTCCTTCAGCCCATGAGGATGTGGCACAGTTCTTACTCTGAACCCAGGTACTGCCTCACAGACCTCACTCTCTTCCCTTCTGCCTGCTCCTGAACACTGCTCTGCCAGTAAACTTAGGAAAGAAAGGACTGGTAATCCTTTGACTAACTAATAAATCCCCTTCAGGATATAAACACCAACTGTTACACAGGGATCGGGATAGTCCAGAGCAATTCATTAAAAAAACAAACAAGCAAACCAAAACCCAACCCTGTTCTCCAAGTTACACCTGAGGTGAAGTACCAGGAACATCAGAAAAAACCCTTGAACATTACACATTTAGTTACAAATCCACATTTATTTTTCATTAAATTTCCTCACATTCCTTTGGCTGATCTCACTATCCTCCCACTTGCTAAGCCTAGGCATATTCTAACACTTCATAGCCAGTCAGTATCTAAACAGCTTTAGGGTTTTTATGCATTTTACCATTCAACCATCACTCAGCCCCTCCTAAATACCACCTTCCTCGTGTGTAGCTGTGTCCAGGTGGGCTCCATTCTCAACCAGATCAAACCACCATTACATTTTCATTTTGTTAGTACAAAGAGATCCTAGATTTGTCTGACTGCAGAGATGAAAAAAGTCTGCATCTCAGTCTGATGCATTTACTGATACATTCCCCTCACTTCAAATTCTCAAAAACTGAATCCCAAACTCTTCCTCTACCCCACCCACCCTGAAAGTAGAACTGCTTCACTTGTACACGTAGATCAAGAGTAATATGATTGCCTGATTTCCAGGAATATTCCAAGAGGAAACAAGATTTAGTTCTGAGGTCAAATTCTAGAACTGCTAACAGCAGAGCTAGATTTAAAAAAAAAAAAAAAAAAAGGGGCTGCAGTTAATGACTTAGGTAAGAGAAACAGCAGAGAATGAAATAAGAAACAAGATTTATGAATAGTTACAAACATGCTTTATCTTACACAGCTGGTAAACTCATTCTTCAGAGTATCATTACAAAATAATCTTTACAGAGAAAACTCAAGTTATATCAGCTATAGAAAGAGTGCAGCAGTGAAAAATATTATCTCTTGATTTCACATATGTTCTATCACTCACCTAACACTATTCCCATCCAAATACTTTTAAAGATTACTCAAAAATCAAATGTTAGCATTATTTTAACCTATAGAAGCTGTTGAAAGCCGAAATGAAACTTTGCATCTTTGTCTAATGTCTGTCGTTGCAACTGAGCTCATTTTAATGGCCGCATGTCCAGGCAGTGTGTGGCACAGGGCTTGAAAAGGAAGGAGACTTATGTTTTACTTGGCACTGGTACAGCATAGGTCTTTAGCATAAAATTTATTAGCATTAATGGGCATTGTGTAATTAAAGCACTGTGCTTTAATTCCCTGAGGGGTGATGGGGCTTTTTTCATGTCCTATAAAATAGACAAATAAAAAAACGTGAGATTTTTCAAAGCTATTCGAAGAATTCAAACGTGCGTGTTCCTCTGTTAATCATCATAGAGAAGGCATAGCTCAACAAGATGGATCCGAAATTCTCAAAATGTCTTCCATGAAACCGCAGGAAGGTTAATACCAGACACCAGGTTTTTTGAGAATATGCTATGTAATTACAGTATTTTGCAAGGCCACAAGTTCTTCAAAAAGTAACCATTAGACCACTGAAAAGTATAGATTTGAAAAAAATATTTTTAGATCTAATATACCATACTTACTTGGTACTAAACTTGTTTAAAGGAGTCCAATTTAATAAAGTGGCTTTGAGAAGCAGATCAAATATTTGTTACTTGAGCCCTGGCATTTTCTTTCCTGAATGCCAAGAATTTAGAAGGCTTTGAGAATCCCATCACCTAACCCACCGCACTTAAGGGACGGGGTGAGGCATTTATGTAGTTCCTCAGGTGCTTCTGAATATCACAGGCTGAGATTGGAATAATATTCAGAGCTACTGAAAAAGTGCGAGAGTGGTGCAGGTTTCATTAGGATTGGTGCATGTCACCAGTAAAGATCAGGCTATTACCTAGACCTACATTTCAGCAGTTAAGCAGGATTAATTTTCTGTAAGAGAAAATTAATTCAGAATTACACTGTGGAAAAAACCCAACAAACACAGGTCTAGTATTTGATTTTTTAGAAACTGATCTTGCCAACACTTACCTACAGCACCGAAAAATAATCCCAGAAAAATAATAATCTGAGAATTTTTTTATTGTTTTATAATGTCTGAATGGTCTTAAATGAACAGCAAGTCAGAACAGCATGGAAAAAATACCACTGATGTAACTATGATGTTAAAACTATTGGAAATATAAGACTTATTGACAGTATTGTGTCACAGCTTAATATTCTGAATAATTTAATTTCATTTAGAGCTAGCTTGAAGCAAAACCCATTTTATCTGAAACTCCGAAGAAAAAGTTAGTACAGATTGCACAAAACCACTAAGACCTTTATAGTGACACTAGTGATTTTTCCTTGGGGAATGTCAAGATCAGTTATTGGCTGATCTATTGGACATATCCTGAACTATCAAACAAAATCCTTTATTTCTTTGTCTTCTAGACAAATCACCACAGAGCTGCAGACCAGCAATGAAGGGAGCTGAGAGCAATTTGACCACCATCATCTGTGTCGGTCCCCTAGAAGTCGATGAAACACGTAATCGGGTCTCCAAGGTACATCCCAGAGATTAGCTGCTGTGCCATTCAATTAGTAAATGATTAAAACAAGATGTTTTCTTTGATTGCATTAAGATACTGGCAGCAGTGAGGGCTATTACCTTCTATTGAAGGGTCTACCTTCCTAAATTACGTTGTTTATTAACACATCATTAGCCATGTGCCACCTCAGCCAAATGATCAGTGGTCTCAGGTAGGAAGTAAAGATCATTACAGAACTCCACCACCCACCTCATTTGAGCAAATCAAGTAAGTACGTCTGAATCACAGACTGCACAGAAATATTCCAACGCAAGTTTTCATCTTCAGCTTTGTGCTTTTTTTGCCAAACCCATAAGCCTTCTTCTGAGGAATCAACAAAACCACGAAGAGAGAGTTAAATAGAAAAGTTTTTGAAACTAAAACATTTTTCTTTTCAAAAGAACAGGACCCCAGGTAAATGATGCCTTTAATACAGCACATGAAAATTTCAATTATGGAAATCATTATTCTAGGCACTATGTGCCATTTTATATTCCCAGCAGGATGTTTTTCATCTCATCAAGAGTTTCCAAGGCTGTTTAGTGCTCCTGTATACGCAAAACACATTTAAGGGCCCCCAAGAAGATCTGTTAATTAAAAAGCCTAGTCAAGTGGTCAGATAGACTGGAACTCGAGGATTATAGGTAAGAGGGATGAAACGAAGGTTTGGAAATTATAATTTCTCTTTCTGTGGTAGCAGCCAAAGCAGCTGTTATGAACTGGGCAAATTAAAGATGTGGCTGACTAAGCCAGCAGTCTGGAAACAAGACATGGCAAAAATGTAACAGCAAGTCATCTGCACCCCACTTTTTAAAAGCCAAAAGTGCTGACTATTTCTTTTTTACTCTCTCTCTTCCTGTTATTCTGATCTGTCACAGATATCCTCCAGCTGGTACCCTTCCAACCCTTGTTCATCAGTTCTAGTTTCCCACCCCCATCTTAGGGAGTTAGTAGCAATTCCCAGGACTGTGGACAAGTGCTCCATAGTGGGAGTAGTCAGCAAACAAGAAAGGACATGTTTAAAAGGAGAGCAGGTGAAATAACAGAGTGAAGTTCTATTTCTTTTTATATGAGAGTTGTTCATGTAAAAACAGTCTTCCCACACTGAACAATATTTATCATTCCTTGAGAGCCGTTTCATCTGCCCAGTACAATTAGCATCGAGGTACATATAAAGGTCTCCAATTATAAAAGACAGATTGCCACCACACTTTCCAGATACATTTATTAAGTGTCTTGTAATTGGCTATTTTCAGGGGAAAAAAGAAAAACAATCCAGCCCTTTTCCTTTCTGCATTTTCTAGTCTCGAGATGAGATGAAAAATGTTGGTTTTCACCAATATTTTTAAGAGGGTTAAAAATAGTTGTGCCATGAGCTAATGAGGCTGTACATATTTTTTCCATATCAGAAAGCGATGAAGGATCTATGAATTACTGCATAAGTAAGTTACTTAAAGGACCCCAAAAAACATCACAGAACAACCCTTTGTCTTTTCTCAACAGCAGGTATGGACTTCCCTTTAGAAGCAGAATAAACAGTTGCTTTGTTTAGACAGCCTTTAAGTCAGTGTTGCCAAGCTAGAATTTGTCTCAATTTATATTAACATAAACCTGGGGCCTATTTTTGATCTCATTTTATACATCATGAATGAATACCTCTTAATCTATTTCCTCTATGTTTATTTGTATTCAAGACAAACTCATCATTTCAGATTTGTGGTAGATGCATTTTTAAGTGTTGCCATTTCAGTACTACACTAACGATGCTGTTAATAATGTTGCTGCATTGAAACATTGCATCTGATTTGAGGCACACTCAAGCCCTTTACAAACAATTATTCATTAAATACATTTGAAAACTGTTTATGAGATTCATACCATAAATCTTTAACAGACACAAAATTGATACAGGCAACCTGAGTACTCCATTTTTTTACCAGAAATTAGTTTTAGGTGGCGTGGGGCCTTTGTCTGATGCCTTTACCTGAAACAAATCAATTGCCACTTTGCATTTTCATACAAGTCTAAAAGCATGAGAGAACAGAAGAATTCTAAAGGTTAAACCCCATATTCAGTACAGTCTCTCCCCCACCCCTCTGTTATAGTGGGTATTTGAGGAGGTTCTTTACATCTCCTCCCACACAGTTTCTCTGCTTCATAAGCAGAAAGCAGCTGCTGGTTCTTTCAAGTCTAGCGGTTAGTTGACATTTACCAATAGTTTATGGTTTTCATTCTACCTTAGCAAGGAACAGAGCTAAGAATATCAGTTTTAAAGAGTGAATACTAAATCTGTATATTCCTAAATCCCCCCCACCCCAAACTGGAAGGGCCTGCAGCCAAGGTTTTTTGTGGGACTTAAGGAAGGGACAAAGACAATGCTGTAAACCAACACAGAATAGGACCAGTGGGTCCTGGCTTTACTGTTAAAATTCTTTCCCGTAGAAAACACCTCATCACAACTCTTGACCAGCAGTGCTGATTTAATTATTTCCCTTTCAATCCCATTTTCTATAAAACCACTGTGTACAATGTTGGTTACATATCTGACTTGACAAACTGGGCAGCATTACTTAGAAATTGCCATAAAAAGAAAGAAAAGTCTTGCATATATACCTATGATGTGATGCTTTGATGGCAGAGATGGGAGGAATGAGGAAGGTCTAGGATACATCAAGAAAACACTATTTTCCTGAGCAAGGAGAAAAAACCCAGCTGAAACATATACAAAGAAAGATGCTAAGTCCTGCAAACACTGCCTAGCATACTCATGTGAAAGGTTACCCCCTACAGTTTAACTCCCCCCTCCAGGCACAAGTAGACATAGGCTATGACAGAGTCCTGACATCTGACTTTGCTCCCAGATAAATACACTGATACAAGTCTGTTTAAGGTTTGTCTTTCTAAAATTTATCTTGAAAAGAATTAGAATTATGATTTGTTAAATACATGAAATTACTACATCAAAATACTGATGAAAATAGTACTGTCCTGGCCACTATTTCAACAGTGGAATGCTCTTTCTAAAATTATTTTCAGATTTGCAGGCATTTTGAAGTCCTAACAAACAAAAGGTAGTCAGAGATGGCTCTCTTTTAGGGAAAGTTTCCACACAAGGGAATCAGGAAAACAGAGATCTGATAAGCAAAATTCCCCCCAAATTAGGATGTAAAAAACACCATACTTGTAGTTGTTAACAGCCTGCTACAAACCCCAGTAAACCTAAACTCAGAAGTTAGTCAGCTGGTAATACTGTGTTTATTTCATGGACTTATCCAGAGCAGAAATCCAGAGTACAAAAGCCTGATGATATTTGTAATAGTAAATGGTATCTGATGATATTTACTAACAAAGAGTTTTTAAAAAGGTAACATTAACAGCATTTCTGTAGATGCAAAAAGGAACTTGGAACATGCAATTACTGGATGGCTCCAAACTTGACCTAATGTGTTCAAAGCCACAAAAGTAAACCATCCCAGACAGCTCAGCAGACAGACAGAGCAAGAAAATGCCATACTGGTTTTTCCAGGTCCAGGTCAGGACACTTGAAGACATCGATGACTGAACATGGTTTCTTCTTCCTAAATAAAGGCTTCCATGACCCAACATCATAGAGGCAGTTATCAGAGTCATACTGGCTCACAACATCTGCAGGAACACAGTAGTGCAGCAGTTTGCTGCACATGTGTTAAACAGGCAGCACTAAAAACTACAAAAACAGGTCAAAGCAAAATGAAAAAACACTTGAAATGAAGACTTTCACATCGATAGCAGGAATAAAACATGGAGAAAACCTTTTCTGCAGGTCAGCAAGCTAAAATCACTAAGAGAAAAAGCAGTTTGCAGCAACCCACTCACAATAGGTCCTGAGCATTACTTCCTTTCATCATGTATAGCACTTATGTGGCACTAGATTTTTCTAAACAGCATCCAAAGCATACTTTAAAGTCCATCCAACAAACATCTGAATGACACAGCAGACTGAAATATTTCAAAGAGATCAAACATACACCAATGGGTACCTCCTGTTCCCTTGAATTAAAAGTGAAGAGCAGCTTATCTGGAAAGCAGAATCTAATTAAAAATTATGTTTTCTAAAGAATAAAGGAGAAAAGCACCAATCTTTAAGCAAGGTGGAAACTCAGCTGGAGATGGACAGCAGTGTCTGCTTCTTTTTGCAACGTACAGATTCAGAAGCACATTCAAAACCACATTTAAGTGGTAAACATTAAAACATGAAGTATTAAAAATGAGGATCATGAGAGCACGATCCAAGCACCACCTTTCTTCCCCCACTGATAGAAGCTTTAGGGAAAATCGGTTATACCTGTATTCAAGTACATAAGGAAAGAAGGATCTGTAGCATCTTAGCACACATGCTTTTAGAAAGACATTTGACTGATTTCAATTAGCATTTCTACTTCAAAAGAGATGATGTAATAGTCAGAGCAGCTTAGGTTTCTCATGGTTTTGTCTGAATGGAAAAGAGAGATTCAGACAGACTGATTATTTTATATTCTTCCTTAGAGAGTCCTGTTGGGTTTATGAAGAGGATTATTTTTCCTCTCAAACTTGTTCGCTTCTGTTTGGTTTTGTATTTTTTAAAGAAGCCCTCACATTGTCAACATTAGCTCTAGTTTTCACTATGCATAAGTAAAATAAAACAAGTGCACAGACAGCAAGATGCTTCCCTGCAATACTTAGTGGAATAAAACCAAGAATTTTCCATTGCTCCAGAGCTCTTCGGCCACAGCATCTTCTTTACATACACATACAGACGCTTCAAGTTCACTACTAAAAACAAATTATATCATTATTATATTTTTTTCTTTATTAGACAACATGAACAATGGATCTATGCATTACTGCTAAGACTGGTCAGAAAATAATATTCCTTTCTCAGAGAGATAAAAAGATGTTTGAAATTTTGTTATTAGACTAAAGAGAGGTATGGCTAAGTTATTTTAATTTTCTTTTGGGAAAAAGAGCTTATCATAAAAGAAAGAGGAGGAGAAAAAGCAGCCAGCATGATCACTTTCCAGATAGATAGTCTGATCATTGAGACTTTCACACAAAGTATCAGAAACCCAGGTTTCCAGGCCCTTCAACAACAACAACAACAACAGAGTTCTGACATTCTGGAGGCACACTAAAACACCAGGCCATCAACCCTTCTAGGGCAGCAAAGGGGCTTTTTTCCTGTCCTCACACAAAAGTCCTTCCCAGAAAAACTTCCACTGAAAAATAGATTTTTTCAAAACCTCCTGCATTTTCCCCACAGATGAAAAAAAAATTAAGTTTTCAACCATATGTAGTTACAGTTTTGCATAGAAGTGCAATTGCAGGGAGAAACTAACAGAATGAGAAAAAACCACTCCTTCTATAAAGCTCTAGTAATACCTTTAATCATATTACAAGCTTAATGCATTACATTATTTTTTTAAATTAACACAGTTGGACTTTTAGATCAAACAGGGAAGAGAAAAAAGATTTTGATCCAACAAAAGCATGTTATAAAAACACTGCTGTTCAAAACAGGTCAAGTATTTTCTTGTGCTTGAAGACTGACAAAGGGGTTTTTCCTTAAGGCAGTCATTAGGTGTTTCATCTTCATTTTTTTTTTAAACAGTACAATATAATTTCTACCCCTCTGTTAAATACACTCTCATCTGTATTCCTGTGAATAGCAATTTTCTTAAGACACTTTTTTTGCTATTAGTTGTGATAGGATTGCTTTCTCTCTGCATTTTGCAGACCACAGGCCTCAGAAGATCACTGTGGAAGAAACACACTGGGCCAACCCATCCTGTTGGCACGACACAAAGTGCAGCCCAGTCTGGTATTCTTTCCACTCTGGAGGAGTCTCACATCAGGTAGCAGAAGCTAACTTATTTCTTTGCTCTACCTTTTTCTTCCCCAGCATTCCCCCCATCAGGAAAAACTTACATTTTAATATTCTGGAGAGCTTTGAAATTGGTGCTGTCCGAGGGCCATAATAAGATGTGGCCATTCCACCCAGTCTGGGGGAAGAAGGGGGCTGGTTCTGGAGACCCCCATCCCTTCCCTTTCTCACAGAGCCAAAGAAAATCCATCAGAACTGACAGGGCTTGCAGAAAGCAGGAGAGAGGGCTAATTGAGTTTAAAAGCTACGTAGTTGCAGCCTCATTTAGGAAATGCCTCCAGGCTTGCTCGAGAGTTTAGTAATAAACCTAGACCACAAAGCAAAGTGAATGTTCAACTCTACATGCCCAGAAGGGAGAGAAGATCCTTTTCTCCATACTCCTAAGCCCATGTTAGCCCCTCCAATCTTTCTCCCACAAAGTAGGATTCCAGGAATCATCTCCATTTTTCTTATCCTGAAGGCAGAACTGTATACTGTTAACAGTTTCTAGAATCTTGATTACAAATCTCTATTACAATAAAACATCAGTATCATCACCTGAAATCAAGAATCTGTCTTGCTGAATCTTGTTAAAAAAGTCATTTTCAGCCTAAGTCAATTAGGAAAATAGAAATGGCCACAGAGGGTTTCAGAACAGAAAAAAACCCTCACATTTGATTTTTTCTGCCACAAGTGGCAATTATAGTTGGTAACTGAGCAGCTTTCTGCCCTTACCAACTGATCACTAAGGCATTTAGAATCATTTAAATTATCTGTAATGATGATTTAAAATGGGATAACCCACAACCAGAATATCCACAGTGTTTAATGGAGCAATTAAAAGTGGAAAGAACCCAGGATCAGCCCCCAACCCAGTCATGAACACATTTAAGAAATTTTAACAGATGCGCATTCGACTGTAGTAGGACATATTCTGAAATAATACCAAAAACACGGGAACAACCACAACAAAACTTGTTCTCACATGCTTTGTTTTTACCAACTCCAAGCTGTTTTAAGCTTTTGGTGTCCTACAAAAACAGTCCCATGAAACAGCAGGAGAAACACTGAAGCTGAACATCTAGAAACACTTAGACAGGCTCATGCACAAACTGCAGCTATAACTCCATGATTGAGGTGGAGGGTCTAGAGCCCAAGTCCATCCAGGAACAACTGAGGGAACTGGGGTTATGAAGTCTGGAGGCTCAGGGGAGAATTTCTCTCTCTCTACAACTACCTCAGAGGAGGCTGCAGCACAGCGTGTGTCTGAGTGTCAAATGCACATTTTTTCCCCAAGTAATGAGTGATAGGATAAGAGAAAATGGCCTCAAGTTGCACCAGAGGCCAGTTAGATTTGATATTAGGAAAAAACTCTCCACCAAAAAGCCTGTCAAGCATTGGAAAAGGGTTCCCAGAGAAGTGATGAAGTCACCATCCCTGGAGGTACTTAAAAGACATGCAGACGTGGTGCTCTGGGACAAGATTTAAGTAGAGGACCTGGCAGTGTTAGGTTTACTGTTGGACACAATGATCTCATGTGCCTTTTCTAACCTGAATTATTAAATGAATGACAGGTTCAAATCATTGGCTGTGTTACCATGTACGCTGCTTTAGATAATGGCTAATTCCTCCCTTACGTGATACTTAAAATGTCATCATTATATTCTCAAATCCAGGTAGTTCTTGCACTCACCTGGGCCATATGAAAGCATTCAAAGACCGAAATCCATAATACAGTTTCCTTCCTAATGTATACACACATTCCTAGAGCCACAGTGAAAGTATTTCAACAGATACAACATTATCAGAGAGCCAAATTGTATCCTTACTGTCCAACGATTACAGCACTGCTCCATACAGCACAACAGGAACATCTGGAATCTTGCTCTCGTGAGGGCAGCTGGGACTGCACTGCTACATCAGGAAATGAACTGTGCTCAGGTTATAAAATATACGTGGGGCTTCTCACAGAAAACTAAAAACCATCCTGGTATTGAAGAAATTACTTGTGTACAAGGCACTTGGTAGGAAAAGTTTGTGAAAGAGCATAGTATGCTTTTCTGACACAGAAATTTTGCAGATTTGCTCTATATTTAAATCCTTTTGAGCATGGATAGTTCCCTTTCATTTCAGAAATTATTTCCTAAATAGAAAAATAGTGTGATAACTAAGACTGATTTTACCAAACCTGCCATGAAGAGTTTTTCACTACCTCATGTTCTGATCTAATTAAAAACAAATTTGGGTAAATGCTAGCTATTACTTCTCTCAAGTTCTGCTTTGGTTTTATATTACTCCTCAACATTTGCGGCAATAAGTGCTAGAAACATTATTAATTTCTCTTCAGACAAAACTGAAAATTACTGATTGCAGTAGCCAGAAATAGTGGCCTAAGTAAAATCTTTCTTTACTAATATTATTGAGAAGGAAATAAACACAGACAATTGCTTTCAGTTGGTCAATGTACCATTTTGCATTTTATTGACTGTTTTGATCAAGATTCCTTCCAAGATGAAAACACTCCTAAGATTTTTTTTTTAACTTATTTGTACAACATTTTGGAGGAACCTGAGTTGTTCTATGAACGCACAGATTCAGTAGAAAGCCATTTTGATGATCACAGATTTGAAAGACCCTGTTTCTATACACTTGACAGACACTAGATAAAGAAAATGCTCAATAAATTACTTCTACTAAGATCCAATGTTTCTAAATTAATACAAAATTAATAAGAAAAAATAATTATTCTTCTTCAATTCTATTTACCTTCAGTATTAAGTAGATCTATGTCTGCTCCATATGCTTTGAATTTTAGGCATGATTTATTTTTAAATACACACACTTATGACATTTCAAATTTGAGACTTGTACTATAAAGAGAAATAACTTTTCTGAAACATTGTACCTATCCCTTTAGCAACTTTTAATATTATTTGTTTAGAGTATAAGTTGGCTTTAATTTTTGTTAACACTACATGAATATTTTGAAAAGAGTCCATCCACTTAGCCTAAACTGGAAACAGCTAGTATTTACATGGTGTAGTACCAGACCTACACACAGTGAACCAGTTTGAGGGGGGAAAAGAAAAGCCTAAGTGAGATTTACAAATGCATTTCATCAGGATAAAGAAATAATGCACCAATTGTAAGTCTCCTGCTAGAATGGTGGAGCACTTTAAACAAGTTTCACTTACACATATTTCTTCTCCTCCTTTGAAATATGTTCTAAGAAATGCTTCACAATTAACATATTGTATACATTTTGCAAGATTTTCAAAGATCAGGAACTGTTTCTGGAAAGGCTCATTCCAATTTGGCAAATAATTAGAGCATACATTACACCAAGGTGCATTAAATGTTTGGCATCTGTGATGGTACAGAAACATGTACTTACACACAGTTAAGTTCAATAACCAAAACAAAGTCAGATATATAATTTAAAATGGGGGCAAAAAAGAAAAAGGAAAAAAGAGCAGGGGAAAGGACAAGAAGTCTAAACGGCAGAAAACATTACAACAGCCAAGTGGAAACAAATGAGATATTATAGCTGGGGTGCAGTCACAGGACTATGTGTAACTCTGTTACAGCTAAACACCAAGAGCTTCTGGTGAAACTAGTTCTGTGTGTGAGTAAAAGTATAAAGAAGCATATTCAAAGGCCAACGAGCACAAAGAAAACATAGTCATGACTATTCACAATAGTGAATTCTGTACTGAATGCGTGAACGGGACATCAGTGAGGCAAAATAGAAGCAGCCTCCCTTTGCTGGGATCTTTGTAGTGACACAAGCCAAGCAATCTAAACAGAAAATGTCTGTCTGTGCTAGGAGGGGAAGACATAAAACACCACAAAAACAAACCGCTTTCCTCATGGAAGAATGGTGACTTTGGACAACATTTGGCACCACAAGTTCAAAGGGCTATTTCATCTGCATTGTAAGTACAGACCCAGAGATTTTACAGTATTCCTGTCTCCATGCTATTGTTTTCTGTGCCATTAATGGCATTTAAATTATAGACCTGCTGCAGCCATGTAGTCAAAACACCCCACCACCCGATGAGCCACTGTATTATAATGTCAGTGTGTCTGTGTTTTAGCTGTGCTTTCATATACTGTACTTCTCTTCAATCACCCTTTTTCTCTGCCAAAGAATAGATACAAGAGACAAGTCTATCTTTAGCTCCACAAAAATTTTCTTACTCAGGCAGCTGCAATACTTCATTCATCACATATCCAAGGCTCCTGTTTACAGCAATGAAAGTTTTAGAGGTACAAATAGTACAGAGGTGGATAAAAATGATTCATGGAGAATTTGAAATGAAAATACAGGATATGGTTAGGGAGTCAGAAATAACGTGCTTCAAAGCCAACTAAGTTCTACACTACATCAAGTGGGATTTTTTGTTTCTTTTGGGTTGTTTTGAGGGTTAGGTACTTTTTGTATGTACTTTCAAGTATTCCATATTTACTGAAATAATGTTTCCCAGAAGAATACTACTGTATGTATTGACCTTTACATACAGTTATTCACAATGACAAATATTGATTAAATAACAACTTATTCTTTGACAGCATCTTAAAATAAAATATACTGACATTTCTAAACAATTGCATGACTAAATCTGAAACATTTATTTTTCTAAATTATACTACTAAAAAAGCTAAACTAGTCATAGCAAGTTACTAAAGAGCTAGGTACCAAACTCAGAATTTTAGCCAGTATTTAAAACTTGTTTTCAATCTCAAAAGCCTCAAGCAAGCTCTTTCAAGGTCACAAAACTCCTGGGGTGTGTGTGCAGGGGGAGATCTGCTCCTGTAAGCTGGTCTGCTGCTTGTAGCCCTCAGACAACTCCACTTAAGATGAAAGATTTATATATGGAACAATCTTCAAGATTCCATGATTTCCTACTTTCTGCATGTGCAATCCATCATCTCAAGCACTCAGATCCTTAAAGTATTCACATTAAGAAAAAAACCTCACAATATTAAATTAGTCAGCTAATTTTATTCTGTATTGGCTTATTTTTAATGCCGTATGCAAAACAGCAGTGGCTTTTGCTTATTAAAGGCACAGTCTCAATTCAGAAAAGCTAAATATCAGGAATCGATGAAAACTTACGTGCATATTCTAAACTTGCCAAGAATATCTAGGGCAACTGAATGTATTTAGCAGGTCAACTAAACTTTTAAAATTGTTTCCACTGAGCAGGAGAAGACAAATCAGCCTATAATTTTCTTTCAAAATCTTGAAATTATTTTACTTTTTTCTAAATGAAAAAAGCTTTTCATATCTTAGGGACCTAGCTTCTTTATTTGTTTGTTTTCCTCTCCAATGCAGTGTGATTTATCTCCTCCCACACTCCATTTTCAACGTCATCCAAAGTTACAATGATTTGGCATTGGACAGAGGACTATGGAAGTGTAACAAAACTCCACCCAAGCTTTTCACTCCTCCTTTCTCACAGTCAAATCATAGCAAGAGGCCACAAGAAACACAAGAGTAGTGTTTCTACAACACTACAGGCATTGGAGAAAGTCATGCATATATAGGAAGATCTCAGATGTTGGTTTGGTTTTTAAGTGTCAATAGTCAAAAGAATATATTTATTATTCCTGAACTTTAGAACTGAAAGCTCAGTATCGTTCATATACAGAAGTTCTTCTCAAACAGCTGACAAACATTTAAAAGCAAATCTACTTTAAAGTCTTGTGCTGTCAGAACTATCTCTATCAAAAAAAGGGCCTCTGATGCAGTTCAATCAAAACTCATCAATCCATACTGAGAATGACTGAAATCAGAGACACTTTGGAAATAGGTGAGGTCGGAAGGGACCTCAGTCCCTCACCTAGCCCAGTGTCTGACTCACACCAGAGGAAAACCTGGCATTACCCTGTGCTGGGTGACTTGTCCAAATTTGAAGTAACAACAAGATGAGAGATACCAGCCTCCACTCACATGCCAATAATAATACAAGGCAAAACTTTATGCATTTATTTGATTAAAAAATGTACATAGATGCTTATATCAGCCAATGACTGAATTGGAAGAAATGTACATTTTAGCTATAATATTTAACTGTTCTTCACGACGTGTATTCTCCTTTGTGAAAAGAAACAGCTGTGGTATGCCAGATACTACCCACAGTAACTATTGCTAAATGCACTCAGTTTAGACTAGACCACTAGATAATGGTGTATGAAGTGACTTGGTATGATCACTGAACCTTGATATGGATGATCCTGTGAAGATACTTCTAGTTTTGGAATAGTTTTCATCTGACCATATTTATCAATGCCCCACTAATATTTAATTTCTTATAAATTAATATCATTCACTACAACCACCTCAAAGGCTCTTAAGGAATTGCTGGAGTGAGGATGGACTAGACTCATTCCAAGTACTGATGGTTTGTTCTGACAATTCAAACAGAAAATCCTCCTTGCACAGAAGTAATCATCCTTTCCTAAACTCAAATTTAAAAGTCGGCACAAAAATTTCCATTTAACTTCATTAAGAGCAAAGTAAAGTATCATCAGGCCCTTTTCAAAGCCTACTTTGCAGACATACTGTTTAGCCCAGAGCTATCCCTGAAACAACTCACTGTTTATAAGTGAATATGACGATCCCCCCAAAAGAATCTATTAAAAGATACTAAGTTTGAATTCTCAAGAACTGCAGATCTTCTGCATAGAGTTTGCCTCCTTTAGTTGATTCAGTAAACTTGGTCTCTGACCTTTAAATAAGGGTTTCAGACATCTTGAAAAGATGTGGTATTTCCTGACAAACAGCTAATTCATACTCAACAATCAGCTGGCTGTAACCTGTGTTTCAGGTATAAAAAGAAAAAAGGAGAAAAACTTGAGAAAAAAGGAGAATCCCTTTTACTCTACCCCACACTCCAGACTGGGATATCAGGTCCATTTTTAAACTTACTGATATGTTCCATTGATGAGATCAACAGGAAATTCCCTGACAGAATGGGAAGGGGACTGCATTTGAATACAACACAAAGTGTGAATGATCAGTACCCTCTGCCTCCCTTCTTACAAATCTCAACTCTCTTGTTGACTTGTTAGACTACGTATTTCCACGACTGTCAGGGATATTAATGGTTGCATGCATTCCACTTTATACCTTGTTATATATTTTCATATCTTTTTCCTTTTTAAATTGAAGGAAAACACCATTATTCAATTTAGGATGTATCAAAAAGAAATGGGTGTACTACTTTTCCAATACATGCATTCTTCAATGCTTGTAATAGAACAACACAAAATTAAATGTTTAGGTCAGTGTATTTTCTAGCAGACATTACCATTGAAGTGCTGATAGAAATAAGCCTTTAAAAAAAAAAAATCAATAAAAAAATTTTTATTTTCTTCTCAACTATATAGAAAGTTTTTGTTCTGTGAAGTCCAGCAAACAGACAAAAATATTTGATACTCTAAAGTCCTTTTTTACTCTTTACCACAAAAGAAATCTATTATTTCAAATGTGTCTCAAAGACCCTCTTTTATTCAGACCTGTTTACACTCAGTCATGTTCTTGGTGACCAAATTTTGAATTTCCTGATAAAATATTTCTATGTATTCATAAGTTACAAATTTTTCAGACATTTCCCTGGTTTCTCTAGATAAACTCCTTCAACTACATCTTCCAATTTCAACTTGCATACAATGACAGCACTACTGTATGGAATACTTAATTTCTACAGACAAAAATCCAGCCACACATTTAATCATTTCATTGCACAGCTAAGTGGTGAGCACCTATATTCAGAAGGTGATGGCACTGAAGGTGACACAAGGTAGAAACTATTCCTCCTCTGCACACTTTCACTGCTCACCATCACTCAAATGCATAGGGTTGTAGAGAAACTTGCAGTAGGCCTACCATAATTTTTAAATACTGTTATAGATTTAATGATATGAAAATCAAATAAATTTGAATAAAATTTAAGCTAGTACACTAGAGTTTGCATATCAGTTCAATAATTAATTACTTTTATAATCAGACAATTTGCCATAGATACTCTCTGGAGTGAACGTGAATTAGCAAAATCTGTGAACTGTTTTCCTGAGCTCATCCAGACATCATTTTAAGCTGCAGGTTTGGACACACATTTTTAATCATATACCTGGCATGATGAAACATTATCAGTTTTCATTATTAAGTGCCTATGTTTGATTTGAAGAAATATGGAGAGAATACTTGAAGAGCAAAGAAACCAAAACCAATTCCAAATGCAAAAAGACTTCCCAAACCCACAAAAACATCTATGCCTGCATTCTGGTCCAGAAAAAATACCTCTATCACCTAGTATAGAAAAAACTTTCTGATCATGATTTTCCCAAACATAAGAAAAGCAGGAAACTATGTAAGTAAAGTATGATGAAAATGCCAAACCTGAATAGAATCACAACTGAACATCCACAGCAAGTTTAACAAGAAATTATATAAATAGTGCACTGAATTATCTTCAGTTTATAATTACCAACTAGTCATAAGCCACAGACATAACCCCTCTTGCAATGCAATTGCCCAGCTGCCACAGTTCACAACAGAAAGAACTCCCAAGGCTATTATTTCCCCTTTTCCAGTGCATTTTCTGCAACATATTTTTGAGTTTTATCTTTAGAGTCCAGCTGGAAGCATGCTTCTGTTGCCAGCTAGTTTTCCCCGATAAACTCCCTCCCTCATGAAGGGAAAATGCAGAACAGTGGTGCAGTGGTGGGAGAAGCAGGAAAGGTAAAGGGGAAAAATACAGTCAGAAGCAGTAGAAGCAGTGGCTCTACCAGACCTGTGTATTAGGTAGCATCTTCTTAGTCATAATAATTCTGCAAATGCATCTCATCATAAGCTATTACACACCACACCTCTCACAAGAATAGGCATGTTTGCTACGTTTCTGTGCTCTCATCTTACATAAGCAACCTTTGTTCTCCTTGTCTCAAAGTAACAAATGCAAAATCAAATGAAAGTCAGCAAGATTCATACTACAGCACATTTGTACAAGTCGTTTTTCCAAGTATCCCCAAAAGGCGCCTAGAGAAGAGTAACTAAATTAATTTCAATTACCTGATCTTCTGAGCAATAAACAAACAATCAGCATAAAGTTTCAGTAATAAAGCAGTCAAACATGAGTAAGGAAGCTCAAAACTCAGTTAACTTCTTCCAAAGTCGATTTGAAAGGAAAATACCTTCTCAGGAAATCCCCATTTGAAAAGGAAAGTACTCCTTTATTAGGCCAACTCAAGTTGGCATACACAGAGTAGAAGAAAACTGCATAGCACTTTTTAAGGTTCAGCTTTGCAGATAGGAAAGGCTAAAACTCTTACACTGAAGTTGTAAGGATCATAGCATCCAAAATAAAGGTTACCAAAGGCAAAAAGCTGCCTTGAATATTATAGGTTGCTCCCACTATTAATTCTCCTTATTAATAATATTTAAACAAGAAATTTCTCTCAGAGCTGTTTTCCAACATTTTATCTCCAGAAGAGAGCTTGTAAGATATAACAAGCCTTCTGTTTGTGTCTGGGCCATCCAACTGCTTGTTGACAGAGTAATAAACCCTACAGTTTGCTACATATGAATATTATTTTCTTTTATTTTCTCAGGTTTAACTTTCAGTGTAAGATTTAGCAAAAAGTTCATTTGCATTCTAAAAATCCTTTTCAGACCCTCAAATTCATATGCCAACATTTTCAGCTATCAAAGTCTTATGCATAAATACTGTGTTCATGCACTTATATTTCTAGAATTAGCAGTTGAAGCTAAGCCTTTCAATAATAGAAACAGACTTTGGGGCTCTGGTTTACCTGCTAAACCTCTTCCTGGAAAACTATGGAGCTGAAGAAAACACATCCTGCATGCAAATTTCTTGGCTGTGCAGTGTCACACATCATCCAGGAGCTGTCACTTCAGCAGAAGGAGCAATATCAACTTAGACCTATGAGGAAAGCAGAACATCCAGCAAAGAATATATTAGCCTCTTAGTTAAGGACAAGAGGAGTCAAGCATAACCCACAATCATTGCATCCATTTCCTAATTAGAAGGCAGAGAGGAAGAGTCCTTAAAATAGGTTAGAGCAACCAAAGGTCTGGACTTACAGTTCAGCTAAATGCTGCAGTTATCTTCCAAGCATCTATATCCAAAATATCCATAGAGATTTATATCTAGGCAATACACAGAGCTGCCTGAAGAACTGCACACATAAAAAGACTCAGAAGTCTGCAGGTTGAAGATGGTCCTCTATAGGGGAATAATGAGAGCCACAGGCCTAAAACTGCAGCCTTTAAACTTTGGATTTAATGTTGCTGGCCTTACAACAATATGGCCAGAAATTCTCTCCTGGAATTTGGCCTTGGACACTTCTCTGCCAACTGGCAAAGGAGCAGGCACTTGTACTGTCTCCCTCTAAAGAAACAGCTTACCCTCCCAGGGCATAGACCTTGGATTTCCAAACCTAAACCCACCCCCAGCTACAATGAGATACTGGGATTGAGGGATGCTCCAAAAAGTTTCCTCAGTAAGCAAAGAGCAACTTAATCATTCAGTTAGCAATAGAGAATATGCCTGGCTACAGCTTGGCAATTGAGACCCCATCTTCCCTCATGTTTAGGATTTGCTCTGATGCCTGCTCAGAGGAGCAGCAAGCAGAGGGGAAGGGAACTGCACACACCATCAGCCTGCTGCTGTACAAGAGACACTGAAGTGAGGCCAGTCGGGCACTTCCACGAAGAGGAGGGGCTCAGCACCAGCCTGGCCCAGGCAAGAGAGAAGTTGTGTGGCAGATATTTTGGTGGTCAGTGGCTTTGGGCTCCTCCATGGTGAGACAAGCACTGAATGGGCTGTTTCAAGAATTCAGATTTTGAATTTAGGTACTACGTGCTAATTAAGCACCTTAACCCAGCTGTGGAACACATTTAACAAAAATACTGCAGCTTGACCAGTCTTACACTAGGCTAATTTTGTAATGAGTGTTTTAAATGCTTACCAAAAACTATCTGCATATTTTAAGTCTGATTGAAAAACTAATTCTGTTCCTTCTTATACAAACAAATGGCTCTTAGCATTTTTAGAAGGGTCCCTGGATTCTATAAAAACTGCAAGTGCCACGAAGATACATTTACAATTATGAATGGATTTGTTTGCACATTTACCGTCAGCATTAGTTTTTCTTAGTTTAATTTTAATATTACACCATTTTAATTCTCAGTATGGCAACTGTGCACAAACATCATCTGGGTGGTGAGTGCTGGGGGCAGCTGAACTGCTTTATAGGAACTCTGCTGGGTGATGTTCTGTGCATGTGCAAGGCAGTGTGATATTGGTGCTTAGACTTGACTGGAAGCAAACCAGTTTGTTTAAAACAGAGGAATTTCTAAATTCAGAGAGCTAAAGATCTGGCAAGTGAAGAACTAAGTGACAAATACCACATCAGCTGAGCATAAAAGCATTCCATGTAATATAAGATACCCACTCTTTGAGACCAGTAACCGGTTTAACTCCTTAACCATGCAGGATGGCAAGACATTTGTTACATAACAGCAACTTCACGTGGCATTTTTACATCCTGCCATCTTTTCACTGAAGAACAGAAGATTAGACTTCTACCAGCTCTGAGAGACAGGGAGTGGAGCCAGCAGCAATATTTAGCACAGAGTGACTGATTTCTGGCACCATCTACATTCTCTGCAACAGGAATCTGGCAGCCTGGTAGGTGCTTTTCAAAGACACTGATTGAATAGCTGATACTAGTGCTATACAAAGGCTCAAAACAGCACAAGAAAGAATAAGAAATAAAGTAGTTTTGGGGCTTAAGACCTACTCTTTTTTTGTTTTCCTCCTAATAAAGATAGCGAGTTAAAAATCCTGGGCAGAATACCAAAGCCAAGAGAATGCAGGCTGTTCATCACTCAGCTTCTGACTGTGCAACTCGGCCAAATATCTATAATATATATGAAAGTATTAGACACAAAGAAGCCATAAAGCAAGCAATATCATTAATTTTTCATTTTCCTGAGACATGGTACAATTTGAAAAGAACAGATTTGTTTTGACCAGTGAAACTATTCCTAATTCCACTCAAGAACTGCAAAATTCCAACGAGTCTTTATAACTATAAGGATAGTGGATTTTATACTCATTCACTGCACTTAAGGGATTTTGAACTCCTGAAACTTCCATCCCTCACCAGCAGCTCTGCATGAAGAACTGCTGACCATTTGAGAAAAGCAGCCATGTTTGTGCTGGATGTCAAAATTCATTAATTGATGAGATACCCAGCCTTTGGATGCTTGTGCTCTGTAACATTTTGCAGAAACTTATTTATTTGTCAGCATGAGGACATGTTTACAGACTCACATGTTAGTAAACCAGAAAGGAAGACAAATAAGGTTGGTTTATATCCTCAGTAGAGGAAGAAATAGCAGAGAAAGAGGAGAAAAAAGTTTTTCTAGAGTATACCAGACAAGCAAGTACAGTCTCTCCAATTCAGAACCTTTTTCCAATTCCCACAGTGAAACTTTCTTTCCATTTGCCTGAAATCACCTGTAATGTGCTTTAGAATCTAATCCCTACACATTTGGTTCACTCGGCACAGGCCCAATAAAAGCAAGGATTCTCAAATGTGTGACAAACCCAACCCACTTTCTCACTTCGTCTTTTCAACTGCTTGTGACCACAGCTACTGAAAATAGAAAATTAGCTACATTTACACACAAGTGATACATAGGAGTCTCCTAGACGGAAAAAATGGAGCATAGTTACATGCTTTTTCCTATAACTCACTTAAAGTAACATTTTTTCCCCTCAGGGTCTTAATGTATTCAGTTAAGTTTGTATCTCAGTAAAGAGGTCTAGGGCTGTTCTGCTGTTGATTCATTCATTATCAGCTCTGGTTTTGTGGTATCATCCAATAACTAAAGCATAAATGCAAGGGAGGCATGGCTATCTATGTGTTTTAATGTATTTCAAAGGCTTTTTATTTGAAGAAGAGTCTTACATTCTCTTCTCCCTAGACATGCAGGTTTTCTAGACTCCACGTTTTCCACTACTTTTGATTAAACAAGACTAAAAAGGACCATATATTAAGGAACATGTGATGATTGAAGATTAGTAAGTCAGTATTTGGCGTGGCATAAATAAGATTATCCAAGTGGGAAGGAATTTCAAGATTTAGATCTAGGTAAGAACTCAAATGAACCCAATCTGAACCACAGGCAGAAGAATAAACCAGTCTGAAACTACCCTCAAAGTCACTACCCGTTATCTGAGGACACATTAACTCACTGAACAGTCACAGATCAAAATGAAAGAGCAAGCAAAGCAAAGTGAGGTAATGGGAGCAATGCAGAGAACACTTTCATAAAGGGGAAAGGGAAATTGAGACATTTGTCATTAACATCAGACTTGGATGTCTCTTACTAGGTTTATACGCAGTTATATGTTATTCAGCTGTAATTACTACAAAGCATGCGTTTTTAAATCTCTGAATATTCTGAGTGGGAAGGGACCCATGAGGATCATTAAGTCCCACCTGAGTGAACAACCCATAGGGGATTAAACCTTGGTGTTGGCATCATGCTCTCACCATCTCTGCAACTAAAGTATCTTGGGCTATTGCTTCGTGTTCATCTGAGAGATACATTGCAAGGAATTTAACAGATTTCTGTGATTCTTACACTCAGATTTCAATCTTCAGTGATGCACAAGGAAAAAAAGCACTTGGATTTTTAGCAGCAATCCCTCTGAGTGTCAAGGAAAGAATTTTAAAATCCCTTGCTCCTTTTGAAATTCTCTGCTTGCAATTTCAGGGTAACGTATTGTTTTATAAAGCCTGTTAGGGAATTCTCTAGAAATTTAGATTTCCTGATATGCACGTAAGCAAACCTCTGTCTCCTGCATCCTCACGTACCAATAAGTTTCAAACTTAGCAAAAAAAGAAAAAGGAAAAAGAAAGTCGCACCCATAGCCACCAGAATGTACTGCATTTATGTAAATATTTTCAGAAGACACACGTTATGCAGGTAATCCAAGATAATCATAAAGAGCTGAATGATCCTGACAGGTACCCAAAATAGGTGCTTAAGTATTGGAAAGAAGGCAAAGAACAGAGGAGACAGTAAAAGTGTTAAAAGAGTTATAGGAACCTTTATATTTTATATTCAGGAGGAGTTTGTCATGAGCAGCCCACTCCCTTTTTGCACTGAATAATTCCCAGCATTTTCATATCACATCTCAGATACACATATCAAACACAACTTTCTAATCTTGCAAGTGTGCTTAGAGAAAAGGAAGAGGAAAGCAAAAAATACCAATAAAATCCCTCCTTCCCCCTTGCCCTCACCTTACTGGCCAATAATTCTCTTTTTTATCAAATACCTGAGGAATTCTCCTCCTAGAGGGAGGAGAAGATTGAAAGGAGGTAATTGATTTGTATGTGCATCCTGTCATGTTTTTATTTTACAATTTAAAATCTATTTCATATGCATATTTCTCCAATAACAGGCAAAATTGCAGTTCTAGACAAAAAAACATCTAGGATCTGCTACTTTTGTGGCTTGTTAAATGAATTTTATATGAGAGAAGAATCTAGATCTCAGAAACCATTTTTCTTCAAATTCCTCCCAGTTTTTACCTTGGCAATATGGTGAATCACTAAGTATTTGAGCTGTTTGCTCTCCTTCCTCACCTCACTGTGTTTTACATTACATTAGCAGTGCTCTGAACACCATGTGACAATAATACTGAGCCCTTATGCAAGACCCTCAAGACAGGGTCCTCATGTGCCAAGTAAAAAAATCTACATTTCACAACAAGAAAATTAAGTTTCAGAAACATGAGACTGGTTATATCCTTTCTTTGGCCATATTCTATTCTTTCTTCCATCCTATTCACTAATTTATTTCTTCCTCAGTCTTATACTCCATCTCCCAAGCCTTCAGTGACACTATTTGGAACCTTAAGCCAGTCTCAATCAATAGGATGAGGTCAGCTGTCAGATCCACGGGATCAGAAAGATCAGAACACATTTATCCAAAGTCCAAGGGCAGTGCCCTATTCAGACAGCTATGCTGCCTGCTAGTTACCAGGTGGAATTGAAAACAAAAGTTATATTAAAAGACAGCAGGATCATTATTTCTCCTTTCTGCCCCACCTCCTCAAGTGCCTGAGGTCATTTTCCACAACAAAAATGAAAGCCCTTCTTGAAAGTGTTTTTGTGCTAAACAGCAGTGGTTAATTTCTTGCAACTAATTACTTATTCAAGTGAAAGTATAATGATCTCCAACATCACCGAAAGTGCTTCAACTGAGTTTCCTGCTAATAGCATACTTCTAGAAAAGGTGCAATAAATCAGCAGGGTTATGGAAATCTTTAAACAAAAGCAAGTCTATGACAGGAACCCATTAAAGATACAGCCATGTAATATTTATGCACCTAGCTGACTTGTGTTTTTAACCCACCACTTTCAGCTACAGCTTTTTAGCACCTGGGTCACATTCAGTAAGAATGAAATTCACTCTATCTGCCTAAGAGCCAGCATGATGTCTCTGCTTTAGGTGTTCAGAGTGTGGAGTTACCATAAAACCTAAAGGATGGAACTTCCCACCAAAGAATTTCATTCAGATATTTCTAAATAACTATACAAATAGAACACCTTTGAGCAGCACAGAAAATTTAATCTGTGAGCCTCAAACTCCCTGATTACCTTTAGCAAGAAAAGAGGCAGGTAATGACACAAGAAAGTTTTATAAATCCAGGGAGGTATTTATGAAGAAACAAAACTGCTCAGAACAGCCTATATCACCTATGATTGTTCAGATTATGATTTGTTGATTAGAAGTGGTTACCACGATGGTAACAGGGGATCTCTTGAGACTTTTAAAGAAAGCGCTGACTGCATAAAACACCATCCACTTACTCCTAAACCTACTAATTCATTACAAGGTTTGTATTTAAATGTATTGGGTACTGCCAAAAAGGAAGACCCTGTGGTGGTAAAATGCATTTTGAGAATGTTTGAGGCTTCTGAGTGCTACAGATGTACTGATCTGTTTAAATCTCCAAAACAAAGAGGTATTTCCCCTTCTTTTTCTACATGAAATTGCCTGCATATGTGCTTGCATGTATTTTTAAGCTACACATAAGTGCACATGAAGCAAAAAGAATGGTTTAATAATGCCCATTTATTTGGCTGTACACACTTTCCCTCATCCCATTCACTCATTTACTCCATTGCCAATCTCCCAGTCAGTCTTCCCAGGATTTTAAGAGACAGAATATGGATTCACAAACCAATTCCAGTTGAGGACTCAAAGACGATCTCCTGGCCTACCTTTCCTTGCTGCAGCAAATGGCTGCAAAAAGGAAAACTGCTGCTGTGAGGTTGGAAAAGGGAAACTTCAGGAAGAGATGTAGGAACTGCAGTTTACTTTGGACTCAGGGAGGTAGGGATTGAAGGACAGAACAGGAGACCAGACATCACTCCCCCTTCCCAGTAAAATCAGCTTTTTCCTCATCACAGGTTTGTGGGCCAATGACCACTTTCAATTCACACCTTCTGTTGGAAAAATAAATTAGGAGTCCAGCTTTACTTCGTCAATCAAAAGTTTAAAGTGGTCACTGGAGCACAAAGAGCTTTTCAAAGGGTAGCTGAGCTCAACAAGGACAAGGAGGAGGATGTTGAGGAAGCCACAAAATCGCAGGGAGATTACAAACCATTAAAGGGCACGCCGTTTTTCAATAATAAAGATAAGGCCTTTATAACAGTTCTGGTAATTTGTATCTATTTATTGTGGGCTATTTTTCTTTAGAAGAATATGTATTACTTAAAAATACCTTTGCCAGAGGAGAAAAAAAGTATTTTGTGTTTGTGTGTGTTGGTCTTGATAAAAAAGAGCCACCAGAAAACAGTAAACTAACTAGGCATTTGCTCCCTGAATACATGGGATTATGCTTCGCATTTGTGCTGTAAATCATTGGATCCTGTACAAGCAATTGTACTGCAATGGGTTTTGCTATGCTAAATATTTAAACTGTGTGCCCAGTCCTTCAAAGTCTGAGCTCATTCTGTGTCCAGAGCTTTTTAGAGTTGAGTCAATAGCATATTTGTTTTGAATGGCTGTTCCTAGATAACAGTAACAAAAATCCAAAACTTGTTTACATCACTTAACATGCCTAAAAGCTTAGCTTGAGACATTAAAAAAGCCACACAACAAGCAAGCAGAAAAATACAATCCTTTAGAATATTCTCTACTGTTGAAAAGAAGTTACACCATCAAAAAGCAAAAAGAATGTTTTGCCAACTCTGGACCAAGAACTGCTTTGTTTTTAAACTGGAGCAATGACTGGCATAAAAAGACTTCAAGGAATTTCCTCTTCTCCCTGAAGATAGTCATGAGCCTTTCTACTGTCCCAGACTTCATGTTGTAGTGATTGCAAGGATAGGCAAGTCTTGTGGGTCCTAAGCAGGAGCCCTTATTTATCAGAGCATGCAAAATGTGTAAGAGTCAAAACAAAGCAAATCAGACCATTCCATCAATCCTACGAAAACTGTTCCCATCTGAGCAGCACCTTCAGCTCTAACATGCAGATGTTACATCAGCTGTGTAGCAAATGCCCCTGGACTATTTTCTTAACTTGTATTGCTACCTTAAGAACAAGATTTCACCACTATTTATGCACAGACACTCATGGAGTGTTCTACACATTCTCAAATTGCATTTGTGGTCTAAATTCTGTAAAGTATGGTGATACTTCTGTAAAGTATGGGACAAAGACGAAGCATAATCTCTCATCTGTTTCAAATTACACATGAAAAATACTGAGTGTGTTAGCAACAAATAGATTTCCATAAGGAAATTTCATGAAGGAAAAAATGCAGAAATGCAAAAAAAAAAACAATTACAGCAAAGGAAATAATGCAACCAGGAAATGATTTACCATCCTCACATTTTCAGAATCACAGTTCTAATCAAATGCCTTTAGTTAGAATCCAGTGCAGCTTAATAGACATAGTATTTGAAAAGCAAGGTTTTCATATCTCTGTGCTACCTCGAGAGCTCCTGACACGTAATCTGGAAGCAGACAGAACTCAAAAAGGTGCCTCTTTTCCAGTGAAGACGTGATTTCCCCTCCAAGGGCCTGGGGCACTGTGCCTCACATGCTAATAGCTTGAGTTGTGTGCAATAGCCCTATATTGTTTATATAGCACTTCACATGTTCAAAGCACTATGAGATATCAGCCATCACTACACTTTTATGAGGCTGTAAGTATTACCCACTAAACATCAGGGTTCAAATGACTTGCTCTTGATCAAAAGAAACTTTGTGCAGCAGGACCATAATTATTTGAATTTGGTAATTTTCACAGACCATTCCTATGGCAACACAGAATGAAGAGGGGGATGGGATATTAAAGCCAGTTGCTATTGCACTCTGCTCTGGCAGCAAGATATGGACACAGGGAGGATCTCCTAAGAAAACCTACACTCGGCACCTTTTGTACAAACTTCTAGAAAATCATTTAAAAAATGAGGAGAAAAATTAAACAAAAGGTTTTGAAAGCCCACTAGCATGTTTTTCTAAATGTATCTATTTCACATAACACTGAAGAGCATAAAAGACAACATGCAAACATTACTGAAGTACTCCAGAAATCCTAAAATGGGGTTCTGAATTCATTCAGAAGCAGTTTGGGAGTTCTTATACCAAGAGGATTAGTAGGCAACTTAAAAGCAAGTCCATTTTCTGCAGGAAAAGAACTACAGTCTCTTGTCTTATAGCTGACTACAGTAGGACTCAACTTTTAGAAACACAATGTTTTTGCTCTCTGTTTTTATGCCTTTCTTCCTATGAAAATTCAAATATGCTGACATTTATATCTCTAGTCTCAAAGTATCAAGTCTCTGTTCCTGTAAAAAGAAGACAAACACAAAGGAAATGTTGAAAAACAACCAACATATCCACAGTACATATGACAACCAAATAAAGGCTTGACAGAAATGCTAAACAGGATACATCCTCAAGATTCTTCTCTTTACAAGTGAAATCCCTTTATCCAAAAATCCTGACACTGACATTGAGGACAGAATAAGAAAATTCTTATCCGCTGCCTTTCCACCCCATGCCCATCCTATCCTACAATATTGTCTTTCCCACCTGTTACATTTTAACTTGTACACAGCCTTGGTTTCCACACACTCCATATGTTTCCACAGCACAGCTTCACACTTATTGGCCTTAGAACCTTGCCTGCAGAATTTCCCATATCGATGGGAAATAGGTCATACTACTACGATGAAAATGTAGACCACTATACACAGTCTAGATTCATCAAATAAGAAAAGGATGCCTGTTTAAAGCTATCACAGGAAGGGGGGGAGGGAAAGAAATTCTCTTCAAAGGCAGCAATGAGTGCAGAGAGAATTACTAACAGAACCTTTTGTGTTTTAGCCAGGTTGATCCCGTTGCTATGAGTATTTACCCACTTTCTTACAACTTTCACTTGGCATTTTTCAGGTACAGGCCACATGGAACTAACTTTATGCCAGACTATGCTTGCAATTTCTACTGTTTTGACTAATATTGCCTGAAAAGTTAAATTACTGAAATATTTGCTAAAATATTAGAGTTTAAGTATAACAACAGTAGGTGAGCATTACTTCATGGATATTAATGTAAGAACCAGTTACCATACTCCGTCTACTGATCTGAAGAACAGATGTTTGCATATGATTTATGGACACTGAAAGATGTGCATATCTTCCATAAAGAGTAATGTGTTCCAGTAACAAAGAGTGGATAATTGTGATCCAAAAGACTGGGAAAGTGCAGGCAGTGTTAGAATTTATTTACCAATTTCTGGGCTTTAAATAAAAAGTAAATCTCATAGAGCCAGGGCCTGAATCCTGTAAGTTGGATAAGTGCTTACAATTTCAAACAGGACTAACAACATGAAGTCATAAATTGCAGTCAGGCTGAATAGGGCAGATATAAAAGTCTGTTTAGAACATGCGTGCAACTATGATTTGTTAAATAAGAGTAACAATTTATATTGATTGAGTCACAATAAATCTAAAGCAGTACGCAAAAAGCCAATATTACTGTGGGTATTTTCACATTAGATTTGGGCTTGGAAGTTTCTTTAATAGCAAGATTTAACAAAATACTAATCAGGTAAAATTCTATTAGGCAAAGCATAGTTTTGAACTCTGCAATTAAATTATTTCTGGAAGCGCAATCAAATACTTGATTGAACTAATATCTTTGCTACTCCTCACATTTGTTCTGTTCCTAAATTAGCATGACTAATCAGTATCCCACCTCATAGCCTGTGTTGTAAACATGTAATATTAGTTTCATTTCAAGAGCACAGTCAATTTTTGGACAGCAAACTTACTCAAAGCCTACAAATACATGAAGCAGCGTATTTGGAGATGTCACAATTTCTGAGCCATCAGAACTTTGATAAGATTTAGTGAACTTCAGATCGCTCTGTGATGGCTATGCACGCCAAACAAGTTTTGATTTAGTTTAAAAACCAGTTTCACAGATAATATTTCACCTCAAAGTGTTTTCTGTTTTTCCACCTTCTTGTTCTATGAGTAAGAACCAGGAATGTACAAAAAAGCAGCCTTGCAGAATGCAGAATTTAAACAAGGCAGTCACAATTCTTTGCTCCTGTCTCAGGCTGGCATGCACTAGTGCTTCAAGATGTTATGCAGCTGCTACTTTTCCCCAGAGATGGCTGTACTCCAGTAAATGGTGAAATACTTCCTCAAACATATATTTTTTTTTTTTTCCCCAGCAGAGGTTAACAGAGATGTTTCCATAGGTCTAAGACAACATGAAAACATGGTGATTGTCTAGCTGGACTTCTTGAAAAACATTAGCCTTAGATTTACTGCATCAGTAATCAGGAGCTGATGCTATACTCCAACACACTGCAGAAACAACTGCAGTGTCCGTAGAATACAGTGAGAATCTAAGATTACAGTGACTGTTATTTGAGTCTGTTCTTAGAGTTCTTAAGATCATAGAAGAAACAAACTTTTCATTTTGTCCTCTTGATAGCTGCACAGATTTTTTTACTTTCAGCATATAACTCAAAGTCATCTAAGAACAAATTGAATTTCTAATAATGACAGTCAACTGGATTTAATTCCTTTCTGTGGAAGCACAGCAGTGTCAATACTTACTGAGATTTAGTATTACTGCTGATTTATTGAAAGGAAAATGTCAATACAACATAAAAATTTGTCATTTTAGAAAGGTTTAATAAAAAAGATGAACACAACAAAAAAATATTGAAAATACAAGAACCAATAAATGATCATTCTAATCCACTTTTTTCCAGATGAGCATCCAGGTGTCAGCTGGTGTAAACGCAGATGCCACTGACGTCAATGGAGCTGTGTCAGTTTACTCTAGCTGAGAATCTGATCCCAAGTGTGCTACTGCCATTTTTAGACATTGCCACTGGAATTCACTTTTGCAAGACAATTTAAAAAATATATCCACACATTGCATTTCTTCCTGTCCCCAAGTGTATAACTGGAAGTCTGTTGACAGACTGTGGGAGAGGGCAAGTGAGAGGTGGAAGTAGCCAACAACTGCACCCATGAGATAACTTTGCAGTATCAGTATGAACACTGTTCTGTTGTCTTCCTTTTATACAAACGAATATTTGGCTTCAAAAAGTTAACTCCACCTTCCACTAACAAACAATTCCATGTCAGCAAAAGAAAAATGATGCTGTAAACCTTGTGGAGTATCTACCTTACAAATTTGTTGACATGGTATTTTAACCAGTATACAATCTGGACAGACTGTTTTAATGCACAATTAGAAAAAGTACCTAAAGCTGTAAGAGCCCCAAGGCTGAGTTCTGTGTATTCACCTAAGGATTTGTTCCTAAGCCACCTGCCTGCTGTATCAGCAGGAAGACTGGTAACAGTTCTAAGGCAGCTGTTTGAAGTGGCCTGCAAGCCAGATTTCTATGTGGCTGACATCTTTCATGTCTCATCTACCATTTGTATGGGGGAGAGAGAAAGAAGAAAGGCAAAGGTGGGGCAATAAGCAGGGCAGAGTAGCACTTGACAGCTCCACCATTTCTGAGCAGTGAGAGGGAGCTTTTGGTTCTGTTTTACATAAGGCAGTTGTTAACATGAGTGCATTGTATAACAGCTGCCCAGTATTAACCAGCACAATGAAGCTGGAATGTTGGCCTTTTGATTCCACATACCAAGGTCAAAAGGAAAAGGTAACTAATTATAACTGAAGATGCAGTTCATATAGTATGGAAGTAATTGTCTATTTGTGCAGCACAACAACCATATCTTCAATTTAGGTCAGACCATCAAGAGGAGGAAAAGGACTGAAGACTGAAGATGAGATGCTCTACTTCACACAGTTGCCCTCTGGAAGGACTTGCAAAGGCAGTCACTTAAATTAAGTACAGGTCATCAGACAAGATATCTAATCTATTCCTAAGACAGGCAGCTCTAGCAGTCCAAATCCCTATGGCCTTTGCAGCAACACGATGAAGTACTTCCTCATGTACCTCTGTCAATTCAAGTTAGGTTCCAGTTTTTTTAAAGCAATATTTCATGTACATCATGACCCTATTGCTCATAGCAAGGAAAGTGCTTTGGTTTATTTATGGCCTACTAACCCTAAATTAAAAAAAAATACTTCCAATCTGAATGTTCACCTAAGCCTGCAGATCTGAAATAAAATTTAAAATAAAGCTGGCATTTGTAACAGCTAGCTAAGCCCAGTAAGGGATTTAAAAAATGAAAACCAGATGAAAGAAGATGAAAGCATATTTACCCTGCATAACCTGCACATATCAAGAATCAGGGCTGGAACCCAGAAATACTTTTTGTACTTAGAAGTTTCAGCCCATTTCAGAGGCTAGATGACCAAGGAAATGCTGAGGTTTTCCATTACTGGAGGTGGGGGGGGGGAGGAAGGCATTAATAACAACCTGTGAGAGTAATTCTTTCTAAGATGTAATCCACCCAGCCACAAAAGCTCTACACAGCTCCTCTGCTTCCCCTGCACCCCATGCCGATTGCCAGATACCAGCCAGGCAAGCCCCCATATTGAAATATGAAGTGACAGATGGAAGCAGTGAATAAGGGCATAGGAATGAATACTGAAAGACATGACATACAGAAAAAAAGCTCATAATAGGGCTGATCTTAAACACGAGTGACCCTAAACCATAAAGTCAATTCATTTGGCTAGAACAATGTTGAACAGATGCACATAAGACTGAGCTGGAGAGCCTTATTCTCTCGTCACTCATGCCAGTGGACAAAGGTCTTCTCATAACATCCATGGAATTAAACCTCTGAAATTTCAGTACAAATAAATGGAGAAATAAAAATAATCAAGCTTCAAAGCAAAAATATTGGCAGCAAATATTCTGTGCTGCTGTATCAGGAAAGGAAGGTGGACTGCCACATTTAATTAAAATGTATTTGACTTAGCTACATTCATAATCACAGTGGCCTTCATAAACAAAACACGTCTAATCTACCATAAAGAAGAAAATTAGTTGATTCTGTTCTTGTCTAGTTCTCCAGTAGGCTATATTAATGACTTAGTTATAGTAGATGGAAAATACAGGTAGGTTAAATGATGTCATAAATACCTTTATGTGCAGAGCAATTAGTTGACAGAAACAGCTGGGACAAAGTCCTTGTCATAGCATTTGTTTACAAAATAGGCATGGACAGCACAGTAATGAACTCCAGTCCTTTAGGGCAGCTTCTCATAACACAAGTACAGACAAAACCCTGAACGTTTATAAAAACTTATAAATAATCACTTTTGGATGAGAGAGGGTATAGGGAATCTTTAGTAAAGGATAAGTTAAACAAACAGCAATTCAACTCAATGAATCAGTCACGTGATTTCAGCACAGTAAGAGCGGACCTAGCAAAAAAGAATTCTGACAAGCTGAGCTTCAAGAACACCTTCTGCATAAGAACCCTGCTCACAAATACAAATAAGGTAAAATTTCTGGATTACCATGTTTTGCTTTCTGATCCAGCCTCTAAAACCCTTCAACAACAAAAACTACAATCTTAATTTTTTAAAAATTATTATTTATTTTTATTAATGATTAGGACAATTGAGTTGGAAGGCTCAGAAGAGTACAAAAAAGTGCTGTGTTATCACAGAAATTTTTAAGAACAAGGGCTTTACTGTGTGATGATCAGCTGGTTGTGCACAGTATGCTGACACAAAAAAAAAAAAGAAAATTAATATAGGTCAAGCCTTGATATACGTTCACATTTTCTCTTCCTGAAAACAATCACAACAGGTTCTGCATGTGTGAAAATTTGTAAGGGAAAAAAGTCTTCTGTCTCTCTGCAGTGTTTACTGAAAAATTAAGCCTCCTTCAAAGAAAATTTTTCATATTTCCTAAACAAGTTTTAATCCAATTGAACTATGTCAGCAGAAGAAATTTTGCTCAATTGAGCAATCTCTAATTGGCAACACTAATTTGTAAAACTCTTAGCCAGCTCTGTTCATCTATGAGATCTTTTGTTTTACTGTGAAGTTCAGTCTCATGAAATAACAGACAACATTAATCTACTCACGCGTGGATCTCTAACCTTTATTCTTAAAGCCTGAATAACTGAAACATATTTTCTTTCCATAGAAAGAAGCCTGGGAAACTGCCAGCTCCTTGCACAAAGACTGAAACATGACGGGCAGAGAAGGGTGTTGGTGTCGGTAAGAGAACAATGATTGAAGTAGCATCATCTGTATGATTAAAATCACTGTGTGAATTTTGATTTTTCCCCCCCCTACTTTCAGACATTTGAGGATGCAGTCAAGTCAATGGAATTCTGTTGTAGTGGTTGCTTCAGTGAACATTCAACGCTGTCGGTGAGTTTGGAATTAAAGTGAAAACCATCGACCGTTGATTGTACCCTCCAGCTAACCATCCTCCTCCTTACTTCATGCTTTCAGGCCTTAACACCGAAGATAGCAACCTAACCATCATATGATGTTTCTCCCCCACCCTGCCAAGCTTTACAAAAAGGTCACAATCAACATTCATTGCTGTCGGTGGGTTTAACTATGTGGACAAGCTCACTGAACAATGAATGCAACTGTGGCCCCACATTGTACAGTTGCCGTTGAGAGGAGCAGAAGCTCTGAGAAGCAAACACTTCTTATAAGCTACAACTTTCTGGGCAGAAAAATAGTTGGGGGTATCTACTTTTTGCTTGCTTGGTTTTGAGTGCATTTTATTCAGCTGACTAGAAAAGAAAACCCACTGCCTTTTTCTGAAATATTGTCCTCACAGGGTTCAGTAACACTGAAAATGTGAAAATTCTTATTTAGTATGTATGCAGAAAAAATAACAGGACAGGAATCTCTGTATATCCACTCCTAAGGACTCTGATATAAGACGAAATAATATTTAATTGCCATTTTAAGTAGGCATTGTTGAATAGTTCAGAAGTTTATTCTATTGTCATGACAAATACAAATGGGAACAAATGGGATTTAAGAGTTATGGATAAAAATGTTATATCAAAAAATATTAATTAATTTTACATGAAACTGATTTTAAGAACACAAATACTATTGCATTTGCCTTTTCCAGGGGTCTGAAAGATGACAGAAATGCATATCCAGAAATAATAATGGAAAAGCAGTTAAACTGTAAAATTACTGTAAACTGAGTGCCTATGTCACACTCTGAGTTTTGTAACAAGAAAATAAAGTGTAAATAAGCTCAGAATTGTTTCCTTATTTCTTTATAACCCTTAATTAACCTAGTCAGATACACAGAAGGACCAGTCTACATTTCTCACTTCACACAATCATCCAAGGTAAGTTCAGCCTTTAGACTCAGTGCAACGCAAATATTCTGCAGCAGGAATCGCTTACAAAACCAGGAAATCTCACAGCATATCATCATATCATTGTTCCTCATTATGGGAGTGTTTATAAACAGTACTTTAGTTGGATTATTTACAAAGTTTCCTCAGCACATCAGTCACACAAGTTATCTTATGTACTGAACTTGCTTGTTTTATCCATGTTTCACTGTGTAGGAACTGAACAGCATACAAGTATCAAGGCTATCATGGGAAAATACATCTATAGTCTCTTCTTGAACCATTATCAGTCTAATTAAATGGTAAAAATATATTTCAATCATGAAAGAGATCAGTCCTTTGTCACATGTGAAACTAATATTTATAGAAAAAACCCCCACTTCCTCAAAAAACATAACCACACAAGCAAAATAAATCCTGAAATTATTTGGACATTATTTAAAATTGGTGTTTGGGAAGATTATCTTTTTTCATTCCAATATTTACTGAAGAAGAACGCACATGGCCTGTTGCTCACTGAATACTGTCATGGTCAGAGACAGAAGAGTAAAGTATTAAAAGGAAGAGTTGCCATGGATAAGTGATTTCTCAGCAACGCTGTTCAGAGATAAGCCTGTATCTTTAGGTTTACCCATTTCTACAAAAATGAGAATTTGAATTACTACAGACTTACATATTGCAGGCAGATAAAGATCATATTAAAAGCAAGACTCAGAGGTATACGTTCTGTCTAGAAGGAGAAATTCTCAAATTAAGCTGTAGCTAGTATGTTTTTGCTACAAAACAAAAGTTCTTTACTGAGACTTAAAAACCAGGTCTGCATTTTGCAAAAGACTTATTAACACTACTTGTAGAAGTTTTATGTGTTTCTAACAGAGAAAATACTTATCAAAACAGAAGAATCTGGAATTTCTCAACACTAGAAGGAACATGAGTGGTTCCTGCATGTATGTTTTCTGTGCTAACTGATAACGCCTGAATGATTAGCGTTGAGGAGGGACAGACTCCACTGCAAGAAAAAGATAAAGTTACATCCTTTTCTAAGGCAGTGCTTTTCTTCAAAATACACATCTCTCCTGTTTTCTATCATAATTTTGTTCCATACACTTACTAATGGAAAAGCAGCAATTCATACCCTACTGGATCGGGGAGCAGAAACCTCAGCCAGCACTGACCTAGGCACAGAGAGTCCACTCTCATTACAAATACAAACCAAATATTTCCACCTGGAATGCAAGTTTTTACTGGTTTCTGAAGAGGAGAATCTGAAGCAGTTGTCTTTTTTCAATGGTGCTTAGCCTGGAAATTTATCAGTGATTTTAATTACACCATGTTTTCATATAGAAATAGAAAAATGTCTTCTCAGTGTACAGATATATAGTACTTCATACAACTTGAAAGCAACCACTACGGACTAGTTATTTAATAATATCCATTGGAAAACAACACCATTATCCCACAAGAAATGCTGGCTTGTACACATCTTTGCTCATGCTGTAAAGCCACAGAACAATCCCAATTCGTTAATGATAACCGTGATATACTGTGCAATGGTTTCATGGTAATTTTCATGGGTTTTGTTAATATCATATATATGTACTCATACAATGCCCACAGGCCATAGAAACATTCTAGAAAATTGCTCCTCCGTGTCATTGTAAATAATTCACTCACAGCAATATTTTTAGGTCAAGCATATCAAAGTTGCAGTAAATGCGATGGACCTTGACATAATAGGAGCACTGGTTTTACAGCAGTGGAGGAAGAGGAGAGGGAATGCACTTCCCATCCATGAGAGATCAGTTGCTGTTCCCCAGTGTGCACATCACTGTGCTCGAGGACAGCAGAGGTACCACTAAGGGCTTGTTATGAGGTTTGGAGTTGCTGGGTTTTTTAATTACCTCTAAGTTCCTTTTTTCTCCCTGGCTTCTGGCACAAGATGATTTAAAACATCCAACCCAACAGCTTCTGCATCAATTCTATAACTTCTGTTTAGCAAGTACAGAAAGGCACTTGGTTTTACCTCTGAAACTACAAGTCAAAGAATTCCTGTGATAGAAATAGTCTGTGATATTCAGGACCACGGCAGGATGAATATGATAGACTTGCTTTTTGGCACAGCTGACACTATCACACTAACATCTCCTGCTTTACAGATGGTGAAGTCACACAGAAAGTTAAAGAGTTAAATATAGAAACCATTTATGGTTGAAATGGAAGCAATATCTAGACAACTTTAGACTCCAACCATGTCTTTCTGGGGAAAAAAAAGAATGCTCCTGCAATCCTGACTTTTACCTAAATACCTGTTTTTCTTGCCAACCACATTTTTTTTCCCTATTAATGTATATCTTTGTTACTTGCCAGTGTTACAATGGTAACCAATTATTTTTCCAAGCAGCTGTATGGTGACACCCACTACAGAATAATTTTTACATCTTGCCCTCTCTCCTTTATTTAGGTTTATATAATTTTGTTAGAACTTCACTTTTTTTTCTTCCTATACATCCTCCTCAAGTGCAAATGCCAGAAACAGATCCCATTCCAAAGAGCTCAGCCAGGGCTAGCTGAAATAATCTGAAGTCTCTTTATTTTACAAGCAATCACTGATCCTTTTCAGCCAAAAATAGCATTTGTAATGGCACCACACAGTTAACACATTTAAATTTATCTGACATTATTCCATAGATACAGTGTCCACAAGTTCTTTCCTAGTTCAAAATAGATTATTTCATCTCCTTGAAATGCAACTCTTGCAATTTTTTGAACTTAGAGAATTTTTTTTCAAAATATAGCTCCTCCTTCCCCCCCCCCATCACTCATGTTTTGAAACTTAGTGGCAGAAATTACAATGTAACATAGTAGTGGGAATGAACTTTGAATACAAGCCGAAGTCTACCATTATTTAATTTTTAAAAAATTTGAACTTTCCATCACATTCCTCCCACATTATTTTAAGGGTACAAATTACAAAAGAGGCAATAGAAGCATAATGATTAACTTACTCTTCCTGCTGTCTGCACCTAAAGAGTATTTACAAGCTCAGTACTTACATGGCTGTGTTAGAGCCTTCACTTCTCAACAACCAGTAATCACACACAGACTACAAATACTTCTGACAAATACATGTAAGGGAAGGTTTATGCTTGAGTTTAGCAATTATTGATCTGAGGTGGAAACAGGGCAAGTCTTCAAATTGCACAGCTTTCAAATATGATTCTTATGAAAACTGACAGAAATGCCCAGCTTCTTCATCTCCTGGTAATGAGACTGCCTTCACATTGCCACTAGAAACAAAAATAATCTCCTCCTCCTAGGTTTGGATATGAATTGACTCCAGAAATTTAGGGAAAGCTTCAGGTACAGAAACTAGCCCACACAAGCCATGAGTTACAACAGAAACTGTCTATATTTCACAGAAAATCAGAAATAAGTTCCCCTAGTTCTGCAGACAGAATATAGGTCCCTGATACATATTCTGATCTTTCCTGGTTTTACTTCCTGAGATACAGCTGCTTCCAAGATAGCCCTGGAATTTCTGATGTTTTAATAAATCTGCTTTAATCTAACAAGTTTGCAAGTAGAATATCATGAGACTTGATGATATAAATTGCTGGGCTGTGTTTTGTGGGTATTTTTGTAGGTGTTTTTTTAATCATTATTTTCTTCACTAGGAATGTCATACTACATCTTTATGACGAAAAACAAGCCAAAAATGGACCAGATACCACAAATCTATGATACCAGTGTTCAGAAGGTTCAGATACCAGCTCAGGTAAAGAGGAGACGGAGCTGGAAAGCAACTGCACCTGGCTTTCAAGATAGTAGAAGTTTCACCTCATACTCAAGAGAAATTACACAGTTTATGTATATTTTATCTTAGCTACAGTTTCACCTGTGGATACCAGCAACTTGTCCCAATAATAGTACTGTTCAGCTAATTGATTGCATGGATCTATTATTTAGTGATTAAACAGTTAAAGTATTTTATCACAGGCATTTGAAACATCGAAACAAAAAGAAATACAAAAATATTCATTTTAGCTAGGGAGAGTTGAGTCCAGGTGGTTGCCCTCAAAAGTCAACATCACCATCTGATGTGTAAAACATTCCTAATTATCATAGAGTACACCCCGTGCTAATTACTGTGTTTGCCTCAAAATAATGAGCCATGATAAGCCCAGAGTTCATGACAATAGATTCACATTTAAATGCCATCCAGTTCACTCAGTATCAATATGCTGCTGGTTACCAGACTGACAGACATGATGAAAATAGCGTGCAGGCTCTGCCACAGGCAGGGACAGTGAACACACTTCAGAGAGGCCACAAACTGCTAGAGGGATAACAAAACTAAAGGAACTGTGAGAGACAGTCAGCTATAACTGTAGGAGACAACAGGAAGGAAAAAAAAAGACAGTACTTTAAAGACAGCAGCCAGCTGTGGCCTACAGAAAATCTTTAAAGAAATCTTTGTAGACTCTCCAGGAATACCTCTGTACACCGCCAAAACAATTGCAGTAGATTGTTCCAGAAGTTCATGTGGATCATGGTTGGCTAACTAATGAATTCAGATTCTCTGCTGGTTTTGGAGTCAATATGCTTTTATCAGTTTCAGTGGAATTACGCCAGTTTGTACAAGCTGAGGATTTGGTAAACCAACACACAAGAGAACTGTAAAAGAAGTATGGTCCCACACATCCTACACAAAGGGAAAAATGCAGAGGTAGATGTCACTCTTGGGGGAGGGGGAAGAGGGGAAACAAAAGAACATGTACTTGTAAAAACACATTTCCACCTACAGAGAGAGCATTTCTGCCCACACACAAACTGTGGGTGCTCCACACAAACAGCACCTGGACACTTCACAACTCCTTTGGTGCAGATTACTGCTTTGCAGGTACAAATAAAGAGCTTCAGAACACAACAGGCAGGAGAGTATTTTTGGGCAGAAACATCTCACCCACATTATGATAATCTGGCCTTTGCCACCACATGACAGTCTCCTTCGCTTCATGAAGCTTGAGCTAGGTGGGTGGGAAAGAGCTTACAGCTTATTTTTGGCTGATGATGGCTCCCACAGCACAAGTGTATATATTTGAAGCAATGGCATCTTGTTTCCTCTCTCTCCCTTCACATTGTGCACTTTCCATCATTTCCCATTATTTTGACACAGAGCTAGTAAAGTAAGCCACTCATTGGTTACATTTGAGAAAAAAATCCAAGCAAAATATTATCACGTCTTTTAAAATCTCTCCTGTCACAATACCCAGGGGCTTCTTTATTTTGGGTGCTTATTGGCATCCCTCTCTGGCCTAGAGCTACATATGGACTTCAGATTTGTATCAGCCTTTACAAGACATGATTTATATTCTGCAAAATTTAGGCAATGCAGGTGCGTGTACAAATGCTGGTAACTGCTGACTGGAAGTGCCTTCTGGAGCTAGCTGACACGTACCAAGAGTGAGATAACCATACCACGGGTCTGCTCAAAGTGAATACCACAAACTGACTGTTAAGAGTGAATTCTAAAAACAAAACAAAACCAACCAAACAAAAAAACCCCTCCCCTTCATCTCTCCATTGCTACACCATCCATCCCATCAATGACTCTGTGGATGCAGACAGGCACTTAAGACACTTTATACTTGCAGGAGAAAAATAAACCAAACCAAAACCAAAAAAAACATTACGTCTGTCCTCTTTATAGAGATTCCTATCTGTATGGGAACATGACTTCTGCTTTAAACCTTGTATTGAGATTCTAAGGCATTACTGTGTCTATTGCTAATTAATCAGGAGCATTGCTCAGGAGTAATCCAAGTCTGAGATGTGCATACCTGTGCACAAGGGTTTTTCACTTGAACTTAGATGAGTGCCTTTCCAGTCTTAATATCTAGCACTAGTGGCTCCTCTCTACTTAGATGAAGCACCAGAGCTATGCTTTCCTGAACCAGAAGTCTTTCTGCCTTATTCACTTTCTGTGAGGACACTCAGATTAGCTCAGGATACTCATGACAGAATTACTTGCCAGGAGGATATAGCAGCCTTTAAACTGAAAGTAAAAGTTAATGTAACCAAAATGCCTACAAACAATAGACAATGTTTTAAGGACTATTTGTAGCTATCAAAAAAGATTATTTTGCCTTCCTCCTATCACAAATATATATATATATATATATATATATAAATAAAGTCTACAAAGAAATTTTGACTTGGATCTCAAATCAGTAAGATCACATTAGCAGCTTGCTGCACTTGAGCTCACAGGGTGCTACAGCCACTATCCTCCTCTAAGAGAAGGACCCACAGTTGAGCAGGCAGACCCTCCAAACTTGCTGAGAAAAGAAGTTGGTATCTCTGCATTGCACCCAGAGGTTGGTAGGTTCCGGAGCTGACTACAGCTGATGTACCTTCATCATCATCAGGAGCTGTAACAGCCACTGTTAAAGTGAACACAGAGCCTGCACAGAACACTGCAATATGTGCTAAGGCTCTATGTTCACTTTAAGACTGTTGGCTGCTACATTTTATCAGCTCTTTTGGAAATCAGGCTGCTCAGTAACCGCTTTCCAAGCTTTCACATATGTACAATTCCCATCAGCTACAAGTGTAAATTTGCAAGCAATGGGAACAACACACATGCGGTCTGATGGAATCTGTGGAGAAGGTAAAGCTGTCACCAGATGACATTTTTAAGTTTTGTAGAGCCAGATATTCAGAAGCAGCATCTGAATTTTGAATGCTTCAATTTTATTGGTTTTTTTTTATTTTCTTGAAAACTCTCAAAACACAGCATTTGCTTCTAGAAATAATCTTATGATATTCTGTGGCTAAACCTCCAACAGCTCATTTTTCATGACTACATACCTAGACTATAAGAGCCCTAAATTAGTACTTGGGTACAGACTGCTCAAAAATTCAGTCTACAATGTCAGTAAATAAACTTCTTATGAATATAATTTTGAGTCAGCCCTAACAGTAGAAAAAATAAGTAGGTTGCCTGTTCCTTTCCTGCAGGGAAACGTTGCCAAAAATATATAACTGTCACTTTTCATCTTCAGAATAATGTTAGCTACTGAAAAAAAAAGATTCACAATGAGCAATTATGTCTTCAGCTTTCATGTCATTTTACATCATTCCACTATCAGCCATGCTCAAAAGCTTAGAGGCAACATTCTAGGTCAGTGACTTTTGCAGGCAGCGTATTCACTGTTTGGTAATTAAATTAGATACACTTTAAATAACCAGATTCTGAAACAGACAGCCACATACAAACACATGACCAAATGTATCACTGGCACTGATGACACTGGATGAGGAAAATTATGCATGTTAGCAATCATTAACTATCACTGAGGATTATAAATCTAAGGATTATGATATTAAGAATAACTGGATCAGCAAATCACTGCAGAGAAAAATCTTTAAGATGTAGCTAAAAGCCATACTGAAGGACTGACCTACTTTTCATTACCAAGTTTTATTTATACTTGTATAGAATTTTTTCTTATGTTATGGTTAACAAAACATCTCCCACCAAGAAAGCTCTCAACTATTAATAAAACCAAATAGAGAATGAAATATTGCAGTAGATGCTCAGCTTTTAATAAGGTTTTAGCCTGCATCTCAGGCAAATAGCCACTAGTGCTGTTTCAGATAAAACTTTAAACAGCAAAACAGTGACACTAATTTTCACTTTATGTGGAATTTTTCTGGATAAATTATTAACTCTTAAGACATAAAATTAGAATGTTAAAAAACCATTTCATATAAAACATGGCTCAGAGGCATCTATTTCATAAAAAATACACAGCTTTGCCACTTTTTCAAACCTTGCATTGGAAATGAGCATTTATTAAGTCAGAAAAAGATGTGGTAGGTACTATAAGACGTGTTCTTTGTAAGAGCAGTTCCCATAATTCTTCAAGGGACAAACAGACCTTTATAAAAAACCCCCAAAAAGCTAACAGCATACCAAACAAAAACAACCAAAGCCACAAACACAGTAATTTAGAGAGGCACTGTAAGAAGATAAGCAATGTGTTTAAGCAGCAATGTTAATGGACCAAGGCATGCAAACGATAAGAACACAAAGAACACAAGTTCAAGCCAGTCTTCTAATTTATGTGGTTTCACTTATTCCTCCACAACAGCAGAGGCATTGGTATTCCATGTTTTGAGCATACGTTCTTCATCCCATCCACAAGATGCAATTCAGTTTTCGTTACCTTAATTCCCTTACCCCCAGTAAGCATTCATATGAAAGTCTTCATTTGTGACAACTGTGCAAAAAGGTCCAATTTTAAAATCCCCCTTTTTTTTTTCCTTCTGGAGACTGAACCACTGGCTTTTTATTTCAAGATAAACACAAGCTACAAGGCCCAGTCCACAGCCACAGATTGTTAAAATACCCTATCCACCTAAGCCTGCAGACCACTACGAACATTGAAGGCAGCCCCACAAGCTAAAGACGTCACAATCCAATTGTAGCATTGCCATAGTTACTTCTAAAGTCCTGAACTGGAAAACTATTCTTACTGCTTGCAGGTCTTGCGTTGGCTGAAACACATGGAAAAACTGGCTTCAAGGAGGAAAATGCAACCCACCACATGTATATTTCTGACTATTATAAAACACAAGGCCGAACAAGGGGTTTCTGTGTCCCTTCCCATGCCATAGGTAGAAGTTTGCAGGGGTGTCACACTCAGCTGCCAGCAGGTGTTGCACTGGGCAGCCGTGTAAAGCGCCTATTCACTGAACCCTGTCACTGCAGTTATGTGCTCTTTATGGCAAGGAAAACAGAGAAAACAAAGAGGCTGTTATGCTTTAACTTCAAAGCCTCATACCACAAGCTTCAGCTCTGTGCCTCAGGTAGCACAGCCCAGAAGAGAGGCAGCATAGGCTCAGGTAAAGATATTTTTCTGCTCTAATAACCTAATCTCTGTAGTACTTATAAGAATTTGATTTTTTTTTAAATCTTGATATAAACATAGTGATAGCAGAAGGTCAACTGACATTTGTCATTTGACTGACAAGTAAATTTTACTCTTAAGCTTACCAAGTTCACAGGAAGGTTTTGTCTGAAAGGTCATAGAGGAACCTTAAGTTTACCCATAATTGCTGCAAGAATCTTGCTGCACAAGAAGTTAGGAGATATCGATCTTCCCAATTTACAGTTATCATTCTCCAGTTGCACCAATTTCCTCTCCATCGGGGTAGAGCTTTTATGAGATCCCTAAAGCCTGTGTGCAATATTTATTCTGTTAGTCTAATTAAAGGTATTACTATGTACACAGTTACTGAATCTGTCCCCAGTGGTGCTTCACATCATAAATAACAGATGTGAAATGTACTCCTATTGGGACAAGCATTAGTATCAATTCTTATACGATCTCTTTAACCATTACATCACCTCACTATTCCTTTGGATTTTTCTTTAAAGGAGAGAAAAAAATACTATGAAGATAATATTAGTTTGGGACAATTAAATTGACTAGATCTTCATGGGCCCATATAAAGGCATAAACATTTCGATTATGTAAAATGAAATAGTTTTATAACACAAGTGAGCAGTACCAAATTTCTGATGTTTAATTGCATAGGACTGTCCTAAATATTAGTCAGTGAAAGATGGCGGAAGGGCAATATGTTTCCCCAACATATCTGCAGCTCCCTTTTCCCAATTTAATTCTTAATTGTAAAGTTAACCAAGATGCTCAAGTCCAACATCAGGCTCTCAGTGAGCTTGTTGAATAGTCCTGGACTTGGGACAGAAGCTTGCACACCACCACTCAACGTTTTATTTTGAGTGCAAATAACTGATGACTGCCTTGAATCTTACAAGTATGAGGCTGCGTTATTGCTTCTCTGTTTTCTACAAGATCTATTATCCCACTGTACTGGAAATTTTAGTTTACTCCCTACAAATCCCCAGAACAACTTATTCTCCTTACATCCCAGGAGATTTTCAAAAGTTGGATCATTTATTCCAATATTAATCCAAGGAATTTAACTTCAGCCAACAGACAGACAATGCTGTGACTCCCCTTAGCCTGTTCCCACTTTGTAGAGATGCAAAAGATTGTTCCTCTTTCCAGGCATCATCAGTCCACCACTAAGCTTTTCAATCTTTCCTTGGAAGCACATCTCTCAGGCATTTTTTCAGGAAAAAGTTTGGGAGAGAAACTAGAGAGTTTCACATATGATTGACACTGTAAGCACAGGACACTTGGCAGTAGAAAAGAAAAATTACTTGAGCAGAGGTATACCAGAACTGAAGAAAGACCTGTAGACAGAAATACGTGCCCCACTTTCTCACTGCAGACCAATAGCAGAATGGAATATGTGACACGTCCCATGGTCACGCCTACAGGCATCTTTGCTGGTCCCTAGGCAGCAAGGATGTGCTCAAGGGACCCAGGCAGTGTGGACACTGATGGCACAGGTGGATGGATGATGGTGCAGATTAAGTCACATAGGAACAGGAGGAGGAGGTGGGATGGTCAGGATTAAGGAATTGTAGTACTGATAAATAAGAATCATAGACAGATTCCTGTGAGAAAAAGTTTAGAGAGGTTGTGTGAAATGAAAACTTGAAAAAAAGCCATAAGAGAGAATACAGAAGCATCAGACAGTGTCTCAGCACAGATTAAAAACATAATTCTATAAAAGGAGGTGATACATTTTGCAGGAATGGGAAAAACAGGCCAACAAATGTCTCAGAAAAGGATCATGGAGGGACACACAATGAGCACCATGCAGCTGTTGTACCTCTTTTCCTGCTCAGTCCCGTATCTGCTGACAGCCTGTTGCAATCATTAATGCCCTTGGTTTAGGCAAAGATGGTGCAGTGACATCCAGTTGGACTTACCTCTGCAGCAACAGCCCTGTGAACCCAGGTATCCATCTTTTCCAGACCCTCATTTTTTAAGTTACCAATCTGGCTCCATTGTCTCACTGTGACTCTACAGGTCAGACTCCGGACTGGAGTCCACTGGAAGGTAGGTTTATACTGAACCAGAGACTGGCAGTATCTGGCACATCACTGGCCTTATTCCCTTACATACAGCTACAGCCACCTGCCCGGCTCCCCCTGCTCCCTGAATAAGATATTAGTGATACAGCACATAGGAGAATCTTCACTAGCTCACTTTCAAAATAGGCTTTCATATTTCTAACATTGCAACAGAAACTGAGAGTTAGAAGGATCCAAAATGTAAATACATTTTGCTTGTAAAACTACCAGGTTTTCTTCCCCTCCATGTGGGTATTTTCACATTGAAGGAGTCGGCTGTTTTGAAGGAAAACAATGTCTGAGAAATTCATTGTGGACTCTGGCAAATCAGTATTAGTCCTTTTGTAGCCAGACCAGGATGAAAAGCCTAAAACTTTTCATTGCTCTATTTATTTATTGAGATGCTTTGTCTCTGGGTGGAGTTTTTGAGGATGAACATCCCATTCCTGCCAGCATGCTCAGACAGCTATGCCCATGCACAGCTGCTGATCCCATGTCTCGCCATGCAGCTGCCTGCACTGCCATGTCAAAACAAATAGTCAAATTTTTGTTCCCCACTTTGGTTAATCAAGATTTTCTAATTTCTTTCAAGAAATGTTCACAAGTTTTACTTGTGCTATAGCAACTCTTCACCTGTGATGTTTTTATATGCACAAGAGGACTGGCCTCACGCAGGAGGCTTTAGACAACAGGTCGCAGCAGTACCTGGCTAAATTTTCATCCTCTTGAAATAGTGTTTTGAAGTCGCTTTGTCCTAAGACAGTCATAGTCAGACTGCTTTTGCTTCTGCCTCAAAACTTAGCAAAAACATAGAAACACATGAACAATAAAGGCATTTGTGATTTTCTTACAAGTGGCAGAAACTGTTTTCTGGGAGTTAATTTTTTTCATCTCCGTTCTCTTTTCTTCAAGCCAACTTTTTTTTTCTCAGACTGTTAGAGTTCATAAAAAAATCTTCTGGCTTCTAGCAAACTTATGTTCTACTTTCATCTAGAAAGGCATAAATGTGTTGAGCCAAAACCACAGTATTCACCACTATTCGAAACAATCTGTGTAGCTTTTTTACATCCCTATTTGCAGAGTCCTATGCAAAATTCAGTACGTAACCACAGCAGTAACCTTTCCAACTGTCCACACACATCATGCTCTGGGTAAACAGTCATATATAGCAGCACCCTGTGGAGGGAGTTTTTTATGACTGGGATCAAAATAGCTCCCTCAACTTGCATGTGTGAATATTGCCTTTATCATATAACCAAGACTCCAAAATTAGAATTACAGTGGGTATTTCTGCTGATCTGAAAGATTTAATGTCTCTTTTCTCATAAAAAATTCTATTTGAAATAAAAAATTAATGGTCCCAAATCTAGTACTACTGTACACAATGTAGGAAAGAGACAGTAATTTGGTATCTCAATAAATTTTTTAGAAGAATATTGAGCCAAAAAACTCAATTCCCACCAACGAGACATTGGAGAAAATTAAAAAAGAGCTGTACAACAGGTTCATTTTTTTTGTATTGGTTTATATGGACAGGCCTGACATTTAGTGCAACTTGGCTTTAGAAATCATTCTTCTCTCAGATCCTCTATGTTGAGGAACATGTAACAGGAGTTAAACATGCAATAAAGTCCAAGCATTTTGTATAACTGGACTTCCCTGTCCTGTTCCCCCTCAATAAAATAATGAATTAACCATAAAATACATTTACTTAGTAAAACAAGCCTTTTGTGATTTCCAGTTTAACTGCATCATCAATGGATCAAAACAGGGGGAAAAACTGGGATCTCAGATTAATTTCATTCACTATTTTCAAGCAAATACATTGAACATGCTAATCTAAAAATCCCTCTCTTTTAATACAGATTAAATATAAAATAATCCTTAAGTTAAAACAATAACTTCAGACCATGTATTTGAGTTCACCCAAAGAAATTGGTATGAAAGCTAAGCCCCACCTTCTTCCATCTGGTTTGGTTTGTCCTGAAACCATTTTCCCTCTCCTCCTTTCAAATGCATTAATTCAATCACTGAACTGTAAACGTCTGGCTTTATTTAACATCTGTGCTTTGATGCACGTATAAAACTGGAGGATTGTAAAGCTTTTTGCTAAGTAGTATTTATATTGCAAAGGACATCTTTAAATTAGTTAGGATTTTATTAGCTGTTGTCAGAGGTCACACACCAAACTGAGAGGCTGGGGACAGAATCCATATACATCTTCTGTGGACACCACTAAAGAGGAAGTTTGACAGGGGACAAACCATCACTTCAGGGCCCTGTTGCACTCTAAATTCAGACAGACCTGAGTGACCTTCTTGCTCCCTCTACACACCTTGCACTCCAATAAGCTTGACTGCTGTTGTCCCCACTTAGAAAAACAAAATACTGTATTCTACAAGCAGTTTCATTGGCTCCAGAGGCTACAATTGAGGAAGGGAAATAGATGTCTGTTTGCTTTATAAATGTTATACACAAGCACAGGAGCATGAGCAAAAAGAGACAGTGTCCACACAAACAACTTCCTGCATTGTTTCAACTTTCCTTCAGACTGAGGCATTACCAGAATCTATGGTTTTTGGTCTACACACAAAAATAGTATTTAATCATAATAGAGGCCAAGAAAAGTGTGCAGGAAAGGTGAAGATATCACTATAAATGATGCCACTCAATCACATCCCTCTTCTCATTAATTACAACTCTCTCTCCTGAAAGTTTCCAGGCATATTGAGAAGAAAGTCTCTCCCTTCCTGAGGGAATCTACATAAAATCTGAGTAGCCTGATAAAAAAAAAATAGCCTCTTTTAACTATGCTGTATAACCTCAAGGTTAAAGGGAGGCTGCATGGCACTAAGTGATAGAGGAGCATTTTTATTCACTTGTACCTTGTTCAAAATTAATTTGTTTTCTATATTTACTAATTTTTAAAATTTGGTCCTTATGAGAGTGAGCTAAGCTTTTATCATTCACAAGAAGCAGTATAGAAACATGCCTCACAAAGCTATTTGCAGGCAACTGGAGTTCAGCTGTGTTAAATACAGAGTGAACTAAATGTTATGGCAAATTAAAAATATTTTGGAGTGTAATTTCAACCGTGTGAAACAGAGAAAACTTGCCATTAGTTTGTTCAGTTACTGTCTGGGCTTGGATTTCCAGGATTTTAGGAGTGAAAACTGAATACATGACTTAGTCACCTTTGAAAATTCCAAGTAGTATTCCAATAAAATAATCAAGGAAAACTAGATAAATGAAATCCATTATTTTAGCTCCAAGGATCCAGTATGTTTTCTTCCTGGTAATTGCTCAGGTTCTGGAAACCTGGTGACATGACATGCTTGCTCTCTACTTCAAAGGAGAAACCCCACCTTATTCAGTCTCATTCCAAAGCTGTTACCCTTTATCCTAAATTTGGAAACTGAAATAAGATCGGTAATACTCATCACTGTTTGTGGAAAAGGGTTTCTTCCTTATGTGTAATACCCAGTTCAATATTCCATCTGAATACTTTTGACATAAACATGCCAAATGATAGTGCATATGAGCACAGAACTAAATCTGCAGAATACAGAATAGAGCATGGACTGGCATCAGAAACCCAGACTGGAATTTACATCTTGGTTAATGTAACTTGCAGTTCACTTTTTTGGGGTGTGAAGCTGGGGGAGAAAGAAGTTGGTGTGTTTTTAGGGGATTTTAAGATTGAAGAGTCAGTGAACATGAGATTGTAGGTACAGATTCTTTGGCAAATGAAAACACACAATGCTTCACAAGAAAATAAGCAGCCTTAGTTTCTTAACACATCCTACAAGTACAATGTACAGAACCTGACAGAACTCAGACATGAACCTAAGTAGAAATGAAGAGTTCCTCATCCATAATTGTTGCATAATAGGTCATTAAATTAGCTGTAAATGTCTCCAAACTGACATAGGATAACATCTTTAAAACATTGGTTTTATTCATGGCTGAGACTCTGAGAGCAGCCCCAGGTGTGAGTGAGAGTTCCTGCACTGGTTTCATCGGAGGCAGCCACATCATTTGAGAGTTCACCCTGACTGAGCAAGCCAGCACCCAAACACCCTGGGCATCCAGGGAAGTTAAGGACACAAGTTGGCTGTTTAGGCCACCTTAATGAATTTGCAAAGAGAAAGGAAAAAGCATCACTATGGAACCCAGCAAGCAGTGACCTTATGAAAGAGAGCCTGAAGGACCCTGATGCAGGACATTGCAAACTGGCATCCTTTAGCTCTATAACAGCTCCCACACAAAACAGGAAAGGGTTGTGCCAGAGCCACTGTTTCAGTCCATCAGTAGTACCACGAGTGCCTCAACACCTTGGGAGTTGCTAACCTTCCAGTCAGCTCTCAAACCACAACAGGTGAGAGTGAAATAGCTGGCAGCTGCACTCCAGACTAGAGAGTCTGCAAAGCTTTTTAAGCAGAAGCCACACAATTGTATAACATAAATGATGTGACCGTGAACCTCAAATAAGTAATGGACCTATTGAAAAAAGAGCAAATAGCAAATTCTGAATGCTGATTCTGGAAGCAGAGTAACTGTGGCATACACTATTCTTAAGCCTATATTTTGACATGTTATTGGAGAAGAAAGATGGTTCCTAACAGTCTTTCGCTACAGAAGGGGATGAAAAACACACGTGGCAAGCAAAGCTGAAAAGAGAAAATACAGTAAAGTTGGGGGGGCAGATTTTAAGGGTCAGCTACAGCAATTTTAATGCTATAGAAGATTTCAAGACAAAAGTTCAATTTTTAAGTTGAATTAGTCATATCAGGTTCAATAGGGTATGGAAATTAAAGTCTGAAGTCTCAAATCATACTTAATGATACATAAGGCTTCCTTTTCAAAAATAAATTACTACTCTTTGGTAAGTCTAAGAACTTCCCAAGCACAGAAAATGACTCTGTTAAAACACAGATATAATACTGATCACCCAGCTTTCAAGTATTATCTGAATACATGGTGGGTTGAACTGGTCAAGTGGGAAGCCAGCTCTTTAGCAAATTGCCCACCAGGATCCAAATGGGCATTATTTAAAGTAAATCAAAAAATAATTCGGTTAAGTCAAAGGACAGCTGATTATTAGCAACCCCAGATATTAGATTATGCAACATGCTGATAAACCTTTATTTAAGGGCTCACTGGTTCCTCATCAGGCATGCTGAGTTAGGTGCTAATCAAGAAAGTTCTCACTAACACAAGAAGTGTTACAACTTCAAAGAAAGGTCTTCAAGAAGAGAGAATTCTCCCTTGGTATCTTCAGGCAGCTGTTAAAAACAGGGTCCCATTTCTAAATCTATACTCTCAACAGCTCTCAGAAACAGCCCCTGGTACTTTGTATCATGCACTAGAAAACTTCAGCCCTTAAAGCAATCTTTCACACATGGCTTCTATGTTTATCTATAAATATAATGAGCAATCAGCCCCCACAGTGGTGCCTTGCTGTCTGTCTAGAACTACTCCTCTATTGTAAAATTTTCAGACAGTGCTTTTGCCCATTAATAAACAAAGCAGCCAAGTTTGCCTCTGAGAGTTTAATCTCAGAATATCTTAACTGCACACATATCCATATATCTTTATGAGCAGATATTTGGAACAGAAACAAACTTTAGCAGAGATCTGCATTTCAAGCTACAAATCAGAAATGCACTCTTTGATGACCTTTCTTTATATACATAGTACAAAGTACACTATTAATAAACAAACATAGGCCCTAAATTCCCAGAGTCAGCTTTATAGCAAAGCTGTCCTTATGAGCACAATGTTAGGTCTCCTGCAAAAACCACATTTGCTTAATAAAGAAAACTGTGTGGCAGAGTAGATCTGCATCCATGCTACCAGAATATACATATATAAATTGAAGACTATAAATGCATATTCACAAGCCTTGTGATACAATGCTTCATTTCAATTTAGCCATTTACTCCATAGGGACATAGCTGTGGATCTTGTTTCTCTTGAGCTTTTTCATGTTCTAAATCCAATACCTGCTTTAAATCATGTCATATTCAGTCCACTAGAAGTTAAGAAAGCTCTTAGGAAGACCCTTTCAAGTTTTAAATGCTGGAGCTCTCATAGGTGGTGTATTAAAGAGTTACAATATCAGACATGGACACAGTCCTGAGTCAGAAGCTGGGACCAGCTACAGGAAAATGCTAATGGGCAGTCAAAGTGCCTGGATTCAGGAGGGCAGACATGCATTGCAGCTTTCCACTCCTTGCAGATGCATTAGGAGAGGCACCACCTGTTTACCCAGATGTTTACATGCTCCTTTCACAGATAACTAATCAACCAGCTAATCAACCCTGATTGTGTTATGAGAATTTTACAATTAGTGGATACTCCACATAGAAAACAACTCCCAAGCTTATAGTATTTCATCTACCCACAGTAATCCCATCAAGATGTAAAAATTACAGTTGCATCCATGCTTAAAAGAAATAATCCCAATGAAGCACAGAAGAAACCAAAATGAAGTAAAGTTGTTGAAATTTTTTCAGGGAAGTTATGCTCTTTGTAAGCTACTGTACAGCTTGACCTCCTTTTTTTCCTGTGGCATTTCTCAGCCCCAAGACAGGCACTACTCTGTTGGCTTTACAGGGACTACAATTACACTATTCTAGTCACACAGCCCAAACACAGTTCACTGTTCATTTTCTTTGTTCCTGATATTAAAGGCAAAATAAGTGCAATATAATGGAGTGAAAACCTTGGCACACTACTAATGCGAGCAGAAATACCTAAAGAAAATACAACATAAATCATCTAAAAAAATCTTAGATTCATATGCTTAGGCTTACTACAAGTAGTTCAATTTAAGTACCACTTAGGCCCAAATTTGAGAAAATTTTGTAGTTTAGAAATCTGTACAAATACTTCCAACTTACATAATGAAATAGGCAACTTATAAACAGATATAACAAGAGCTAATTAACATATGGGTACCTGTAGCTCGTACACATTTGCTAGCTTGTAATTGAGATCATCTGAAATGAACAATCTATTGCTTTCCTTTATAGCAAACAACAGTATGTGATGTTTAAGTGGTATTTGGTTTAGGTTATTTTTGTATGTGGTGATCCATTGGTTCAACTTCCTGGTTAAAGCTTTTTGACCCTCATTTACTAGAAGTGGCATGCATGCTGACACAAACTGAATGCATATCATTTCATCTGCACTTATTTTGTATGCCTGTGTTTATAATCAGTTTCTAGTTGAAGGGAAACTAACAACAGTTATGGAGAAAAGAGAGCCTTTTCTGTCCCAAAAACGTGCTTTCACAAATACAGAAATACTCCATTTGCATATTTGGGGGTTTTCATCCCTGTCCCCTATATTTTCAGAACACTTTTCTATCCCTCTTCACATACGGGGTTCTGCTAAGTAGAAAAAGAATTGACTTTGTTTTGCATTTGGGTCTCTAAATATCTTTACAGCCACAACTGCCAAACTGGGCTCAACATTAAATAAAATAAGTAGATTCCCAAGAACACATATTTTCTTTAAGTTCTACGTTAAAGAGGCACAGATTTAACACACAGGTTGTCTTGCATATTACACAGGACAAGGCCTTTTCTGAATGTCTATTTTATATGCTGGTTTTTATTTGTTCCCATAGCATACACACACTGATGGCCAAGAGCATAAATTATTGCAGTTTTCTCAGACTCAGAGTTCCCTGCCTATGCCAGTAAACTACCATGTTACTTTTGCTTCAGTAATTCACTCTGTGACCACATTCCTCTATCAAGAGAAAGCTATCTTTCTGGAAACATGGTAAGATGTGGATGAACACCACCTACTCAAGCTTTTGATTATTTCAAGACTAGGTTCTTAACTTTATTTTGACCTTAGTCTCAGTGTAGAAAAATTCCATGGGTAGACTTTAACTTCACAAATTGGAATAAACTTACTTCCCCCTCCCCACCACCCTCAATCCAAGGAACTGCTACTAACTGGTTTCAGGTGCAGCTCTGATATAAAGTAATTGCACATTCACATTCTCTTTCTTTGTCTGTACTGCAGATATAAGTGATAAAACTCTTTGAATTCAAGTAGACCTGGTAAGGGAAAGGGCGGGGGGGGAAATATCTTCCTAGTACCAAGAAAAACTGCATATATAATTGGATTGTCAACAGTACACATCTTCCAGCAGGGCAGACACACCACTGAAGGTTTCTCCTCCTTAAAAAGCATTAAACACCTTCACCTACTTTTCTGAGCCCAGTTTGGCAGAATACCTGACCTCATGATCGGTGACAGCACCAGAAAAACAAATCCTTGTGAGACAGCCAGGGATGCCAAGAGCACATACAGGAGATAAGAGCACCGTTCAAACTTCACTCAAGAACACTTGCTAGGAATCACCTCAGCCTGCAATTTGCTTTGACAAAAACTTTCCCTAGTTCCCCTGTCAACACCATTTAAAAACCCAAGCCTCCTCTCTGTGTCACACACATGTGTAACCACAGTGTCCCCAAACCACAAGGGCAGTCAAGTGAAGAGAAGAGCCCAGGAGCAAGAGAGCAGAGACTGAGCAGTTCTCCTAGGGAGGTTCTCCCAAACACACCCAGCAGCAGCCTTATCTGAACACAAAGCCAGAGCCTTTAAAACCTCAGACTCCAAGTCACTTCCAGACAAAAGGAAACCTTCCCCTCCCCTACTCCCACCACCCACACAAATGCTCCAGCAGCAGAGCAGGGCTGTGAGAGAAGTTAACATGAAGAGTCTACCTGAATGCACCAGCTCTTCACAGGACACTGCTCAAACACCCTCCACAAAGAGTTTGCTGCTGGCTGGAGACTAATCTAGTCAAGCCTCTACTGCTTTGAGGGTGGGCTGGACCCTGGTACAGCCCCTCAGACCCCAGGTGCAGCCAGTCAGATCCTGATGTAGCCCCATCAGGTCCCAGGTGCAGCCACTCAGGTCATGATGAAGCCCCTCAGATCTCAGGTGCAGCCACTCAGGTCATGATGAAACCGCTCAGATCTCAGGTGCAGCCACTCAGGTCATGATGAAACCACTCAGATCTCAGGTGCAGCCACTCAGGCACTGATGGAGCCGCTCAGATCTCAGGTGCAGCCGCTCAGGCACTGATGGAGCCCCTCAGTTCCCGGTGCAGCCCCTCAGCCCAGGCAGCCTCACCCTCGGGCCATACAGGGTGCAAACCTCTGCTAAAGCTTGGTCAGGTTCTTTGCACGGACACGAGGTCTGCAGGGGTTACTCCATGAGCCACAGCAGGTGTTCCCAGCAGGTGCTGGTGAGGCTCTCCCAGGCACTGCTCTCAGTGCCAGGCTCGTGGCACGGCTGTGGATGAGGATCCGTGCTCTGAGATGCCTCCCCAGGCTGCAGCTGTCAAACAGCAGGCACTTGACTGACCACAAAGATTTTTTTTTTTATATTTTAAAGACAATTACAAAACCTAATGTCTCCCATAGTGCAAACTGTTTAGCTGCCATATCCCTACCTGTGCTCCACCTGGTCTCGCCAGGAGCAGCTGTTCACATAGTGGCCAGTTAATGTGAGCTAACGAGTGAGCTTTTTCACAAGGGGAGTTCACTTCTGATATTAAAAAAAAATACATCGTGCAGTAGTCTGTGGGCATAATGAGTTGTTAAAAGTTTTCAGAGTACTTTCCGATTAATGAAAATAATTTTGCCTCCTGAAACCATGCCTATGGGGGCTTTTTTTCTGAGTCGTGTGATCAATCTTTTGAGTTACACCAACTCTTAATTACATATATAAAGAATCCCCATTGTCTAGCAGCTCTGTCCTACTGTGACTTTAAAAAATATCAATTCCAAATTCTTAAGCACTGCAAAAATGTTTCTGCATCTAATACCCAGCATCTGTCTAGAAAACATATCAATCATATGATCACAAACAGCTGTTGCATTAGACTTTTAATCAGCCACGATTTTCAAAGGAGACAAAGAATGTTGGATGCAGTGATGGAAAGTTATTGCAGAGAATGCCCTACTTGAGAACTCAAAAATCCAGTCTCAGGGACTCAGAGCTTTACTAACCATTGTCAATACTCTTCATGTATACAGACAGTAGAGTTATCTGATATGAATTGGAATAAAATACTATGGCACAACATGCATACAAGCTAAAGTGTAAAAGGTGCTCCAGGCAGGTATTTTGCTATGAAATATAAAAGGTATGTTCCACAAGCTTGCACAGATTGCAAAGAATAAAGTTGTTGCTCAGCAGTCTGCTTTCTCTTCAAGTTTCATAAATCTCATTAATAAGGGGTTATGAAGCCTTATTGGAGATACAACATATCCCTTTTGCTTAGAAATCGTTGATGTCCAAAAATGGCCAATTACAGTAATGTTAGTGTAAATCTGCATTAGCTCTGTTGGATTCAGGAGATATTGCAGGGTAGCTCCTGACTCATTCTCAATAGAACATGCCAATTTGAAATAGTAATATGGCTACTCCGTGTTACCCATCTGACACAAAACCGCAAGACTGAAGAAAAGAAAGGCTACTTCTAGAATTGCTTTGGGGTTTTTTTGTTTGGTTGGTTGGTTTTTTTAATCCCAAACTCTTGGCATTCAACTATTATAAATAGCTTCAATAAAGTACTAGAAGGGATATATGATGCAATCCCTTTAAAATACTTTTAAGTCCAGAGCCTTAAGGCATTCCAAACACATCCACACGGAGAACATCAGGCATGGTGTTTGCTTCACAGTCAACCTGCATAAGCTTTCCTAGTCTTAGACTGGATCCAGCCTCACCTCCTGACCCCTGCCTGACGTAGATGTTGCCTGCTGACCCCTTGTTGCCCAGAAGCAGGGGCTGGGTGTCCTGCCACCCCTCTCCTGGACTGCCTGTGCCTGCTGCAGAGGTGAATGTTGCAAAGGCTGGTGCAGCTGCTTGGCAGCTGCTGTTTCTGAGTAAGGGAGAAATCCTGGAGCTAAGGTCCACGGGCAAAGAGTCAACAGACATAATGTCAATCAGCAAGTGATATAAAGTTCCTGGCAATAGTCAAAAGCTTTTACTTGTGTCAAAGACCATGTATTTTGCCTTCCTTGCTCATAGGTAGGTGAGGGTTTTCCTTCATTTTGGGCAGCCCGTGCTGCTTGAGGGAGCTCACTGCAGACATTTCTCTGCCTGTCTTTTTCCCCCTTCTCAAGGTGCTTATTCTGGCTGTGCCCAAAGTGGTTCAAGGTCAAAACACCCTGAATAGCAAAGACATTTTGTTTGAAGAAAGCTTCTGTGAGATGGGTGGGGCAGAATCAGCATAAAACTGTATACTGCAGCAAAAAAAAAAGTTTATTCTGTCACACCATGATTTGTGGGTCCATCTAAAAGAACTTCATGGGATCATGAAGTTCTGTGAGCCTGACATTGACACCAGAAACAGTCACTCATGACAAATGTTACCTAGAAAGTATACTAGAGGCAAGATTAGGACTCAGAAGTCCTCTGCTGTCTATCTAGCTGAGACAATATTAACAAATTCTTTTTAACTGGTCATGTATGCAGTGAGCTGACTCTGGGCACCAGGTGCCCACCAGAGCTACTCAGCCACTCCCCTCCTCAGCTGGGCAGGGCAGAGAAAATGTAACAAAAGTCTCCTGGGTCGAGATAGGACAGAGAGAGATTACTCAGCAGTGAGCATTGTGACAGGCAGAACAGACTCGACGTGGGGAAATTAAGTTGTTAGTAATCAAACTGGAGTGGGATAAGGAGAAATCTTAAAACACCTTTCCCCCACCCATTCTTTATTCCCTTCACTCCTGATTTTTCTACCTCCTCCCTGCCAGCAGTGCAGGGCGACAGGGAACAGGGGCTGCTTCCAGTTCATCACACTTTGTCTTGGCTACTACATTCTCATCAGGGGGAGGACCCCTCACATTCTTCCCCTGTGCCAGTGTAGGTCCCTTCCATGGGGTGCAGTCCCTTGGAAACAGGCTGCTCCAGCATGGGTCCCTGGGGGGTTCAAAACTCCTGGCAGCAAACCTGCTCCAGTGTGGGCTCCTCTCTCCATGGGGCTGCAGGTCCTGCCCAGAACCTGCTCCAGTGTGGGCTTTTTAGTAGGGCACAGCCTCCTTTGGGCATCCACCTGCTCTGGTGTGGGGTCCTCTATGGGCTGCAGAGGGATCTCTGCTCCCCATGGACCTCCCTGGGCTGCAGGGGCACAGCTGCATCACCATGGGCTGGTCCTCGGGCTGCAGGGGCATCTCAGCTCTGGCACCTGGAGCAGCTCCTGCCCCTCCTTCCTCAGTGTCTGCAGAGCTGCTTTTCTCATATATTCTCACTGCTTTCTCTTGTCTCCATCTGCAAGTACAGTGTTTTCCCTGCTTCCCAGAGGCACTACCATTGTTGCTGATGGGCTTGGCCTTGGCCGGCAGTGGATCCATCTTGGAGGGGGCTGGAATTGGCTCCATAGAAGCTTCCAGCGCCTTTTCCCACACTTTCCCTACCAAAACTTTTCCATGCAAACCCAATGCAACACAGTGGATTGTAATTTAACTTCTGATGCTGTCTCTTTACCAGAAAAAAATGCAGATATAGGTGCTATATATTCCTTCACATTGCGAACAATCATGTGAAAGACAGATGGAAAACTCAAGGGAATAAATGTTCCCTTGTCCTTCAGAGATTTTTCACACAGTTCCTAAATAAAGTGCATTTCCAAACAGTTCCCAGACACAATGTTAATTAACACTATAAATCAGATACACAAAATCAATAAAATCATAAATTAATAAAACTTGTAAAATTACACAAGTGTGGAGTACAGAATGACTGTTAAAAAAAGGCAAGAGCAACAAAAAAGCCCACCAGCATTTGTTCAAGGCAGATCACCATGGAGCTCACATTACCTGATCTGTGGGGCTGGCAGAGTTCTGCTGCCAGCACCAGTGACTGACAGAGTGCTTTCTAGAAAGAGCACTTCATGCATTTCAGATGTGATCTGGGGACCTTCCATTTTTGAGGTCTGCGTTGCACCATTTTCACCTGCCTTGATGCCCTGCTTTGTGAATGGGTCAGCACTTCGTAATTATCATGAAAACACTTATTTAAGGTACAAGAAAATAGTTTTCAGTATTCAGTATCATGAATCAGTCTCACATCTTTAGATGCCGTAAGTACAGCTGGGAGTGGGGTTGCTTGTTGAAAAGAAAGTGGCCAAACTTTCACTTTAAGCTTTTCATGATAAATATTGCCAATAATAAGTCAATAGGTAAAATAAACATCATTGAACCCTGTCTTAATCTTTGGCATCAAAAGTGCTACCTTTTCTCTTCCACTCTCACTCAAAGTTCATCAAGGTGAAATGACTGAATGTTTTACTAGCAAGATACCTAAGTCATTAAAATACACAAATATCTGTTTTCCTTTATGTCATATGCTTAAATGTTCTACCACTGCAGATCATTGGCCACTAACTTTAAGGGGAGATTAGTGAAGTTGAAGACCAAAATTCTTGAAAGTCATGTTTAATTCCCATTTCTGCTCCTCAAAGCAGTCCTACTGAAATAGAAAAGTAGTTTTCTCAGGCATCAGTCACATTCAGGAAATAAAATCCTATGAAGTCTTGGGTTCCATTGCAGTAAAAAAACTGGTCCAGAAATTAAAAGAAATGTAGCACTCAGAAAACAAAAGTGGTAATAGAGCATGCGTATTTTTTCCCAGGGCAGTTATAATTATTCTAAAACATATCAAAAGAAAAGCAAATAAAGGAAGATAGGAATTGCCATAACAAACTGGATCCAAGATCTGGTGTCAAAGACAAACGCTTGACACAGAAAGCAAAAAGTTCTGCACTGAGAGAGTGTGAGACAGTCTTTCCACTCTGATCAGTCCTGGTTCTTTTTCTTAAATGAAATCACTTGATTTGAACCCCATCGTGTCATTTACGTGACCCCATCATCACATTTAGCTAATGTCTATTACTGTGGATATGTCTCCTGACCTTCACTTCTGCTTGCAGTTTCCTCTTCCAGTTAAGCCTCCACACTCAGCCAGAAATTAGAAATGCTTTTTTAGCTGTTAGTACTCACTAATAGTCATCTTGGAAATTTGTTACACCTGGGTTGCCAACACTGTGAAACACATGTCTCTGACAGCCTCTTAATTTAGGTGTGTTCTCAAGAAAAGCATGTTCCAACAGATCTTTCGCTCTCCACAGTTACTGCCTGCCCACATTAATGATGTGAATCAGCACTCCTGTTAACATGTCTCCCCAGTAGTGCTGCTTCTCATAAAAATGTTTGGGTTGTTCTTTTTCTAGGTTGTTCCTTTTTTTTTCCCCCCCCCTTTAGACTTTTTACAGCACATTTTTGCACAGAAAACTGCAGACAGTATCTGCTCCTTTCTGAGCTACCTAAATCTTACCTTGTATTTCTCCAGGGATTCCTAGTTGAGATCTTCACTCTTGGATTTTTATTCCATTAACTGAATTGAAACAGACATGTAAATTTAATGGATAGCTCTGAACGTCCTAATTCCTATTCTGTACTCACTCTGCCAAACTACAGCAGCATCTGGCCCTGAGCACTTTGTAATGCAGCAGCAGCAGCTGCATGTCTTATATAGCTATACAGAAGTCTCACCTGTGAAACACAGACTTTGTTGTAAGATCAAGCAATAGCTGCACAGTGTGAAGGATACAGTCAGGGATTAGCCTACCAGAGCAGTGCCTCTTTACTGATCCCATCAGCTAGAGGTATTTATGTGTATATAAAACGCTTTCTCATACTCACATTTTTGTCCTGCTTCCTCTTTGATTCTCACAAAAACAAGCCACGTAACAGTGTGGGGTTTTTTCTAAAATGCTTGTTTGTTACCGTCACAAGATAACTTCACCATCTTTCAATGTTTTTTTATCTTAACACTTAACCCTATTTCAAACACTTAACCATATTTCAACCCTATTCCTCACTTTCCAAATAGCCTTTGTGTGTTATTTCCCAGTGACTTGCCCAGAACCATACTGAAAACAAGGGCAGAGGAAGGAGCTGAGTCCTCCACCAGTGTTCCCTGGTGGGCAGGTATCTCTCCAGGTCAGTCCTTGCTCATAGCTGGGGTTACTGTGCCTGGCAATAACAGCTCATACACACAAGAACCCCATTACATGAAAGGCTCACGTTACCTGGAAAGGTCTTAACATCAGATTAGGTTCTCAAATTCCTTTCTCCTGGAGGCTAATGAATGTGAGTTTATATGTTTAACTATTACTTAGCTGTATAGACTTCAGGCATAAAATTTAGGCATACTGCTTGCTAAACATTCATTTAAAGGGTTCTAATAAGTAAAATTGAATTATTATAGATTAGTGAGTGTATGGATCAATCTTGGAGATCTCTACTTTGATACTTTAATACAGATCTATTTGTTCATACTTCTACTTCCATTCTTAATAGATGAACATGTGCATGAGATGGGAGAAGGAACTACTTTACTACAACTTAACCTTTTTTGCTGAATTCATAGAAAATGGCTTTTCAAGCAGGATACTCAGAGTCTTCCTGCTCTTGAATCTGCACCAAAAAGGAGAAGCATAGGAGCAAAACTGTTTTAGATACAGCCTTCTGCATATGTCATTGAGACAACTGATCTAATAAACAGTGTGATCTGGCACCATTTAAGTCAGTACAATTTTCTCAGCACTGACAGCACTTCCGCATTGCTCCAAATAAACTGGCTCAGGTACCAGGCTCTATAGCTGCTCTGTCTGTGCAGTCTGCCCAGGCAAAATCTGTCCTGCCTCTCAGCCAGGCTAATTAATTCTGATGAGACTGCTGGAATAACAGTGCTATACTGCATCCGATGCCTGAGCTCCAAGCGCACTGGCTCGGCATTAGCTGGGGAGCTCCTGTGCTGTGCTGCACTGCAGGACACTGTCACATACTGCATCTCACATTTCACATACAATGTACTCAGACTCTTACTAACATTCAAGATTTTGGCAGTTTTGCTTGACTTAGGTGGGAGGTAAAAAGAAACTGCAGATCAGTGGGTGACTCATCGCTTCCCCTTTCCTCTCAGAGTTAACATCAGGTACATCCAGGAGGCCATGAAGGGTTTGGCACCAACACCATGTTCTCCTCATCCATGGCAACAAAGATTAAATAAATATTTATTTATGTAAAAAAAATTGATTTAGTAATACGTTCTTGATATTTTTTCAATTTGGAGGTGAATGTCAGTGAAGTTTAGTGCTCATAAAAATGAGAGATTAATCCTGGCCTGAACAAGGCTTGGTGCAAGTGGACCCTGTGTAAACTCCCACACGTGTCTCTGTCAATGTGCCTCAGTCAGGAGCAGCAGTGAAATGTGGCTGCTGTCCCAGTGCTCAACCTCTCCTGAGGGGAGGAAGCCAAATCTGCTGAAAAGCTCAATGGTTCGCTTGATTGCAAACGGGTTTCAAGCCCACCAGAACAGCACATTTAATTACACTTGCCTGTGTTTGACGCTGTAACAGGTACTTGTGTGTCCTCCAACTATGCTCACGTAATTGACTCTATCCAAAAATAAACCATGAGGCACCAGAAGTTGTATCTGTGATGGTGAGGCTTGGGATTTTTTTAATTACGTGTGAATTTTTAGTCTACTGGACTCAATCCTGATGTAACAAAAGCCATTTCTAAGAGCAAATTCTAGTTGCCTCTTGCTTTGATCTTTTACAGGCACAAAAAATAATCCCAAGGAACAACCAATGCAGAGGAAGAGAGCACTGAAAAAGAAACAGGTGTATGACTGAGAAACAGTATAAGCAGGTCAATAGGAATTTCCCACTGGCTGTTCAAACTGCGTGCCTGTTTGCCAGAAAACCAGGGTTAACCACATACAGTTTTCCCCACTTGCACTGCTGGCAAGGAATCTTATCGCTGAACCAAATTAGCGGGAAAGCTTATTCTTACATTGCCCTTGGCCAAGCACCAATTTAACAGTGGACTCAAGGTAAAACTTAAAACAGATTATTATTTTTACCTTTTTTTTTCTCCTTAAAGGAGAACATGAGTGTTAACAGAGTCAACCACAAGAGTACCCAGATCTGTTCTCCACTTACAGGGCAGTAGAATCCAAGAACTGAATTGTTTCAAGGCAAGTAGTGCGCCAAATGCACATTTTTATGTGGATGACCTGTTTTCCCCTTAGTTCTGGGGAGAAGAAAGAGCTTATTGCAGAAGGGAAACTTTCTGCATAGAGGCAGTATTTGCAAGTATCAATTTCTCTGGTACTGAGGAGAAAAGTATGTTGAATATAATCTATTCTTCTTCCAATCCCAACTTAGTGCACAGCAAAATCATTGGAAATGATCCCACGAATTTCAGTTGATATAGGACAGAGTCCTGGCTCAGAAGAATGCTGTGATCATATTGACATCACTGGACACTTCTAAGCAATATTGCAAAAGCAGTTTGTCCATGGAACTGCTTTCCCCATGCTCACAATGTGCTTTGTGGAGCAAAAACCCACACTGGGAAAACGCAGAGAAGGCTATAACTCAGGGAATTGCTTACGCATTATCCTGTTGGGTCAAAAATCTTGTTTTTCAAGAGAATGTGAAATGCATTGGGCTTAAAAAGCTCTCACTTATATAACAGTTGCCAAAGGGCAGCCTATTCATTAGCCAAGACATAAAAGTAAAAAGGCTGCTCCAAGGCCTTGAGGCAGCACAGTGTCTTGAGCTGTGCCTCCTAACAGCTGCCCTCCAAAGTCTGGTTAACATAATCTAAAATGCTCTTTAACAGAGGACTAGGATGACACACTTACTGTCACAGCATCCCCTCTTTGGACAGAAAGAGACATCCTCTGTTTCTAGAGCTCTCCTTTCCAGGGCTGAACTCTGACATACTGGGCTTGTCCTTTACCTCAGAGTATTCACAGCAGGAAAATTTGCTCTTTTCTTCTTTGATGTAACCTTCTGCTCTCCTTAGTCCTTGACAAACAATGGATGCTCAGATATTTATTGTAGCATGTACTGCTGGCCCTGCACAGTTCAGTCCTCTACGAAGAGGCTGCTTTGATCTTTTGAGGATCAGGGGCAGCCTTACAGAGTATTTATGCTTCAATTTTACAGGACAACAAGTAGGGAACCAGTACAAGGGAGCAAAGGGAGAGAATGTGTTCCTTCCTGTCAGATGATTTTATTAATTTGCCGTAGAAATAATTAGTGCATGCTGCAATTTTTCCCTTAAATGCTGCTATAAAATTATGTAATTGGCTAAAGATAGAAGTCTTCATCTCTAAATCTGGTGTGCCTTTTTCCAGTCTAGAAGTCCAGCAGAATAGCTGGACACCTGCATTTATTTCTTGCATGCAGCCTGCTGCCCTGCCACGGAGGCATATCCTGTTCTCATTGCTGGGCTGGGTTACCCAGGCTACCTTCTAACAGCCCTTTACATGTGATCTCTGCTTGTGAACCACTTCAGAGGAGCCATCAGCACACAGTTGTAGCTGTTCAGAGCAGTTACCATCACATGGTCACTCGGTTGTGTTTGTGATGTCTCTCAGCCAAGAGTGTCAGGTTGCAAGGGAAAGTATTGGCTGGGATGTCTGCTGTAGATCAAGGTCTTGCCAAGGAAACCTGAACAAACCTTATAAAAATATTCTCTCCTTCCTATTTATCTTAGATTTCTGAAGTTCTAACAACTTAATTTATCAAACTTGATTTAGTTAAGTATTTACCTTGGATGCTGTTGTACTTGATGGTTTTGAGCAAAGAAATAACTGATTCATAATGACAGTTGGATGCAAAACCTCACAGCACCAGGAATTAAACTAAACAAACTCCTGATTTATTTATATTTTTAGCTACTAGCAAAAGCTTAAATAGAGTGCTAGATGCAGTTTTTTAAAAAATGCAATGCAGAAAAGAACTAAAGCAAAACAAAAAAATCCATAAACATTGGGAAGACCATACCCACCTGCTCCATCCAAACACTCTGGAGGAGAAAAGGGAAAAGAGATTTAAATGGCTAATAGCATTCATCTGATGTCTCCTGAGCATTTTTTTGTGAGTGTGGGGCCACCTCAGTTGAAGCTGCCTTACTGCTCCTCCCACAGTGCGTCCTGCCGGGAGCATCCTGTCATGCAGCTGGCACCTCTGCTGGCCTCAGGCCCGCTCTGCTTCGGCTCAAGGAAGCTGCTCACCAGGAGGAGGTGTCTATAGAAGGCTATGGAGTCTGTGCACCAAAGACAATATTTACAAGTACGAACAACCTTGTAAATGGGTCCTGATATGCTCAAAACCAATCTACATTCATGGTGCTCAGCTGCAGGTGTGATAAGCAATTTAATTTTCCTTGCTATTGCCATGAGAGCAGAACAGACTTCCCGTGTGAACATGGCTGAGACCACGATTTCACACATATTGTCCATTCATAGTTGTGCCTCTCAATTCTGCATTAGACTAGAGCACTGGCCTAGGCTTCAAGGCCTTTTAAACTCAAAACAGATTAAGACCAAAAATTACTGTAGCCCAAACTTAACCACATGCTTGTAGTGTAGCCTATCATGAGTTGTGATGTGGTCTGGGTACATACATCTGTTGGGACAATGAACCTTTTTGCCCCTGTTTGGGCATAAGTGAGGAAAAAAGGAGAAGTAACTGGTGTCCCAACTCTCCCATTTGTTAAAAGCAAAAGAGAGGGAAACAGCTCTCTCAGAAAACAGCAGCATTTATAAAGCACATCAAAAAACTTTGTGCTTGAACAAAAGACCAGAAAATGAGATGAGGTGCTTGTTAATGCATTTGTGTGCAGCAGTGCACAGTTCATGACTTTAGAAATACTGAATTAGGAATCCAAATTAGCAAGCCTGAAGCTGTAGGTCTCACAAAACCCCACCAAAAAGCTGTTCCTGCATGATGGAAATGTAGAGAACAAGATATCTACTTTGTGGCTATTTCTTTCCTATCTTGCCTAAGATAAACTTTCAAAATAAAACCTCAGCTGACCAGGTGACAAGAGGATTCATTTCAGATGCAGAAGGTGCAGATGTAGCTTGAGTGGAAATGGGCCTTGAATGAAAATATCCACAAGCATCATGTCTGTAAGCCAATAAATTCAGCTGACTTGTTTTTCTCACCTCTACCTGCACAGGTAATCCCAAATTAATACTTTTCCTCAATAAAATTTGGAGTTTTAGTCCAAATATTCAGTTGGTACCTGTGGCATTGATTTTACAGGAATCTGTCATCTACACATACAAGACCTAAAATATCAGCACTCTTCAGAAGCAGTAAAGCAAGGCCTGTGGAATCATGCACCGTGTCACAGCTAAGGCTGGTCACTGTCACAGCCCTGCTCTGCTCACCCTGCTGGAGCACAGTGACACTGTGTCCGTGCAGGGGCTGTCCCTCCCCTGCTTCACCCTTGAGCTGGGCTCTGCTTCCCTGGCAGGGCAGACAGCTCTTGCTGCTTCCTGGCACCCAGGATGAGGGGAAAGGGGCAGGGAGCCTGGGGATAGGACTGGGCTGGGAGATGGAAACAGAAGACTGTTGCAGAAAACAGGTAGCTCCTCAAGTCAGTGAAATGCTGGAGCTTCTAAATAAGAAGAAAACCTAGGAAGCTGATAAACTTATTTGGATGGAAAGAGATCACAATTCAGTAGCTGAAGCAAAAGCTACAGAAGGAAGAGTCAGAGACTTCAACAAATTGGACTGTAAAGATGAGAGCACAGCTTTCTGCGAAGGGGCTGTGAGCCTTGTCTGCCCTGCGAGTCTTTCCACTGTGACTGGAGCAGAGCAAGGTGTTATTTGATAGTGGAAATGCCTTGCTCTCGTTGGAAGAAGACATAACTCTTTATGGAATAATTTACTAATGCCATTTAAGAAATTGAATTCCTGTTCTGTGAGAATTTTATTTATGCTAAATCAATATATGAAGTCAGAATTTCATTTTATTGCTGAATAGAAATTATATTAAGAAAGCAGCCTAGAAAAAGGAAACACTTAACGGTCTTGAAGTGGTTTCAATGACATAATGATATATTAAAAATAATATCTTTAACTATTTCAGAAAGTATCAGGAGTAAAAGGAACTACAGTACTAAACATAGAACAAGATACTGTTATTCTCAAAATGACATATTAACATTACTAAAATAGGATTAAAATTATTCATTATTCTTTTCTTCAAGAAAAAAAAATTCAAAATCGGCATTTCTTGCCAAATGTTTGCATATGGCAAGAACACCATCTTCCAGTGGTAACTGTCTATTGTCATTTTTTTACCATTTTTCTCTGCAGTTGAAGAACATGCACACTGACTTCCATTGCAACATCAAGAGAGCTGACAAACACCTATTTGGTAGCCACTGATGCCAGTGCTGATTTAGTCTGTGACAACACCAGCGCTCTGTAGCCATGCAGCCTCCTGCACCTCACCTGTAATTGATTTTTTGCAAAATCATCTCTGAAAACCACTATTAGAAAGACCACCAGCTGCACTGCCTCACAAAAAAAGTTAGTACAGGCCCACCATGTCATCCCTGTTTCTCCTATTTTCCTTTCTTTAAGCCAAGCAGCTGCCAAATCAGCAGCTCATGGATTTCTGGCTGGGAATGGAATCTCACACTTGAGGCAATGAGTGATGTGTGCTCACACACACGCACGCACACGCTCCACATCTGAACTGGAGCTTGGTCCTGGGAAGACACAACCTCTGCAGTGCTGCATAAACAAATGCCATCTTCATTACCTCAAATGGCTCCATGTTACTGAAATGGAGCAAGCTGGATGCACTGCAGGAGGCTCGGAAGTGAGCAAAAGGCGTTTGAAGAGTTTCAGCACAGCCTGCCGGGAAGCTCTGAAAATACACAAGGGCCTCCCCAAGGACTCTGTGGAGCACTGACATGTGCGAGCTCTGACTCCCAGCTGACTGCCAGGCAAGGTCAGGCTATCAGGAGGGTTCATCTCCAAATGCAAAAATTTGAATCTGAGTGCTGAAACTGATCCAAAATAAACTTCCTTTTATTTTTCCCTCTGTGTGTCAGACAGTCACACTTACGACTACATTAGCACTGCCAGCCATGGCACTGCACAGATGTGGGATTGAAGACACCCCAGCTGTAAATAGATCTATACCTATTCCTCTGAAAAAGGTTTATTACCTTAATATTATAAAGTTTAGTAACATTATGCATTGCTGATGCTGGCAATCCTGAGTCTGAGGAGATAACTATTTAAAGCTAAAATAATGAGACTAATATTTTACTATCACTTGTACTAAGTATCCTTCCTAAATCATTTTTTATCACTAGAAAGATCTTTGAGCATCAACTTGCATGGTACTTTTGTAGTGACCTTTCTTTCTTTTGCATTGAAAAGACAGATTGACTTAGAAAGCTTTTGTATAAAACTTTTCTCTGTTGCTGTACCTGTCAAATAATCGGATGATATTTATCAGAAGACTTGAGGTTTTTCTGAAGCAGAGCTGATGTATTTAGAAACTTTCTGTATTCTGTAACTGAAATTTCCTTTTCTTCTGTTGTAGTTCTCCCTAGTCTAAAACCAGCGTGTTGGTCCTTGGCAAACAGTTGCTTTACGTATGGAAAAATAGCTGTGGTACAGCTGTGTAGAGCCAACAGGGAATTTCTGATATTGTTTTAGAGGCAATCTGTAGAACGTACCATGTCAAAAAAACCCTGGGCCTTTACAAAAGCAAGATGCCTTGTCAAAGAGATAAGCATTGCTACTGGAGAGTTTTTCTGAGGAATGTTAAATAAAGCATACAACTTCTTGCTTAATGAAACACCTGTCTGGAGCCACTACTCGCTTTACTTTCTTTGCTATCTCACACAAACAAACAGGTCATGATGGCAGTATTTTTCTTCCCTTTGTAACTCTTAGCTCCAGCACTTCCTGTGGCTCAGACCCACTACCCAGCGCAGTTTGTGCCTCTTGTACCAGATTTCACCCAGCTTTCCTGGTTTGCAGCAAAGCCCAGACCTCACTGCCTGCCTCACTCCCCCAGCAGCCCTCCCGCACAGGAGGTGTCCTCCGGGTAATGGGGATCAGAGGGGGGGGACAGGTGGGGACCCTCCAGGGCTGTCGAGACCCTTGGCTCCTGCATGTGGCCACCAGCTCCTCCCAGCCTGTCCTTTCAGAGCAAGGGGCAGAATGCCCTCCCTTTCCCAGTGGGAGTGAGTGCAGTGCCACTGGAGCGTGTGCTCCGCCAGCACCAGCCAGCTCCCAAGTGGAGAGGGTGAGTTCATGGACACTGGCTGCACACGTGGGTGGGAAAGGAGCAGGCACAAACATTCCCTGCAGGAGCAGAAATCCAGCAGTGGGAGCTGGGGTGTGGGAGAGCAGCAGGTTTCTGCCATCTCCTGGAACCCGACCACCAGAGCTCTGTGTGCTGGCCCTGTTTTGTGTTGCATCATAATGTACAGCCTCTGAAAAGGTTTTAATATAAGTGCCTTGTTCATTACAGAGCACGAGGAATAGGAAAAAACTAAACAAAAGCAAACATGCACAGTCCACTCCTCACTGCAGTTACCTGACTGAGCAGAATCTTGGGTAGACTCAGGTTCTTCTTCTCCCCCATCTTCCCAGACAGGATTCTGCTAACACAGCACGTAATTTTTACATACCCACCTTTATGTCAGCATCTACCCAGAAAACTGTGGGAGAAATCCAGTCGCTCTGGTCACATAAACACTTGATTACCCTCATTTGTTGCTCCAAAGTCCTCTCTCAGCTCATCTGTTGCTTAGTTGTTTTTATCCTGGACTTCAGATTCTAAACAATGCTCCAAGAGTGGTTCGCTCAGCTTGACTCAGTGGTTAGCAGGCTTTCTGTGCTTTAGCTGTACTTGATGAGATGAACATTTTTCATCTTACTTTGAGACAGTTTCTCAACTTTCAGGCTATGCCAAGTCTCCAGTGTGCTACACTGTTGTTCTTGCCCTGACAGAGCCAAAGCAGTTCCTAGCAAAGCTTACTAGCTTGGGCTTCGTGTTTCACCTGTAAAATGTTTCATCGTGTTCCTGGGGAACCTGAAATTAATCCTACAAGTGAATAAGGCAAATGATTGGAGCATCCAGCATAAGGACCACCTTCTACAAGCTCATTGATGTTTGGAAAGAAATGGACAAAAGAGAAGGCAAAAAAGCATCCCCAGCACACACATGGAGAGTTGCTGGAAGCAAGCAGAACTACTAAACTGTGTTAAGACAGGCTCCTTCAATCATCATACTGGGATTTAATAAGGTTTAATTCTACAATATGTTCTTTGATTTGAAAATAATTAAAAGCCAAGAGCTCAGTTTACCTCCTTGTGACTGTAAGGAACTTTACTGCAAAAGTGGTTCACACTAGGCACATGAGGGCAGTTTCAGTGTAAAGCTCCATTTCACTAATAATGAAGATGTGCATGAAGGAAAATTTAACACAGTTAAGGACTTCTCTTGCAAAGTACATGCACAAATCAAGAGTTAACTTGGCATTCTGCTCTTTAAAAAATATCAGCAAAAGAATATTGAAATTATTCTAGAAAATAATTAAACAAATCAAAATCACCCAAGGTTTTTACAGCCTGGGTGCTGCAGGAGCTTAAAAATCACAGGAACCTTTTTTCCAGGAACTGAAGTATATGAGTGCCCTCAGATTTAAACCAAGAAAAGTTTGGCGTAATTTTTGATTTGGGAAACACTTTCAGTTATTTTTAAAAGTGTGACTATTTGACTAGTGTGACTAGTTTCTGTCTCCACAGCCTTAGGTTAGACAGCAGCACTCAACTCTTTATTTTGCTACCTGAACTAGCTAGAGAGGCTTTACAGTTGGCAAATCTTAAAAGAAGGAAAATAAATTAATTGTTCTCTGACATGCAATGAACACCAGTGAACTAATCTGCATCCAAGGCTCTTTATACTTTTAATCTTCAAGGTATGCTAAATTTGTAATTTTGATTTTAGTTCCTTTAAAACTAGCCAACAGATTTTGGGCCTACAATATCTTTTAGGTTGTCTTCCCAGATAGTCCCTAGAGCTTTCCCTCCACAAATGACCCCCTTCAGCTTTGTTAGTTTATCACCTAACACAAGTCCTTGCTGAAAAGGGAGTTCAGCTGCCAGCCAAGGGAAATCCCCCTGCTCTGTGTTTGCTTGCTGCCACTTTCTGAAGCAAGACTGCCAGCAAGCACTTGTCTGAGCTGATAATTGTGAATGAAATATTTGATCTAGGCTAACAGCACAATTAAATTAGGGTTTTAACCAAGTGTGACTGTACATGTTGTTTAGACAGCTCTCTAAGTATTTTCAATTATGTTTTGTAATGAGGAATTAGGAATAAGCAGTGATAAACTTGGAGCACTGAATCTGTTGCATGACTGTTCCTTTAATGGCTTCAAGGAAAATGAAATGAAGCCTCTTTCTTGTGTTCTGAGAGGGTCATGACACCTGGGTACACACACAGTTTTATAAGAATTAAATGATGTGTTTTCCTACTGACATTTGTAAATTTTATCCATGTATGGAACAGTGCAAGACTTTATACATTTAGAATTAAATTATCAGTTTGCATAGTACTAGAGAACAAAATCATTTTCACCTTGTCAACTATTAATTATCTTTTTTTATTTGTCCTAAAAACAGTAGGCTAAAATCCAGAAAGAAACAGTAAAAATACCTTAATTGTAACATACAAAACATCATTATGAAAAAAAAAATCCTGTACCAATTAAAATCTACAAGTTTTGAGGAAAATTATCAAAGTAGTTTCCAATTCTGAAAAAGGGTTGGAGGCATTATGGAAGTAGTCCTTTAAATAACAGTAAGCATAAGAAATGTGCAAGCACTCAGTACTTTAAGCTCTGAAAGTAAACAGGATGTGTTTTCCATCAAAACTGTTGCAATGATTCAAATCCGCTCTCCAAACTCCTATACGAGTCTAATGCTGGAATATCAGATTAATATATGTGGAGCAATAAGGACACCTTGAGGACAGTCAGGAAAATGCAAAAATTTCTATTCCTCATTGATATGGGAGGATTTACACACCCTTTGTGAGTCTGAATTCCTTGGAATTGCCACATGATGTAAATGATAAGCTCTTAAAACTGTTTGTCAAAGTCCCACAAGTCCCAAGAACATTATTAATGCTCTCATTACTCCTGAAATACTAGAATGTATGCTTATCAATAGGTTCACTTACTTGCTAGTAGTTTTGAGGACAGACTTGTTGTTGCAACACAATAATCTTGTTCTGAGTTGCTTTTTCCCTCATTACAGAAAGAAAAAAATTTCCTTTGCACTGCTCAGCGCAGTATTACACTGTACATATTTTTAAAAGGAAAAGTATAAAAATAGTGAAATGGTTTCTGGGAAAGTATTAAATGCAAATCTACACAAAAATTAAACTGCCACAGTTCTTTGTCACTCTCTACAAGTTTCAAGTATTCCTTTAAATCTGTACCTTTCAAAAACTGAAATAACTAAACATTTTCCAAAAAAAAAAAAAGTGGGAAGAGGAAGAAATCTTATACCTCTTCTTTTGCTTAAGATTTTTTGCATGTGAAAAAGCACTTTTTTTAGTCTAGCTCTAAGACAGAACTGGAGTTGTGGGGCCATTTGTAGAGCTTTCTGTTCCCTTAGTGCTATCTGCAGCCTTAGAATCATCACATATTTCAGGTGGCTCCTTTTCCTCTGGCAGTGGTGTGGCAAGATCAGTTGTGATCAAATCAGTTTCCTGATCTGATTTTCCTACTTCACTGCAAAATTCAACTTTATCTTCCTGCTGGCTGTTCTTCTTTATTTGTCCATTCTGTGCAGGGTAGGTACTGGCAATGGTGTCATATAGAAACTGGTAATGTTCCTTAAAAATAAAGAGAACAAGTTAGTGTGAATGGAATGCTCAGAGCCCAAGAATTAATCCATTCTTTCTCTGTTGTCTTAAATTTTAGACATGTAGCATGAAGCTGGACAAGCAAGACTGCATATGAAGCAGCTTCCACAGTTTTTGGCATAGAGAATGTTGCTCCTGTGGTTTATTCTGACTTCATGTGAATATGCCACAGAGACAGTTCCTCTGGAGTGATCGCTCAGTGGCTGCCCGCCTGCAAATGGAGTTAATCTCCCAACTGCAGAAGGGACACTGCACGTACATCATGAACCAAGTGCAGGAACAGCAATTTATGCAATTTGTAATTTTATAGTCTACACCCTTTTCAAAAGGTGGTACGGAATTGCAGCTCTGGACATCTCAGGCTCCTTCACTCCTATCAGCAAGGGCCTATACCCAAGTGGTGGTGAGTGTGAATGTACTGATTAGAAACAGTGTTCCCTATACAGAAATTATGCCCAAGGTTATGAGGATATTAGTGACCATGAAAAGTAATCTCATCTTTTTTCTGTGAATTCATAAAATTTACTTACAAAGGTGGAGACCATTCCCAGCCTGGTGCGACGAAGAGATTTTACTACTTGGAAAACATCTATTACTTCTTCTGTTTCTGCACTTTCCAAGAGGGTCAGTAAAGCACAAAATACACCAGTCTGCTGTGATCCATCACTAGAAGATGATGTAAAATGTACATGTAAACTTACAATGTAAAATCAGAAGTCTTCTGACTAAATGTTAGATATATTTTAAAGCCTTTACATTGATTTACACTTCCAAAGCATTTTTTACTGGACTGAAATTGTCACAATTAAGTATATGTGGAGGACTCACACAGGACAGCGTTTATCTAGAGACTACCTGGATCTCAAGTACCACTTAAGGGGAAGAGAGAAATTCAAAATGTCAGACTTGCAGTTTCAGCTACTGTTAGCAGGATTATCTTCTGGTTTGGATGGCATGCAAGGCTATTCCTCAAAATGGTCCTAGAAAAGTGAACTTTTATACTAGAGCAAGAGATGATCCTAAAAACTCTACTGGATGTTCACTAGTGTATCCTGGAAGTGCACTCTGACCTAGCATTTCCCCACTAAATAGGTGCACCAGCCAAGAGCAGCTGCTCATAGCACCTGCTCTGTGCCAACACTTGCCCAAGAAAAGTGTGCTTGCTTTTCATCACTACAATTCAAAAGGTCAAGCTTGAGCAATTCAAGGAATCTTCTAGGGGTAGTTGAGTCTGCAGACACATGGAAAGGCTTGTGAGAAAAGAGAGGCATCCCAAAATTATGATTGCTATGTATACCCAGAACTTAGAGCTAAGTGAATATGTGTTCTGAATTCAGACCCACCAGCAGTGGACAAGGAGTGGGACACTGCGGGTTTTCCTGTTGTCCTCAGTGACTGGTCTGGCTGGAAGCTTTTGCTTAATGTTGTCAATCATGCTGACTAAATCTTTGGGGGTTTCTGGAACATCAGAGCCACTCCATTTACGGTACTGGTACTGATACACTTTCTGAGTTTCTTTTGTCTGGAAAACAACAGTAGAGATGTGGTTAATGTTCAGGATAAAATACGGATTCACATAGTAACTCTAATGCTGCTGATTTATAAAGGAAGAATTATATTCCTGAGGAACTGCAGGGTGATAGCTCTACCTCATGCATATGAGGTAGGTAGACATCCAAGCTTTGTTCAAAGTACAATAGACAGCTGATCTCCTGAGACTCCCCTCCCACCATCTCAGCAACTCACTAAATAGAAAACTTGAGATAATTTGTAGCATTTCTCATGATTGACTGCTGGTCTGAAAGAGAAAAATATTTCCATTTCTTAGAGCAGGAGGTAACTGCAGTGGGAACTGTCTCTTCTCTTTTTTGAGGCTAAGTTTATAAATTTATTTTTAAATTTAAAAACTCCTTGAAAGCCTCCTTTTGGAATTCGCAAAGAAACTTTTACCTTCAGATGTGTAACATCAAATGCACGTATGGTATAGCTAGGACCAGAGTTGACATCTGCCATTTGAACTTCTAAGCCATCATACGTTTGCTTTCCTTCTCCCCAGTACTGTGCACAGAGTTCCTAAAATGGATAAAAGTACAAGTCAGTGATTACCATTCAAATCTCCTTTGATTTTGTCTTCCACATGCACTTAGAGATTTTACTAACTTTAAAGTAGGGGGAGCTCCACTGTATTTTAAAATACAGCATCATACATTTCTCCCTAAAAAATTCATTAGAAAGTAAATTAAGTAGGTAAATGATAGAGCAAAATATGTTGGAAATGCAAATTCCTCATGCTATGGAAAACACTTAAGTGGAACAAGGGAATGAGAGAGTGCAGTGCAGTGTTTTGTTTGCATGTAGAGGACACTCAATATGTCAGTGAGCAGACAATGCCCCCACCTGGTCTCCTTCCTTCAGCTCTGTCAGCATAACAATGACTTTGACTTTTCTTTGGAACACCATTTGCCAGAAGTCAGAGATAGTTTCCTGCAGTGGTCCCTGTGTTGCAATCATGGCTTTTGGACCCCAGTAACCCTGTAAAAAAATACTTTTTTTCTTCAATTCATTCGAAATGTGATTGTCAAACAATAGAACTCATTGTCATTTAAGGAATACCCTGTGAAATAAATTAATGAACCATTTTGTTTACATGGAAAACATTCCTATCACAGTAGGCAATGGTCTTAAAGGAATTCTACTAACCAAATGTCATTAAACTCAGTCCTCCCAAGAATATCACTTCAGGCTGACAACAAGGTGCAATGGGTGAGACCTCACCCTGCCATTTTTTGCAAACCATATTTTTAAGGGGTAAAACATTCAGTTCTACACAGCTATTTAATTTTACCACTAAGAAATTGTGTTTATACCACACAAAGTTGGTGCACCAGTCAATTCACATTGAGCTTCCTAAAAATAAAGATATATTTACCCTGAATAGGTATCCTAACTGTGCAGCATTTCAAGGGATTCAGATAAATGAAACGTAGCTAGTAATTCCATTAAATCAGTTGCTTCACTCATGACCAATAACTGTTCTTCTTCTTTGGATATATAATGATACGAAAAAACTGTTTGCTCCGATTTTCACTGATAGGGTTTGGTGCATGTGAATAACTACACTCACATTTCACTAACAGGGACAATATTAACCTGGTTCAACCTGTAGACAGATGCCCACTAGTAGAAATACATGTTATCAAGAGGCCAGTCTGAAGGCTAATGGTTTTAAACATAGATGGGTTTGCCAATCAACCATCAGATCGTTCTCCCTTATTCAACTAAATTCTTTTCTATTGTGATGCCAAGAAGAGAATAAGAGTTTTAGCTGAAAGCTTGTGAAATGCCTATAGTGGATCCTCTAAATACATACCGTTATGAAGGAAGCATTGATGTATTTGCTGGATTCCTCACAGTCGCTGTCCTCATCCGAGGACTCATCTGAATCATGCTCACCATCCTTACTGAAATTGTCTTCGTGCCTGATGGGCACTCGGTTAAAGTCATCTGTGTGAGACAAAGTGTCACTGTCACAGCACACGGCCCCCTGGCATTAGTGGGGGGGAGGGAATAGAAAAGGCCAGTCCTTTCACAACAGATTCCAGAACCAAGGCCACCTTGTTTGAAATAAATACTCGCAATAATTCACATTGGTAAAAACTCATATCTTCTTTTTTAATCACTATGAGAAGTTTCTAATTTCACAGTGTTGAGAATAGTAATCAAATACTACTCTTTAAGGTGATTTGCTCATTTTTTCAAAATTTTTCTACTAGAAGGTAACAGATGAAATAAGGCAAGGTGGGATAAAATAAGGCAATGGAAAATACTTACACGGAATTATGTTTGCGTTCCTATTTTTGCTTTTATTTTCCTCCCGATTCCCAGTGTTCTGTGTCCGCCACCCCTTATAGGAAGGCAATCGCTGAAGAAAGAGGATGTTTGGTATTATGCTTGATTAAAATGGTTCCTGAGATCATTGGCTTCTCAGGAAATTCACACCCAGTCTTCACCTCGCAGTGCCTCACTCCTTACTTTAGTTCTTTAAACTTTGGTTGCATTGAACTACAGTTTAAAAATGCCTGCTAGCCATGTACAATGGCACAGGCAATCATGCACACAGACACAAGTAATCCTTCTGTGAGCTCCATCTTTCTTAAAAATATTAACACCAAAGCAGAAATAAAATTTCATTTGTATACAGCTTTTTTTCACGAAGGTAAAGAGACTTACCATGCCAGAGAAACAAAATAGCACCTAAATGATCGATTACCTCTGGTATCTCTTTCTCATGACTATTGTGCAAGGCATTTTCTAATACAAGTGGGAAGTAAGGGCAGATGAAATGCAAAGCTTCTTTACCTGGAACTCCGCCTCCAGCGGAGAAGGCTCACTCGGGTGGTCTTTTCTTTTCAGACCGTTGAGGCAGGAATGCAGTTCTGAGAGACTGACCTCCGTTTCTCCATACTGATTGTATTCCACCAGTGCTTGATGAATAAGGATGTACTGTGACTGGTGTTTCCCATTTGAAGAGATCACACATGAAGTTATTAAAGAGTAAAAGAAAACCATATCACTTTTTAAAACCATTATAGAAGCTATTACTCCCATATTATTATCACTAGTGTTAATAATATTAAGCATTAAAATTAGACCGGTCTTAAATACAAGTGTTAAAACTGTAAAATGCTGAAATAAGCCAAAAAACATGCATTGCATTAGTCCATAACTTTTGTTGTACTGAACTGAAATGAAAATTTCACTTAGGCAGATGCATTTTATAATTTTTATAATCAAGTTTGACTCTGCAAGCTCAATTTTGCATTTGTATTGTATGCCAGAAAGCTGTTCTCCCTGGCTTCCTCTTCTAAAGTCTGAGCTTAAAAAGCTGAAGTTTCTAAAACTGAAAAATTATGTTGGAAGTTTTTCTGCCTCTTAATACTTTTCAGATCTATATTTTCTATGAACAGCTTCAACTGAACTGAGCAGTGCACTAGTGAGAAATACTGCTGAAGCCCTAGTGAAGGAGAGCTGTAAGTGACAGGAGTTTCAGGGACATTCCTCCACTTGGACCATGAGGCACCGCTGCCGACGCAGCTTCACAATGTAGCCATAAACATCCACCCTGCCTTCTGCGTCCAGCCCCTCCAACATGGCATCGATTCCTATGTACGTCCCGGTGCGCCCAACACCGGCACTGCGAAGCACAAAGGCATTTGGTTATCCACAGGGAATGGCATCTCCCACTCCCACTCTGAAGGGAGCAGCCCTTGACAGAGTGAAACTGAAAAAGTATGACAACAGAATTCAGAGTAACTGAAAACACTTCTTGCTGTAAATTAATTGGCAGCACAAACAATGATGAGTTTGCATTTTTAGTATCTTTAGTGAAAGCAAGGCCAACATCGTTAAATATGGTGCTTATAACTAGAGCAGCCCAACATTGATCTGGCTGTTTTTCAAAAGTCTGTGTATCCTCAGGTTTTATCAACCTGAATTTCCTTCATATTCTTCAGAACACAGGCTTTGTGTATCTTTGGCTGCCTCATTTTCAAGTGTTCAAGTCACAAAATCTGGGATCAGACAAACACTTTTGCCAGCTCCCTTTTCTGAATAGCTTCATTTCAGTCATTTAACATTACCAGACTTTTTAAAGCATAATATATATTTACCTGCAATGAACCACGATTGGACCACTAAAAAAGTTGCTGAGAGCATTAACTCTGCGTCGGAGTTTGAGAAGGAGATGTGGATCCTCAGGGACTCCATGGTCTGGCCAGCTTGTGAACTGGATATGAGTGACATCTCTTCCAGCTGTCCTTTCTCTTCCCTAGAAAAAGTGAAGGGTGTTTTTTAATACATATCAATCTAAATATACATTAGTATATGTATATATATGTATACTTAAGTAGAAGTGATTAGATTAAAGCTCAAAGCATGAGAAGTCTTGGGTCAACTTTGGTGTGTTACTGCTACACTAAAAGAGAGGACATAAGTTTTGATAACTATGATTATAAAATCAAATGAGTAAAACTCCTCAATGCCATGCTTTTACTGGCCAAGATTTAGTATGGTTGTACAGGCACATCCCCAGTAATTAATGCCAAAATTCTTAGTCAGAGTTGAATTACCCAGTTGTTTCAGTAATTATACATCACTACTCTACCAGAACTGCAGAAGTCTTCACTTTCTTGCCAGGGACCACTCTTAAATTGCACAACCAATATCCATTTTATCTTTATTGATATGATGTCAGCTGGACAAAAAGCAGACAGCTCTAAAAATATCAGCCCTCAACCTGCTGCAGTCTCTCATTTCAAATGTCAGATTCCTCAAGTGACAGAGCAATGTCTTTGTAAAGAGTTAATTCGTTAACATCCTGATCTGCTCACTGACCACACAAAGTTACAACTTTCTTTTAATCAGACCACTTTCTGAGTAAATTTTAATGCAATATGGGACAGCAGAATAGGAATTTCCAGCTGTAATCATGGATCAAGATGGGTGGATTCTGTTGCTTTGCTGAAGATGGGTCAGCAGAGTTACACTTTGAGTCTGAATGCTTTTTAGCTATGACCTAAGCTCCATCTATCCTCATTGAAATATTTTTGCAAAGGGCCTGAGGTGAGCATTTAGCCTTTGATGGCAAATTTTGTTCTCAATTACACATAGGGCAACTAACGTGACTTCAGATGTATGAAAGAGAGCAGTTAACCAGCCTTGATGACCCTAAACATATTTAAATGATGATTTTAAAACACATTTATAAATGCACTTGAGATTACCAGCATTTGTAGCTGTTCCATTGTACAATTATCAGAAGGGTAGATAATGGTTATCTATGAGTCACACTGATTTTAGTTGCAGAGGGTTATACTGAGATACACACAAACGAGCAAATCTTTTGTGTTAAAGAACTAACTAAATATATAAGGAAACCACGGTGTATATGTTAATTTTTTATCACTTAGCAGCATATTAATAGTTTAATCTTAAATGTAGATTCCAGAGGATTAAGGAAGATACCTCTTGAAGCTGGGAAATATATATCTAACTAATATTTCTTGCAAGAAATTACACCTACATCTTAAGTTTTCCCTTAAGCCATATGATACTTAGGAAAGACAGCAGAGCATCTTCCATTGAGAGCTGACTTCTCTCTTAAAATACAGACTCCAAATAGACACTCCAGTCCCAGTCAGTCTCACACTTTTGAGCCAGCTTACGTTTGTGATGTGCAGTTTCTGAATGACGTAGTCTGGACATGTTTTGCTTTCATTGATCTTCACAATGATGTCCCCGTACGTTGCAGTTCCATTCTCCATTGATGGCCAGTACTGGGCACATTTGTTCTATGAAGAGATGACGCCAAGTGAGCAGCACAACAGCGAAGTGGAAGAGAGCTGAGAGCTAGAAAAAAGCCTAATTTAAACTAGATGGCAACTCAGTATAGCTTTTCCAACTTCTCAGTTCCAGATATCGAACAACTCAGGTCTCTGACCTGAAATTCATGGCCATGGAATTCAGCTTCAGATGAAAACTGAGGGGGAAAACACTAGTTGAAACAATGAACAGTGACTGCTGGCTGCAGAAATGTTTGCAGCTACTTCCACGGCTTCTTTTTCAGTCTTGAATGAGGGCTGCTGCTCCTGCCTGCCTATAACATCAGCTTGGGTGTGCTGTAAATCTGCAGGCTGTCAACATCTTTAAATGCAGCTAAAACAGCAGTTCCCCTTCTTCCTACTGTACCTGGAATAAGGAACAAAAGCAGGCCAGAAGCACCCAACCTCCAATTTAAATAAAGGCAAGAGAGGAAAAATATTCTTTCTAGGATCTACTGAGGACTCTGCCAGGATATCAGAATAGACAGAAGAAAAATAGAAACCGTACCTTTTTCTGACAGGTCTATGAGGAGATACAGTTCTACCTTGAGCCCTTTTCTGGATTAATTAGCTGTACTTTGAAAGCTCACCCTCTGCTACTTACTGCTGTGACTAAAGTGATATTTTCTGGTAAGACTGGTAATTCATAAGGCAACACTGTTTTGGCATGCTTTCCAACACAGGTTCTGCCACAATGAGAGAACAGCAAAGAATGAAAAAAAAGTACTAAGAAGAATATGTAATTCAGCACAGCACAGCAATCTACTCTGTTTTCAGAAAAAAGAAGGATGGAAAGATAAAAGGAGGGAAGGATGGATATTTCTCACCCTCTTTCCTTCCTCACAGCGAGTAACCATGACAATAATTGTTGCCTTCTGTTCCCAGATCATTCTCCAGAAATCATCTGTGGTTTCATCCTTGGGGCCTAGAAGGAGATAATTTAAGGGACTTTTTCAGAGTGCAGCTACATGAAAAAACACCTGCCTGCTTGATATGCTTAGGCATGCAGTCTGAAGAGCTAACCAGAGGTCGTGCAAATAACAGCCACAAACTTGATTTCATTATGGCTGCTGTCATTGGGCTACAACATTTTAAGTGTCTCATCTGTATCTTTAGTGCATAGCTGTAAAATCTGAAAACTTCTGGTGTAAAATTATACGACATGAAAAATCTGCCTTTGAAGTACAATTTATTAATCATCACAAAATTCCCTAAGCAAAAATTCATTGACAACATTGTCATCCTAAATTTCAGAATGTCAGATTTTCATTTTTCCTTTAAGCTTACTAATAGGATTTTATTATTCTAACAAAAATGGGTGAATAAAGAAAGCATATTCTTTTAAGGTTATAAATTACCTTGTGCAGCAATGTATTTTCTTGGTTCTTTGAAGCCCTGTAAAAAGTACATAATTATCAACTTTTAGAAAGAAAGCGTGAACAATCTAAAAGATTTGCGACTTTAAAACTAAATTCAATTCCAATGGAAATCCTCAAAGGTGTTGATGCTTTAAATCCACAGACTACAGGATTCCTTCCATAGTGTCTAAGACTATTTTTAAGTAAAGGTCACTCACATCAATATAACTTGCATTGATATAGTCAGATCCTGGATCTCCTGGCATCTCTGAGAGCTCAACACGGTTATGGTCATCTGTTTAAATCATTTAAACCAAAATAATTATATTATCTCAAGGCAGTGAGAAATCAAACATTTATAAATCATGTCAAAATTATTACAAATACTCACATGGAAGAATATCAATGTAACGGTTTTTGTTCTGATTATAGCTCTTTTTGGCCTCCTTTATAGAAAATTTACTGAAAACTCTAGGAATACTCTGTAAAACATAAAATTTATTTTATTAAGCTTTGATTTAAAATAGGTTTTACTTAGAGTCAAATGCATATGGCATTAATTTGGTATTACTGAATCTGTAAGGTAACATTCTACTTCATATGATATTACTTCATATATTTCTTATATCTAAAGTTAAAAAAAATCTTCTCCTTAATATAGATAATATATAACTCCACAATTACATATTATTTATATCCCCATGGCTATGCAGTAAGACCAAGTTTAAAAATATGTATTAAAAAGTACTTTAGAATAAGAAGTATTTAGACTGTGTGCTTTATACTTTTGCTGAAGAACACCTTCAGGAAAAAAAGTATTGTCATCTTACAGTGAGGAGAGATTGGCAGCAAAATTAACTGAGGACTATTTGACCTTAGATGAGAATTCACTCAATTTTCTAGATTATTTCTTTCTTTCTTTCTAACTTGTACATATACTTGAAACATGCTCCTGAATGGAATTCTTCCAACCACCTGGATAAAAAGCTGTGGTATATTTTGAGCGAAGGGCAAACCTGAAATTCTTCCAAGAAAAGCCTTCCTTCATCTGCAATCTTCCTCTTGTATGTGTCCAGCAATAGCTCTGAGGGTATTGGCTCTATGTTGAGAAGTTGTTTGTCATCATCTTTAACTGTGTAAATAAGTCAAACATTTATTGTTACTGATGATGAAAATGTACATCACACTTCAGTAAATGTGATTCTAAAACTGCCAGATAAATTAACAAAAGGACAAAGCTCTTTATTTTAACTTGGTGTATTTATGTTTTACAAAACTGCTGTTGCCTGAGCCAGCTGTGAGCAAACCGGCTGTGGGAATAAGAGAACTTTTCCAGCTCTGCTGCCTGACTGGAGACACCTCCAGAGGAGGCCACATGCAGGGACACCACATTAACTGCTTTTGTACAACGTGGTGACAGTCACATTCAGGGCACAGCAGCTGCTCCAACGCCCACAGCAGTGACACAGCCTCACCTTCTGCTTCAGTACTGAGCAGTTATTGTTGGTGACTAAAGTATAACATTTATTGCCTAACTTTACAAATTTTTAAGGTTGCAATAATCTGTCATGTCATCTTGAATGATAAAATAACAACTGAACAAGTTTTAACATCTCTTACTAGATTTTTATTTTTTCATTTACATTGAAAAGTTGTATTTTTTAATAACCGTGTATCTAAGCAAATGGATTTGAATTTCAACACAGTCCTACTTCCCGTTTAATATAGTTAGTTTCTGTGAACTTTAGTGTTCTAAGTTATTTTTGTCTTGAAGCTTTCTGGTATTTACTGATCCTGTCTTTCTTCACAGGCTTTGAAATCTTGTGCAAAAAGTCGCACAAAATTTTCAGTTTCAGTCTTTGGGATTTGAAAGCCTTCAGAATTTTTCAGTAAAAAACAACTGGCTGATGTTCAGTCTCTTGTTTTGGAAAAAGTTGCACAGAAAAAGGAAATTTTGGTTTAAAATGGATTTCATTCTGGACTTAATCTCAGTGTTAAACATATCACAGTTGTCTGGGAAAACTAAAATTGGATTTGTAATGAAATAATAACTAAGATTTTTTTAAACACAGATGAGCTTTCAGTTTATCTAAGTATAAATACTTCTTCTATGTATTTACTGAAATATTTTTTTCCTCTAAATAAGGTGTTATCATATCGATATCTGTAATCTGTGTATGCAACCTAGAATGCAAACAATCCAAAGGTGGCAGCAAGACTTGAGACTAATTTTATTTCCACTTGCTAAATATATAAAGATACGCACCTGCAACAAGGTTCACGCCTTCAGAAGAATTGCTGTAAGAAGCAGAAGCATCTGTAAATGCTTAGACTAATAAGATATATATGATAATAAGTTAAATAAAATCAGTTTTGTATGTGGCCATCAGACCAGCAGATTGCATTACAAGCTGTCTGTGAAACAAGAGTGCTACACCTGGGATTATGCAGAGGTGGTTGGGATCCTTGTCCTCCTGCCCTCCTGCCCTGAGGCAGAGAAACAAGGTGGGGTCATCAAAAAGCTTTGCTGCCTGCATGATTTTGCCCATCTCACCTACAACAAACATGTATTTATTTCTTCGTTGGAGTGACTGCTCACACCATCTTCACTTCTCTTGCTAGTGACACAAAACTAACACATGCATGAAGTATAATGAAATTAAGTTCAAATGCTAAGTAGCCAAGAACAAGTCAGACTCTCTGGAGCTGTACAAGCAGAAATTAGTTTGGCTGCCCTAAACATAAAAGTTTGCATCTGAGCAAGAGCAGCTCCATGTCCCCCTAAGGGAAAGAGTAGGGAAGGGAAAGGGACTGGAAGAGTCACCAAGTTCTGTTGTTGCCAGAGGGCTGAGAGGTTTCAGAAGAAATTTCCCAGACTCCTGTGTCTCTCCCAGCAGCCTGTGCCCCCTCAGGAGAGCAGCAGTCAGCCTGGCTTGGCAGGGCTGTGCACAGGCATCAGGGAAGGCAATGGCCATCCTTCTATTGCCATCCTCTGTCCTACACAGCTGCTGAGACATCGAGATGTTACTGTAATATCAAAAAAACAACTCCTCCCTGAGATATTGTTTAGGGTGAACAGGCATTTGAAGGGGTTCCAAAAAAAGTGTGTATTATTTTCATTACTTTTGATTTAAAACATAAAGGAAAATGTTTTCCAAATATTTCTGAATATTTTTCACAAAACTAGGGACAAAACAAAATATTTTGTTCTTCTCCTTGAACAAGGAAATAGCAGAGAGATTTTACAACTACTTCTTTGTATTTGCTTTGTTAGGCAAATACCAAAAAATTAGTTTATTTTGAAAGGATTTAAAGGTAAAAGGATATCTTTTCCCAGTATTAATGAAACATCAAACTTGTAACATTTTGCCACTACCCGCTGTGAATTCTTGTGGGAAAACCAAAAGTCTCCCCCCACCATTTATGTAAGAGAGGGAGACAAACAGGAAGCTTACCTAAGCTTTTTTTGGTGAAGATCATAGATTTTGTACAGAACCAGTAGTAAAGCAATTGAAGTCACAATGATCAAGAATGCCAAGAATATAATCAAGGCTCTAGAATTATCTACCAACAGAAAAAGAATACATTTATTATTTTAAAATTTCTTTCAAAAAAGAAACCTGTATACTCCCTAGAACCAGGGCTCATCAATTTTTGGTTTGGGGTATTTTTGAGAAAAAACTAAACAGTTATTTTTAAGTGTTTGGTTTGAGTTTGCTATGCCAAAGTAGAGGAGGGAACTTCATGTTTTCATTAAGAAAACTTTCCCTTAAACAAACTCTCCATGTCCACCTGTCAAAATGCTACAACTCACTGGTTCAGCATTACTGTGCTTGTCTCCTGCTTTGTGTGACCTGTACATCTGAGCAGGGCAACTCTCACTTGCTCCTGATCTGGGAATTGGGAACCTCTGCCAAGTCACAGATGTTCAGCTCCTGAAATGCAGGATCTGAACACAGGAAATATAATCCTGAAGTGAATAATATAAGTTAGAGAAATTAATTTCTAGTTGCATTTGAATGTTTCCTGAAGAAACCACAGCTGTGTAATAATTTGGAATTATGATTAATGACTTGTCAACAGGATCTGTTACATTAATACTGAATGGGGATAATATTTTTTCAAATGCAGATCAAATATTAACTGTAAAACAGGAAGTTTGGATTTTTAATTAGGAGCAATTTAACCGAATTCACAATTTACATTATTTACCTTGTGCTAAAATCTAAAGGTAAAGATGCTGTACATATGTACTTACATCTGGTTTTTATACTCCCCACTACTGCTGTCCCATTAAGTTCTCCATTAAACACGAAGATCTGAATGCAATGAGTGACAATAATAGAGATGTTAAGATATGACAAGTAAAAATTTCTGCATACAATTCTTAAAAAACACAGCACAATGGATATTTGAAATTCATCCATCTATTGACAACCTCAGTGACAGCAATATCTGCTGTCAATCTCTGTATTGACATTTATAGTGCAGCTCAGGTTTCTACCCAAGTTACAGCAAGATCAAGATCCAAAAATATGGAGATGACAGGAAAAGGAATTAGAAAAATAGGAAATACATTTTAAAAAATAAAAATCAGATGCATCTCAAAATTAATTTTATCTTTTATCAAGCCTCTCAAATCTAAAAAATAACCACACAATATCTAAAAACCCCATTTTGCTGCAACAGTAAATATACAAATAGTCAACTGAATTTGATGGTTTCAGTACAAGTTTCTGTATGGGAAGTAATTCATAGAAGTTTAATTAAATAAGCTGTTTTCTTGCATCATTAACTTTTGGGTACTTTAATTGGTGTTAAAATACTAACTTTGTTTTGTTGTGTTTATGTTTTGTCATATATTTAACATTTATTCAATCTTTTAAATTTCCTTTATAGAAATTCCTATCAGATCTAAAATAGAGCTGCAATCAAGTATTTCACACTGGGCTTTTTTTCCTCTTGAGTCTTCCGTAACTTGACCAGAGTCCTTTCATTACCAGCTACAGCCATAAGGCTTTCTCTGGTTTTGGGTAAGAATTGAGCAAAATAAGTGCAAAGCAGAAGCCAGGATTTAGAGGTGCAGAAGCAAATTCCTTCTGTAAGGAAAACTGCTCCCTGAAAGTGGGGGACAAAAATCTTAAATGGCCCAAAGGTCCTGTGCTACTGGGACAATGCAAGGATCTTTTGCTCCTACAGGACCTCGTCTTTATTTTCCAAATATAAAGCTCTCTGAGCAGAATCTGTTGGGAAAATACAAAACCTTGAAATAAAACTGAGATTACTCAAGTCCTCTGACATTGCATTTCTGCAGCTAAAAACAGAGAAAGGAGGAAAAGACTATGGGAAATGAATGAAACTGCTTTCTAGAAGTAGTAAAGCTCCATCATCCTTACTGGTTACTTTCTTGCCTGAACTTTACTGAGAGGAGCTATCAGGATATAAAAAATATTCCTACTGGTCATATTAAGGGAATCATGCAAGACCATTGGTTTTGCAGGCAGCCCCAAAAGGGTGAAATGCCTGACAGAAGAGAAAGTTGCAGGAAGCCTTCAGGAAAGTGAAGCTTGAAAACAGAGGATGATCTATTTTGTATGAAAAAAAGGACTGGCTTGTAAGAGGCTGATGTAAGGACATGCGAAAAGATCTGAACTGCTTCACACTAATTAGTCCCTGAAGAACCAAAAATCTTCATTCATTAAATGGAATATGTTTTAAAAACTAAAATATGAGTTGTACTCAACAAACTATTTTAATCTTAGAGAACTCCCAATTTTCTCTCTGAGCCAAGTACTAACAGGCTATTCTGCTTGCATTTTTCTTGCTGTCAGAACCTATGTGGAATAGCACACAAGGGATTGCTTGATAGGTTAGGCATATATGCATTTCAGTTCCAAAATAATAGCTGCTTTTTTACACCTGAGGCCTACAGATTCATAAATTTGCTCCTCTGCCACCATATTTGTCTTTTTTTCCTAAAATTGAGTATAATATGCTTAAACAATGAAAATGCAGCAATATTTTATATATATTTAATACAATAAGCTAACTTACCTTAAATGTATAGTTTGTCAAGTACAAGAGATTTTCTCTTTCAAATTCACATTTGTCTTTGCTTTCAGTTTTTCCATCATTCTCCCAAATCAATACATATTTTGTACTTGGTCCAAACACTTTTCGCTTTCTGCACATAATCTGGACAACGTTATCAGCTGTCAATGTTTTTTTAACATCAGTCACTGCTTGTGGCACTGTAGACAAAAAAAAAAAGGGTTGCTTGCTCTATTCTCATCATTCCAAACCCAGCATTTCAAGCTGTATGTGCTCATGTCTGTTTCCTATCTTCTCTCAATAACTTCACATACTTTCTTCCTTAAAAATTTCAGTCCCAATTTAGCAAGATAAGTAAAATCAATTTTGACTTAATCATAGACTTATCTAAGCTGGAAAAGAAGTGAAGTGGAACTGAAAAGGCTCTACTGACAATCAGACTGCAAAAATGGTATGATGGCAAATGTCTCATATCTGAGATCACTTTCTCATTTGAGGAACATGAGGCAACAGACAAGACAGGAGAAAAAAAGAGTTCTCCATGTGAGTTTTCATTTCAAAACTACGGCAAATTAAATTTTCTACCAGGAGTCACTAGTGTATTTTAATATTTGGAACAGTGTCCTTTCACTTAAGTCTGGCCTAAAGCCACAAAAACTTTTTAATGATGCAGAATCTGTTAAATCTAATCTGTGGTTACAAACGCTAGTTTTGTTGCAGCAAATGTTGCAGGTTTCAGACAGAGAAGCACAGCCAAGGGACCTTTCACTGAGAGCTGATAAAACCTTTCAAAAAGTAAATGAGGCAGCCTATGTAAGGCAGCCCTATTAGCCACATTTCAGTAGAGCATCACCACAGAAATTTTCTTCAAAATCATGTCAACCTGCAAACCAGCATATTGAAAAAAAATCAAAAGCAGCTTCTTTTTTCTTCATGTGAAGAGCTAAGACCTGTGAGGCTTTTTAAGCAGATCAAATGTCCCATGTGGGGAGTGGCAGGATATTTGACTTGGCTGAGTGTGAGATTACAACACAGCTGATCATTTTTATCCACAGGCCAGATCTGTTAGATTCCTATTCCACGTGCTACTGAAAGAGCTGTGACAAGGAGAAAGTGAACATTTCTGGAGGAAATGTGTTTGTTGAAGATGAAAACATTTTCTATAAAATTTAGGGGTTTTCCTACTTCCAAGGACTTGTGTTCTACTAGCACATCCTTCAGTTCAAGAAGCTGCAAAACTATTCCACTTCCTGCTTGACTTGTTATCAACAGTTGTGACAGCTGGAGAAGGTCTAATTAATGCCATTAATTCATGAAGCAGCTCGTTATTTTCTCAAAAAATAGGGGAAATGAGGTTGTTTTCATAAACTTATATTGTAGACTTTAATCGTCACCTGAGTTATTAAAATATGGCTGGAACCCAGAAAGTGGAGGCTTCAAAAGATAATATACTCAAACTAGATTTACATAGAGAGAAGAACCATGATCATGCTCAATTTATCAAGCCTAAAAATTAAAGCCATATTTAAATTTCTGTAAAAGTTAAGTCTCAGATCAAAGTGTTTACATTTATCAATATATTAATCAGCTTTTTAATTTTTTTCATGGGGCTTCAGGTGACAATTCTGATTCTTGTTTACTTCAAACTATACATTTGAAAGGATAGCCCCAAAAAGATGCAGAGATCTTTCTGTCAGCACAAGGGCTGGCACACACAAGGGTTGTTTGTCTGTAACCTGATGTTGGAAGCTGACTGTGTACAGATACATCCAAACTAACTGACATCCATTACAGGCATCAGTGTTGGTGTTGCCTGGGTCTGCTTCAAGCAAACAGGTAACTACAGAACAGAAGGTACAGGCTTTATGTCTTTGTAGCATTCGTGCCACAAAGAAATATCCAAATATTTTTTACTCCCTTTTTGTTTAATTTGAATCTTTTCTTTAGATTGGGACATAATGCTTCCTAAAATCTTAATGAGAATTTCAAGTTAACACAGAACTTTTTTTAGAAATTATGCATCTATAAGGAAAATACTAATACCAACTGCATAATTAAAAAATAGATCAACATTAAGTAATTTTAAAAGGGAACTAATGATATGAATGTCAAAGCAATTATTTTAATGTTAATTAGTTTCTTAGCTAATGGTAATACCATGTATAAAATATCATGAACTACCCTGGGAAAACACATATTCTTTGTGTTAGTATCAGTCTAGGTCATAACAGTTAGCAAATAAGAGATTTACCTCCTGCTCCTGTTGTAAATTTACAGCTTTCATTTCTACCTTTAAGTTTTTCATCGTGTTTGTTGATTGTATATGGAGTCACAGATACAAAAGCTGTGGTATAAGGTTCAAATCCAGTGTAAGTATAGGAAGTTGTATTGATTGCTACGTCATGAACACCTGAAAAATGAAATTAATGAAATTAATGAAATCTGTGTTAGGAAGACAAGAACTCTTACACTTTATCAGAGCTACCTGAAATCACTGTCATGTGTATTTCTATTTTAATTACTTTAACTTGGTTGCTTTGCTTTGCTTACTAATGCTAAGTGAAGGCTCAGGAAGAGGAGCAAATACATAAATATATAGAGAGCATTTCTAGATAAAGAGTGCATTCAGCCTGGGAAGGTCTAAGTAGGAAGGTGTCACTCTGCACACTGAGCAAGTCTGTCCTGGTGTGATGACAGAGATGTTGTGGTAGTCCTGCTTTCAGAAGTGGCAAACAGGAGAGAAAGGAATTGCACGAGGCAGCTGGGGCGTTGGTGGCTTGGGGAACTGAGGAGCTGTGGCTTTTCCACTTTTCCTTCTGCCTGCTTCTGATGTGACCTCCCTGCACCCACACATTACTACCTCAGTCTCTTACCCTGGCCAAGCCAAACCAACCACAGACACTGGCTCATGGGGCTGCCACCCTTTTGGGTCGTGGTCAAATTTGGGGCATGGAGAATAGGAGAGATTATTTGTATCAGGGGTCACAGGAGAATGACAGCCTTTGGTTCCTGTGGCAGCCCAGGTTTACATAACTGGCAGTATGCGAACAGAAAGGCTGAATTAAGCCTAAAGGATGAATCAAGCCAGGACTAGCTTAAAACTGATACATATTTATTATTATCAGGTGCTTCCTTTTAAAAACCTCATTGTCCATTCCTTGTTTTGAAGAAAAGCTTGCATCTGGAGAACATGACCCCAGTGCGATGGATATAAATTTGTTCATTGAAATATAAGGTGGCCTAGACCAGCATATCTGATAGGACTGGCCATTTAGTAGAAGACAATCTCCTGGCTATACCTATCTAAACATGTTTATGCCTAACTGCCATATGTTTATGCCAACTGAACAGTGCCAGGGTCACGTCCTGACATGGTAAACTGAGTAATCTCAACTGAAAGTTAAACTGGAACAACCTCAAAGGAAAGAAATTTAAACCTTTGTTTAAAAAAAAAATTGCAGTGTTAAGAGATTCCAATAGGACTTGACAGTGCATTATGCTTGGTGCTCTGTAGTTACATACATTCAGTGAATTATTTAACAGTGAATATACTTACTTTGGCCTCCCACAGTGAAGTTCACAATGTAGCCATGTATGGGACCCTTTGAAGTGTTCTCAGGTTCCCTCCATGTAACTGTCACATTTGTGGGAGTTATATGCCCTACTTTAAGGTCTTGCGGTGCTTCTGGATCTGTTGTAAAAGAAAAATAACAATAATTAGCTATAAATGAAAATGCAAGTATTCCTCTTTTTACCCACTTTGATTAGTTAAATTAAATTTCATCTGACACTAAAGCAAGATACCAATAACATGTAATATTTTTTCTACTCTGTTTCAAGAAATTATACGTAAGTATAAACTGAGTATATGTAAAAGCATCATATTACAGTAATTTCATACATTTAATTAATTCAGGACAAGGTGAATACAGCAACATCTGGTTTTACTAAAATTATCCAATGTCTTCAAATCAAGAACTTAAGACTTCTTTCAGACTAGGTCTGCACTTTGTGTGCGTGTGTGGCTGCATTCAAAATTCCTTATAGTTGACCATGTTCTCAGCCTCCAAAGAAACAACAAAAAATTATCACAGTCTCTGATAGAAGGAAAGAAAGGCATCATTAGACTAGAAGACTGAGAGGGTGACTGCAATCAAAGAACAACCTCAAGGGCAGGAGAACAGGAAGGAGAAGCTGAAGGAGAACCTGAGCGTGGCTGCGAATGCTGCTTAAAGAGTATCTTCAATCCCAGGAAACACAGAGAATGGGGTTCATAGTAGGGCTGCCCAGAAATATGTGGAATGTAAAGCAAACGTAAGCATTACACTTACCACCATAGTCTGTATGTATGGGAATGATTTGGTTGACAACGTCCCTTTCATTAAAATGTATGGATCCAGTGCAGTGGTACTGAACATTGGGTGATAAATTTTCCAGCACGTCACAAAATAATTTTTCAAATCCCAAGTGTGTAGACTGTGAATCTGCCAACACAAGAAGAGTTTTATCAATATTTTTCACAACCCAAAAGTATGTGGCACCATTTTAACCGGGATTTTCACTACCATATTTATTCAATATAATTTGTAATAAACTATCATAATATTCCAAACAGAAAAATGTACAACCTTATCCAGTGACTAGATTTTAGGTTCTTACACATTTATTTTGCATAGATCTTTAATTTTCATCATCAAAGGTCATATGATTTGACTTTCTAAGGAAACAGCTTTCCTACAGAAATCAGAATATGTCATGAGGGGTCTGGCAGAACCCTGGAATGGCTTCCTAGCTCTTCAACTCCCTGAAGCAGGAAATCTCCTGCCCCAGATATTCATTACCCATTTTTCTGGGACACATGAGGACATTCAGCATCCATATCTGCCCTATCACTAGGTGCCTTTGAGCCAGCATGTTCTCAGGCTGGCTGGCTCCGAGAGCAGAGAGCCTGACCTCACATCGTCCAGGAGCCTGCACCGCCAGTGGCCCAGGCAGCCTGCGAGGGGTCAGCTCCCAGCAGACCCACAGACTGCAGCATTTCCAAACTGCTCAGCTCCCCTTCAGAAAATCAAACAGGACCTCAAAATCTCCAGAGTCTGCAATTTGTGAAGCTGGTAAACTCAGCAAAAGAGGTCTCTGGGTTTGAACTTTCTCAGATCCGCACTGTGTGGGGATGGTAGTCCCTCAGCTGGTGATTCCAGGAATTCTGAACTACCCTTCCCTCAGACTAGCAAAATTAACTTAAATCTGCCAGTCTCTCACCAAAAGACAGCATCAACGATGGTTTTAAAGATAAATAAATAAATAACCCACTTTCATAATGCTTTAGAGTTGATGTCCCATTGCAGGTAACAGTCACATTAGCACAGGCCAGTGAGCTACTCCGACATAGCTGGGCAGATGTGTTGGTTATGCTCTCGACTACAAGAGGTTCATGGACGACTGAAAAGGAAGAATATTACACATCATTGTGACATTGGCTATATTGAGTCTTTAAATAACAGTTTGTTCTTTTATGTTTTTTGACCTCTTCTGCAACATGAAGATACAATCGGCATAGAATAGTATACAGAGAATTTAATGAGAAATGGAAAGTAAAAATTGAAAAACCTTCATGAGATAAAGACACAAATTCAAATAATATTCAAATAATAAATTAAAGTTTTAGTCCACACTTCAGCATAAACACCAACTTTGAAGTGGTGGCTGCTCTTGCTATTGTTTACCACACTGCATATGGCAAATGCAATTAAAGTTCCCTTTTCTCTTTACAATGAAAAAACTGTGGTTTGTTTACATTATTCTTTGAGAAAATACTGAGAAGTTTTAATGAGCAACTTCAAAATATCTTGCAAACCATGGACAAAATATCAAAACTTTCTGTCTGATTCTCTGAAAAGCAACAAGAATAGACAAAGAAACCTGGGGAAGTTGAATTACTGCATATCAAAACAAAAAATTAAAAGAAAAAGAAAAGAAACTACTGAAACCCTTGTACACCTACCTTTTGGAACAGAAAAAGAAGAAGATGTGTTGTCTGAACACCTGGCGTTTTTAACTTGAACAGTGTATCTCTTGCATTTCGGAAGCTCTACTAGATGGTTGTTGGAATTCACGGTTATGTTTATATCATCCCCCAAAATAAAATATTCTCTGTCTTTTTTGAGATTTTTCAGTTCAACTTCAGCCATTGCAGAGTTGTTCTTACAGTCTTTTATGTCTTTAATTATATCTAAAAGAAAAACCACTATAAATTGAGGTGAAAAGACCAGAATTGTTAAATAACTTTAATCTTACTTCCAGAACTGGAAGACATTTTATAAAATAACCCAAGATGCTAATTGATCAGTTTTATTTTTTACTGCTTTATCAGCTTTACCAAATTTCTGTACTTGAGTTTACTGTTTGGTCACATTTCAAGACTGAAGGAGAATAAGGGGTTTAGTTCTTACCACAAGGTTCTTCAGGTATCACTGTGGTAGTTCCTATAAGGAAAGAAAACAACATGAAGGTCTGTCTTAGCACGTTGGGTTTTTTTCCACAGAGCATTGGAGAAGGTTGACCAGTACTGCCCCAAAATCTTTGTTCAATAGAATCAATACAAGTAAATGTATTTAGCACTCCTCTCGCATTTGAAATAGGGAAGAAAATATCAGCTACCTATAACCCCATTCTTTAATTAGTATTTTAAGGGATCATGTGTCTTTCACGATTTTCCTATGACATCAATGAACTAGAAATCAAACTGGTTATTAGTAACATTTCTGAGTACAAAGTTACACAAGAATATTCCAAAATCACTTATTCTCTTAGCAGTATGATAAGCTACAGCAGTTTTCCAGGATGTGTATGCTAGAATGGGTAAATGAGCAGTATAAAATGTCAGCAAAGAAACAAAATTTACCTACTTTTTGCACTGCCACTCTTACCTTTGGAAAGAGATTTATACAGCAGTACAGATCGTTTAATGACTATTTGTACACTGAGATACCCAAAAGAAATTTTAGCTGATATTTTCTGTACAGAAGCTTGAGCAAAGTACTTCATCCTGAAAACAGTTACTTAAAATATCCTAAGGTAAAGATATTACCAAAACACACTGATATCTAATTTTTTTCAGAGAAGGTAGGCCCTAGATTTGCCTCCCTCTGGACTGGGAGTCACCTGGCTGGATAGTGGCCCTAATGAGAGGGCAAACTGAGAGGGACCACTGGAGAGTCACCAGGACTGGGCAGAACACCCACAAGTAAAATCTAAGCTCAGTTTGTCAAAGAGCAGACAGCAGCCTACAGCTACTCGAAGGACCATTCAAAAAGATGGTAAGAGTCCAGCTCCTGGATGTACTTTGCACAAGCACATACATGTATTTTACTGACCCAAGTAATTCCTTACAGCCCAATGGAAATTAAATTCTCTGTAAGTGTTTGAACTACTAGATCCCAAGAAAGGGATCACTGCTGTGTGAAACAAAACGGAAGACACCGAAAAACAGAGAGGCACACAGATCTTGGATGTATTCACATCTTTGTGCTGCCTGGGCATATTTCTGTGAATAACAAAAGGAATACTGATACAGTAATTGACAGATTAACTCCCCCACTATGTGACATGGTGCAGAAATAATTTCTATTTTGCACTTGCTTGACAAGTAACAAATCTGGTATCTTTAATATTACTCATAAATAGTTAGAAAGATTCCTAAAAACATCCTTAAGTTTAATGCCTAATTTGTATGCTTAGGTTTGATCCATTCTAAATCAATTGCCTCATTCTAACCCACTTTCTGTGTCTGATGTATCATAATTGCGGTAACTGTGTGGAAGTTTGTCACCTATTGTGTGAGTGGAGCTGAGAGTGGGGCTGATCCCAGTGCTTGTTGGCATGCTGACTGATGAGGTGGTGCTGTGCAAGGATGTTGAATTGTAATCGTCTGCAAGAAAATAAACAACATATCAGCATTAAAAACTGAGTTCATTCTTTCATATGGCTTTGTCTTCAGAAATGTCTTCCACTACAGCCCTTCTCCACTTTTGTTTTTCTTAGGGGATTTTCATTATTTAGAGAAGACTGCTGAAAGAAAAGTCATGCTAATATAGTAAATAAAACAAAAAAATGAGTCTGTAAATAGAAAGCAAACTTTTAGGAGTAGACCCCCTTACAAATGAATTTTGCACTGTACAATGACAATTTTTTTGGTCATTATTTAGTCATAATCCAAGATGAAGTCAACATAAAAATGTTACAATTTGTGAACTCTGAAAACCTAGAACATTTTGCTATATTCTTGCAGTAAAACAGAATTATGAATAGTGCTGTGCTGTTTCACAAACAACTCTAGGCTTATTTGTCAGATCACATATCTTGCTGACTATATTTCTTACTACATCTCATTATTTATTTCCCTGTTTATAAACCACTGGCAGGTTTCTATATTCTCTTTTAGGCTCATTCCTATTGCTCTTGCTTTAGGGACAGCCTTGTTGGCAGCAGCTGGCATTTTGATGCTACTGTGGTGACTGCAAGACTTGGCCTTCAGATACCAGACCTGGCCCTCAGATCCTGCAAATAATCCTGGCATTGCTGCTGTGCCAAATCAGAGACACCTTTTGGACTGGAGGAACCATGAGCTGAAAAAGGCTACCCTGATGCTGAATGACTCAGTTTTCCCCTAGAGTTCTGAGAGCAGAGAGTGGCTTCCAGAGGAAGAGGGCAAACCTGCTGAAGCATTGGCGAAGGCAGAGGGAGTGCGTGCGGTGAGGGCAGCGGTGCTGCTGTTGGGCGCCGGGCTGCTCGGTGCCGTGCTGGGGCTGGGCGCTGCGTGCGTGGAGAAGTGCGTGCTGTTTGCAAGGGTGGCACCTGCGGTGAGAGGTACAGCGGGGACATTAATGCTTCATGTCTGCCAGAGCTGTCCGCAACACCAGGCTGCAGTGCTGGGGCACTCTCGTACTGAGACACTGGGAACTTCTAAGGAAGGAAAGGCACATCAAACATTTAAAGTGCAGGGGATTCCATGGGTGTCAGATGAACATCCAGTGACTATATTCCTTTTTGGTTATGACTGCACCTTTCATGCCAAATGCGGTGTTTAAAATAAATACATGACTCAAAAGCAGACTTGTCGGATATTCTTGCCTATTAAGACAGCATATTTCATTTTGTTGGGTGAATGAGAAGGCATTATACACTCTGTGAGGTAACTGTGTGTGAGGAAAAGAAAGAAGAAATTATCAGGAAAAAAAAAATCAATGCAGTTCTATCACATAAATTAAGTTTCTTACCAGGTGTGGTCATTGTTATCTCCTGTCCTGAAAAAGAGAAAGAGATAGAAAAATTGTAAACTAGACTTTCAAGGAATTAAACACAGTCATTTACCAAAAGTATAAAAAGACACATTCCTTCTCCCAAATATCAGCTAAGCTTTCCCCAGGAAATCACACATTCTTAAATAATATTTAGTGCATGTAGCAACAATCAGACCCTCAGAATATCAAGCATATGGTCATAGAATCACAGAATCACAGAATGATCTGGGTTAGAGAGGATCTTAAAGATCATCTAGTTCAAACACCCCTGCCATGGGCAGGGATGCCACCCAATAGATCAGGTTGCTCAGGGCTATCCACCGAACTTCCATCCACCTGTTTGGCTCTTCCTTCTCCTCTCTTTTACTCTTTTTCTACCAGTTCTTTCCCACTATGTTTATTTCTTGGAATTTATTATCTCTTTTTTTGTGGCATGTGTTTTTCAGATAGTAATTTCCTGTTTATAATTTCTGTTACTTCAGCTTCCCTACATGGCACTTCACAACTGCTGTAGCTCTATTATTTTGAAAATAAACTCCTTCAACCCTTCAAGCAAAAAACCAGGTTTATGTGAAAAACTGCAATACTTATGAGGGATACATAAGTATCCTGTTCATGTGCCAGCACCAAAACCATGTCTCTTGTCTCTGACACAGACCATCAACATAGGCACTTCTCCTGGGAGTCCAGAGATTTCCTCCTTATTGACCTGACAAGCAACAGCACACATGTTGGCTGCTCAGTGGCCACCATGGATTCTGCACCCTATATGGACAGTTCAGAAGGCTGACAACAGCCCTTAAAAACACACAGCCAGTGATGGCAATGTCACCTGCAGAGACTGAGCAATTTCTTGGTGGTCAGAACTGTAGTGATGTGTGTCTAAGCCATGATATGAATATGAATGTAAACAAAAGCTAAAGGCTTCCAAATCCTTTTCTAGTGAGCTGAATTTGTTGTGGACAGTACATCATTCAAGATCTTTTACTCCACAGTAAAATTTGGAAAAAGACAGTAGTGTGATATCTTTTATCTTATCATTTTATATTTTATCTTTTGAACTATCAATGTACCTTTGGCATCCATAATCTGTCTGCAACATTTCTCTACAACAATTGCATGATCTATAACTATAAACTTTAAACTGCCAAGGAACTCCGTAAAAGCTAACATTTCTATCCATTCATATTTGCCATAAGCAATTAATTTTCAATGTATTTTCATGGGTTTTAATTCAGTATTTGAAAGCTGGCAGTTGGTCATTCTAAATTTCATAATGTGATTTTTCTTTTTTCAAATGACTTCTCAGATGAAGAATTAATTATTCCCTCTCCTTTCCCAAATCTTACTTTGGTTCAATACATCAAATACACCTCAAGCCAAAAATTAACCTTCTGTGAGCATCACCACAGACCAACTTTCACTTAAAAACTTTTCCAAGAACAGAATAAAAAGAAGTTGTAGAAAAAGTCCTAAATTAAACTCTTCTCAGTTTAGTGAAACATTAAGAAATACTTTTCAAGCTATTTACTGATCTCTGATGCAAATATAATAGAGACAAAAACATATACATCAAGATTGCCTCTTCCAAGTAAAGTGAGATAATAAGAGAAAAGGGGGATCAGAAGCTTGTCAGTGTCGTGTTTCTGGTTGCCTCATTCACTTCCTTGAGATTCCTGTGAAAATAATTTTCCCCATCTTCCTCCTTGTAAAATTAGGAAAAATGCTAGTAGCTTAAATAGAGTGTAAGGTTTACTGCTCACTCCCAGTGAGAGATGCTAAACATTACACATAATCATGGAAAACTCCAGGTTAGAAGTGACGTCGAGAGATCATCTGGTCCCACTGCCTTGCTCAGAGCAGTGTCATAAAACAGTCTGGAAAACAATAGTCCTAGATTGCCTTTCCCCCGCCTCCCTACAACTAAGCACTGTTATTTTAACAGAACTTCATGGCAGTTTTATGCCCTTCTAAGCATTTTAAGGGTCTCCTGCTCTCCTGCGATTCTATTCCCTTATATACTTTATTATAGCAATGGAATAGGACGCAGTTGAAAACTATTCAATAGGTGGCACCAGAACACTGAAAAATCCTCTCAAAAAGAAAAGCAAATGCATTTCCCCATGAAACCTTATTGAGAGATACTGGGTAAAATGAAGGGAAAACAAGAAGGATCCCAACACACCAGACACTGTTACTCTGAGGTTAATAGGTATATTGCTACTATTAATTTATTTTCCAAAAAATGTCCCAGCACTAACAAATATATCTGAGCTAATCTCAGGCTAACAATGTTAACCTCAAAGACAAAACTGTCATGTTTATATTCTAAAACATAACTCTGGAAATTTGAAAGCTGAAATCCAAAACTATCTTTAAAATGTAATAAGGATGTCCAATCCCCCAAACACATGGCATGCAGTACAAAAGCTTGGTGATTTCCAAACTAAGCAAGTCGGTCTGAGTTTAAACAGGAAGTAACCCAAAACTTTTCTCAAAGCTTAAACTGCATCCAACTATAAGACATTTTTAAGATGATGTGTGTAGGATAACCCAAGGATAACATTAGATAACCCAAATGGAAGAATTAGAGCATAGAAAAAGTTCCTACTACTGAAGTAAGTTTTTTAAGCCTCCCTCTCCCTTCTCTTGATTTGGCCACCAGTTGGTTCCTGCTGACTTACCTAAAAGATTTGCAACCCATCAATAGTGTTTGAGCAGATCTGGCCTTAATCACATGCCCTGGAAAAAGACATAACCAGCAGCTCATCCCACGGGCAGATGGGAGCCTGGCTAATCACTTTCATTCTCCTTCCTCTCTGGCTACCAGTTGGCAGACAGAATGCAGCTGCGGCTTGAAAGAAAGGTTTGAGATGGAATGACAGGCTGCCAGCAAAATACACCTAAAACAAATGAGCTGACCACTCCTTTCCCAAAAGCCCAAAGACATACTGGCCCTGTGAGTGAAATATGGGACTGCTGCCTTATGAAGAAACCTTTCGATGTCCAACAACTATCCCTTCAAACCCTTAGGACAGCAGGCAGGCTGTGTCACATCTGGAGGTACAGGAGCTGCTGTATCACCTCTGCAGTACTGACTCTGCACTCACTGCAGTGAACTGTGGTTGCACCTGTATAAGAAGTCCAATTGTATAAGGAGACAGCTTGTTGCTGTCTTAGGAAAGTGCTTTCACTTGGCAGGACCAAGTGGCTTAACAGAGGACAACTGGGACCTAGAATATGTTAAAAGACACTGTGTTTCAAGGAAGTCCAGGGTATGATCTTCTCAAGCAGAAGGAAGTGCCAGCACACATTTCCTGTGTGCAAGTGCTATTAATAACACAAACTCCAGCTGATAAAATGGAGATCCTGTTGAATCAGCATTAAGACCCTAAAAATGTTATCATGTTTATAGGGGCAAAAATCCATTAGCTGATGACAGGGAACATGCCTTTTAATTCCATTCTGCTGCTTAATTTGCACAGTGAGTAGAATGGACCAGTTTTTGTATTTCCTGCTGGACCGGCTGGGAGACTACGCTTGCATGGCAGCAGCTCAGGCTGTCTGCACTGAGCACAGGATTGATGCAGGACTGCATTCCTCCATACACACAGCATAGAGCAATGTGGGAAGGAGGATGCCTCTTCTGCTAATAGTGCATTTGGTGTTTTATCTAGCATGGTACCGTACCAGCTGGCTCTTCACATCCAGCTGTACTCCTCGTGTCTTTGCCAGAGCTGGGAGGGGGCAGAGGAAGTAATCCTTCCTCTCAGCCTCGTGTCTGTAAAACAGTTGGCAGCCGGGTTTTGCTGCCAGGAAAAACGCTGAGTGATTCTGCAGAGCTGCTGCCCTTTTCCCAGGACCTTGCCAGCTTTTACTATATTGGACAGACCCCAGCAACTCCCACCAGGCAGCATTTTACACCAAGCAACGAGTGTAGGTCCAGATTCTGTCTTCCCTCTTTTCACAGCTGAACGGCACTGCTTCAGCAGGGTCAGGGCTCTTCACATCTGCACAGAAAGCAACAGGATGTGGTCTACTTGTTCAGATGGAGCAAAGCTCTTTGAGGGGGTCTCCTAGCAAACAGCACAGACATTGCAGCTCCCCTGCAAGCCAACACTGAATTGCAAAAAAAGAACAGTTCCTGGTGGGAGGTGAAGGGTGAGTAAGGCAAGGAGCCTTACAAAATGCTGCCAGCCGCCCTTCTTTGATTTATTTTTAAACTTCAAGTGGGATAGGATGTAATTCACACCTACTTTAAGGCTCCCTTGCGCTGCCAGAACCAGCTAAAGAGACCTTAAAGTAAACGAGCATCAGGGCCAGAGATGTTACTGTTATTTTTGCTGAAAACACAAAGCAAAGGGACCCATTGCTACTTTATAAACAAATCTGGGCACACCTAAGAATAGACTAGCAAACAGTTAAACATCTGAGTAATTCTATACCACAGAGAACCCCTCAAATTTTATAGGTGGGATCACATGTGCTGAAGTGCTTTCATAATCAGAGACTACAGAATTACACTTTATTCTTTATCACTAACCCTGGGGAAGAAAAAAACTAAAACTGTTCCTAGTTTCTGGACAAAGTGCTGCTTTTTGAAATTTGAGTACAAGAATGCCATATAGAGTTCATATTAAAAATATGTGAAATTTTGCATGCTCTGAGTCAAAAAATAAACTACTCATTTGAGTTTACAGTGTAGAATTTTCTCAGGTAACAGAGACATTTCAGAGAGTCCTAAAATAAAAACCTACTCTTGTGGTCATAGAAGATGAAGCCATCAAATAATTTCTAAGTTATTAATTATCTAATTGATAAAAGTCTTCATAGCCCTATAGCAATCATAGGAATTAGAACTAAATAAACATTATAATTTCTTTTCCACAGGCAATAGTTACAATATTTATTTTCACCAGAAATTAGGGATAAAATGTTGAAACTGTAAATTTTAATTTAACAGAAATTCTAAAATGTCCTGATTGAGAAATGCCAATTGTTTCCTTTTGACATCTGGATTTAATGTATATTCTGACTTTCAGACTGATAATTAAAATACTTTTCATCTGATTTCTCAAAACATTTCCTTTTGTACAAGTTCATTAATAATTGCCTCCCACAGCAACCCCTTCACTCAGTGCATCGCTGCCTGAGAGGCGGATCCTGGAGTTATCCCCATCCTCCTCAAGTTCAGAGTCAACCATAAGCATTAATCAGCATTTACAGCTATGGAGAAGGCGAAAAATTCAAATTATCCAGCAATCAAGTACAAGGGGAGCAACCAGAAGAAAGGGATGGAATTAAGAATTTATGACTGACAGATACAAGGAGGAACACAATGTTGCAATATACGTTGACTATTTCCAACCATTTTAAAAAAATACTTTTGTGGTTCTGATTATGCAAAATAAATATCAGAGTTTAATTTTTCCAGAGAAAAATAAAAAGAGAAATTTCCCTGAAGACATTAATTTAACCAAAGCAATATTTGTTACTAATGATACGTGGAATTTCTCAAAACCATAAACCTGAAGTAGAACAAAAACCAAAAGCAGCAAATCAAATTCTTTTTGCCAACACAGTTCTTGCAAACCTAAAATAAATACCCAGGAATATTGTGTGTTTGGCAGTCAGAAGGAGGGCTTTTCTATCAACTGCACCATATTTAAATGACATTCTCAGTCTTCACAGGACGACTTTGCAGTAACCCACTTGTACAGCTACAGCTAACGAGGCCTTTGCTGCTCTGTGGTTTCTCTCATGCTGTTTACTTCTGCCTTTCTTCTACAGAACCCTGCTCAAAAGGAAGAGGGTGCAGCATGCTGTGGTTTAGAGCTTAAGTGCTTCCAAATGCAAACTGAGTTACCATAGCACTCGCATGCCCAAGCAATCAGACTTATCTTAGTGCTAAACCACTTCTCTAGTGCAGTCATGAAATGTCCCCATTAAATCCTTTTCATCACATTTGCATTTGTAATTATTTTCAATTGTACAGGTTCATTAATATGATTCAGTGGTGGGGTGGCAATCTTTGGGATCAAGTCCAGGCTGCTTTGCAGGGAGTACTTGTCACCATGTGAATTGTCTGCAAGAGAGGAGAATATCAAACCCTGAGGTAACAGTTCCTTCAGCTGTGAAATGCTGGGTACTCTCCACAGTCATTTAGAAACACTTATACACAAGGAATGGAAGACTGACTGTGATATTTGTTTGGCAATTTTGTGCTACGTGCAAAAAAAAAATGTGTGTTTTGCTTTGCCCTTTATACATTTTCAGTATTTGTGCACATATGAAGTCTTGAGCCAGATTCATGTTGTTCCCATGCTAAACTTCTCTGCTCCCAAGGGCCAGTCCCTCTAACTTCAGTCATGACTTTTCTAGCCCTCACGTACCGTCCTTGAGCTTCCTTCCCCACATCTACCATGAACAGAAAGAAACACTTGCTCCATATTGCTCTGCTCAATGGTACTGACAGGATGGGTCTGGATTTGCTGAATGGATATTGTTTATGGCAAGCAGAAGGAGAAAAGAACTTACACCTATTAAATTGTCCTCTCCGTTCCTACTCCGTGGTTTTTGCAATTGCTGACTATTAGTCACAGGGAGCTGTGGAGGACAGCAGAAGGCAGCTCAGTTCTCAAAAGTTTTGATCATAAAAAGAGGCTACAGCTGAGAACTGACTGTTGGTGAGAGTGTGAGGCAAAGGCAACCTTCTTCATTTCAGGCCCTTCACTGGACCATGGCTTATTTAAATATCTGACTCGTTTCTCTGCTTCTCAGAGACAGATATCTCTGAGTTTCTTCAAGATTAAAGCATTATCTGGTTTTGTAGATCTTCCTGATTGCATATAACTTTTTAGGTAGTTTTGCCAGCAATAGAAAATGGATCCTTTGCTCTGATAAACAGAAACAACTTGGAAATAGTTCTCTAAACTGTCTTTAATTTGCTCAAACTTCAAACCATAAACAGTTTAGTACCTTATGAAGAGTAGAGGAGGCTGCAACTAACTGATGTTTAAGGTCTATTCCAACCCAAGTCTCTCTGTGAGTCTGTGATTGTAAGACCAGCATTTTAGCCACTGATAACACAGAGCCTGTTGAAATCAGAAATACCTTCTGTTTGCCAGAGTTCAATTAGCATGAAGTCCTTGGATCAACAGCTCTGTACCTGCTGGGAGCATTATATCAGCGAGGACTCTATCAGTGATTTTCAATAAGATTCAGCCAGTGATTTTTAGAAAGAAATGAACATTCCTTTCAAGAAATGACATCTGCCTGTGAGTTATTCCTTTCTGTAATAATATTCTTCTCTGATCCACCGCTATGTTAAACACCCTAACAAACCTATGCACTGCAGATTTTTTACTGATAAAGGACACAACTGTGTGTTCACATAACTCCACATAACAGGAGTGCCATGGCTTCACCTTGGCCAAGGGCTGAGGGCAGGGCAAGCAGGGCTGCATGGTGGCACACAGACTCAAGCCAGCAGGACCAGAGTGCGACAAACAACAGAGCAACAACCTACCAGAGAGTAACACTGAATAACTGCTGCAAATGTGTAGTGGGGTCTTCCTGGGGTTGCACTGACACTGACAGCACCTGAGTGACCCTCAGCAGTAGTAGCTGGGGACAGAAAGAATCCAGAGCTCCACAAAGCTGCAGTCACAGAGTACCTCTGGCCTGCTGGCACAAGTGAATGCACAGGTGGTAGCTGCACTGTTCCTGCAGTTATTGCCCTCACCAAGGTAATTCAGTACTGCTGCAAAAATCACACTTTTCAGACAGTGCTGTGAGTACATTTCTGATACTTCTAGGAGACGGCAAGTGGCTCAAAGGGGTGTTGCTCTTGAGTGATGCAGTGATGTTTGGTGCTACTGAAGTGACCCTGTTACAGAGCCAGATGCTGGGGCTGGGGGAGTCAGCTGCTCTCTTGGATGAGAACAGATCCCGTGGTTCAAATGAGCACATTGGAGTCAGAGTGAAGATCTGAGTGAGGATCTGCCTTTATCTACTCACAAAATTAAACATTAAATTTTAATTGAATTATCTGATGATTGTGCAGTTCAGGCCTAAAGAAAACTAGCTGTTTATTCCACAGCACAGTGATGCATGTGCCACTGCTCAGTACCTCCACTCACAGTGCTGGGTTTTATTGTGCCCGGTTACTCTGCCTGCACAGCCTCAGCCTTTGAAAGATTCACAAATCAGAATAAAGATGTGGCACAAAAATTTCCTTTTCCAGTGATCTGTCATTTGTACTTCTGTGACTTCTTGCTCCGAGCTTAACAGGACCCTCAGCAGTCCCTGTGCTCCATGAGCTGAAGTCCCAGCCTCACATCTCCAAGCAGCAATGCTCTAAACTATCCTGCTAGTCTCAGTTATCTCCTGTGACCCAGATTTCTTCCAGCATGAAGAGAAGATCCTAACCATCACTGGCTGATAGACAACTAGCTTCTGTTTCTTGAAAGGATAGAGAGTACAGAGGGAAAAAAATCACACAGCTCAGTGGAGAACCGTTCCCATACCAACTCTGCCTGCTGGGCAGCTTCCTTGCCCTCCCGGGGCTGCCAGCTGCGGCCAGCAAACTCTCTTTGTTTCAAGGGACAGTGATTTTACTTGGCTACTATCTTCACTTTTTCTTTTTCCTCCAGACATTCAGGTCAAAATTTATCAGAATTGAATATCCTTCATCAGATATGCTACTGAATAACATTTTGGTTGTTCATAAAATATTGTGACAGCCAGTATTCACTGACCAACAGCTAAATCAGCTGCATAGTTGTTAGGGGGCAATTTAAAACACAGTAATCTATACACACAAAATGTTGATAGGAAACATCATGTAAGGGTTACATTCTACCAGCATTATTCATGCAAAAATCATTTGAAAAGTAAATCATTCAATGATGCATATCATTATCTTCCAGAAAACTGCCTGTTAAAATTTATCATTCATTTTTTTTGTTATTTCCCTGGAGGCATTTAAGAAAAGACTGGATGTAGTACTTAGTGCCATCGTCCAGTTGACAAGGTGGTGTTAGGTCATAGGTTGGACTCGATGATCTCAAAGGTCTTTTCCAACCTAGTTAATTCTGGGATTCTGAGATTGTGTGAAAATCAGAAATTACATATTTAAATAAATATTTAAATTAATCAAAATTTCTTATATTTGATGTATGACCTGAAATCCATCTTGTACTCAGCCAGAATGAGAAAAATTGGGACTGTGACCAAGTCCTACCCAGGAATTCCACTTTTTACTCAACTGCATGAGTGGTTGGATGTACCCTCCATTTCTGTGCCTTTCTAACATCCCAAAGTGGAGATGGTGACATATTGCAATTAGAAAACAATTTAAAATGAAGTTTGCAGACAAGGGATATGAAAGTGCCATAAAAAATATGCTCATGTCCGTCTGATTGCATAAACAGGAACAGACTGCAAAGAGAGAAACTCCTCGAACTCGAGCTCCCCAGAATGCCATGCACACACTTACGAAAGCCTCTCCTTATCTCAAAATCTGGATTGCAAAACCTGGGCTCTGTCCCTTCAGGGAAGCTGAGCAGCTGAGCAGGTCAAGAAAAGGCCCTTGCATCATGTCACATCAGAAGCAATGATGAACGCATTTCAGAAGAGAACTGTGTGAGTCCACACAACTCCTCCGGAATTCAATAAAAACATTAAGTGAAAGTGATTTTTTGATTCCTTCTCCTTCGTCGTTTTTCTCTTAAAATCAGATCAGCAATTTTGGTACCCAACTCTGGGCCATTCACTCCATTTTAGATGTGTTCTTTTTTTTCCTCTTTCTCCATTTGCTATTTTCATTATAACAAACAGGAGATGTGAGATCCAGCTTTAACAAACCATCTGATAATTACAAGCAAAGAGAGGCAAAACCAGTTCATCTAATTTTGCTTTAAATCCTGTGCTGATCATCCTTTTCTAAAAGACTCTATGCTGAATGTTTCAGGAAATAAAAATAAAGGCTCAGAATGGTAGTACTCCACTCCGCTCACTGGGATTGTGGTGCCCCACATTCCAGCAAAAATCTAAAGCTGATGTTCCTCAGGATTTGAACAAGACTGATTTCAGTATCTCTATAAATAAATCAAGGCAAAAAGAACATAAATAGTATATGCTTCCATCTTTTGCATGTGGCAAGCAATTTTCATGATCATTTCACAAACAGTTTTCTTTTTTATTGTAATTTTTTATTTTAATAGTATTAAATAAGTCATCTGGGAAAGAAAAGTAAAATCAAAGATACTGGATAAGGATGCTAGACAAGAATTTATTTAGGAAAAGGATTTTATGGACCTTTCAATGTATAGGGACCCAGAGAAAGCCCTCAGGCCAAAGTTAAGAGAACATCTAATTTCATGCTCCAAATAATTTTACACTCTTTATATAGGCACAGCTATGCACAAGCTGGGAAATTCCACAGACCTGTAAACATTTCTTATGTCTAATAGTAAGAAGTATGTATATAGCAACATTACACATCTTATGACAATAACAAGAACAACTCCCACTTGGAGGTGGGAGGTCAGAAACCCAATCTGATTTGTAAAACAAGTATCAGTTTGTATACACACATCCACATAGGAGAAGCAATTTGGAAGTAGAGTGTGTACTGACTGCTGTGACGACAGATGGAAAAATTGAAGCAGAAAGACACAAGTATGTGCAAATGTGGGTAAGGCTTTTCTAAGTCTATACTTTTACAGTATTTGGTTGAAATACTGGTGAATGTATGGCCACATGACCTGGTAAAATTTACTGCTCTTCCATTTTTAAAATGGAATATATAAGAATTTTTTTCAGTTGTGTAGACTAAGGTGCTTGAAGATATTATTTCGCACCTATTATTTAGCGTTTCATATGTATACCCCACAAAACTGTTAATATGAACAAACTAAAAAAGACAAAACCTTCTGGTGGGTGTTCAAGGAAGCACAGAAATTTGTCATTTGTCATTTACTTCAGTAGGAATTAAGCATAGTTTGAAAAAAGGTCATAATTTGAAAAAATATTATCTGAATCTTCTATAGAGTCTGGCATGTAACAGATCTCTTAACCCCCCCCCAGCAACAAACACAGACAGGAAGTGGGGACTGACAGTGCTTAATTCAGCACTCAGCTCTGCTGCCTCAGGAAGGCATGTGAGCCTTGTCTGTACTTCCAGTTGGTGCACAGAGACAACTCAATGTGGGATCACCTGGATTTCCATGGGCTGCTCTGCACCAGCGTGTCCACTGTCAGCACTACTTGGATAAACTGAGCTACGATCAAAGCCCTGCACAAGCAACAGCACCCACACCCAAACTCTTTGTCATTTTTTTCTGCTTTTGTAACACTTGATGCTGCAAACTGAAACTTTCAAGGCAGTTTAATTCATATTAAAATTATGAAAGACAATTTATAATGGTGCCCAACATTAGCAAGGCAACTGAGAAAGATAAAGAGACTGCGTCATTTCGGTCAGGATTATCAAGAATACCCTCATGAGTGGAAACTTGGAAAAATCTATAAAGAAGTAAAACTCTAGCTTCTCTCCTTTTCCATTTTGCTGTACAAGACTGTTTTGTAGGAAATTCCATGGTCAAAGATGCATGATAGATGCTCTGCTCATCTGCTGCAAAGCCAATCAATTCTGCATTATTAACACAATGTGATCCTTCTTTCCTTTTGGATATAAAATATGTTCTTTATACACATTTACATCACCAAGACCCAAAGAAATTAAGGACAGATCAACATCAGCAGCAGCAACAACAGCATAAAGCAGTCTGAAACAGTGCAATGAAAGATACGTCATGAAACCACCAGCCTTCTTTTTAGGTTGACAGGGTCAAAGGAAAGCTTTACAATTATTAAACTTCCAAGAAAATAAGGAACACAATGATCAGAGAATGGACCCTGTACCAAGGATATAATGTGTTTCTGTTAGGGTACAAATAGCCAGTCCTCCAGGGCCTCAGCAGGTGGTGTAAGAGAAAATTGAATTAAAGGTTGTCAATTAATTTTTGGCATGTGTATGGGGCAGACAGCCACCCCAAAGGAATAGGATTCTCTGATGAATGGAAATGGAACTTTTTAAAAGAATTCTCCAAAGAATGCAAGAAATGGCACTGAGGTTCACAGCATCTCCTACACTGAGCTGAGATTCCCCCCTGCTCAATCCCCCATCGTGGGTGATTGGGAAACTGGCAGCAGCAGAGCAGCTGGCTCTGCAGAGATGAGTGGCTAATGGCTCAGTGGGATCCCATTGCACTTGGTATCATGAGGAACTTCTCGAATTAGAACCATTGCAATCTATTTGACCATGGTTTTGGTCTACATTACATGAGGAATATGGGCCTCTTGCCAGAGCATTGGCTCTCCAGCCAGGAGTGCAAGTGCTTTTACTTGTGCAGCGGTACATTGTGCTACAATGCCTTAACTGCCAAGCCTGTTTTGTTTTTAAGTTACTGGCAGCTGCTAATGAAAGTCATCTTTTACCTCATCAGCATTAATGAGCTTTGGCACTACACTCCTGAATGTGGTTGTAAAAGCCCTGCTTCTGCCAGTAGTTGTGTTACTGCTTGTTCAGGGGCCTCTCTGCCTGGCTTTGCTGTACCGTGCAATCACATCCTTTTTGGCTATGAGTCACACAGTCAGCCAGCCACATGGTCTAACTCCCATTTTGGTTTAAATCAACTTCAGGTTAGATTTGAGTGGCTTATCCGTGGGAGGGTTCCCATTGTCTTGTTTCTGTCTTCAGACCTTAGGGGACAAAGCTGAGAGTCAATGTTGGTGTTTACCCATTTGTTAGCTCCAAGTTTTGCTTTGGGAGAGATATAGAGACATCACATAAAGTAGGTAAAGCCCATTGCAAACCACCACTTCAGTAGGAAGGGGCAGAAGAATTATTTTAACACTTAAAAGTAGATAAAACTCTTGCTAAATGTGTTTGGTCTGTAGCAGTAAGCTTGACAAAATGTCTGCCTCTGTTCCTTCCCAGGCTCTGCGTTAATGCTGACACGGACAACTGCTTGTGAAGCACAGCTGACATATGAGTGGGCTCAGAGAGGGGGTTGGGACAGGTCCTGCAGGGCTCCACTGCCTTCTGCACATCCACCCAACAATGCTACTCTCTTGTGCAGCTTAAAATTGCAAAAGCCATATGTGATTGGCTACTTTTTGCCCTTTTTATTCACCTCCTGCCCTCCATACCAGCCAATGTTTTGGAGTTCCTGATTCAATGCTTCTTCAGCAGCTGACCTCTAAACCGTGATGGTCCCATGTTCAAGGGGCTGGTCCCTACCTGCCTGGCTCCTCATTATCTTATCATTGTGCATCTGCTTATGTCACACTCCAGGAAACTGGCCCACAGCTCTGATGATGCCTCCACAGCACAAACAGCCCCATCTGAAAGATGAGTTCAGTCTAACTCAGTAGTCAAAACACTGACATGTTCTTACACCAGAGTTTCACTAGGAACTTACAGATGCTTCAGTCTTGCCACCTAGATTGCCTTTAGGATGCCTTGACAGTTTGCTATCTCTCTGCCACCTTGATCAGAAATTCTGAAATTCAGAGGTGATAAGATCACAAGGATTAGTTCAGTCTTCTACAGATACAGTAATTTAGATTTGTTTGCCCAGCAAGCCTATGATGTACAACCATGACACTGTTTATCTTCCTAGTCTTGACCAGTTTTCACTGGGATAATAAGGTTTTACTTCAGGTAAACTAAGAAGCTTAATTATAATTCATATTTCTTTTAATACTAACATACTCACTTCAGGAGAATTTCCAAAATAGACCCAGCCAGCCCCATTTAATAATTTATTGCTAAAGTTAAATAGAGTTTACGTTGCTAACATTATAAAATAACAAAAGAAGAATGTCCATTTCCCTAGTCTATAACTTCATCTGAAATGCATATGTGTTTCAAAACTAAAGCACAGTTGAATTTTTCAAAAATTTTAAGCTGCATATTCAACATCTTTGGTACAAGGGTAAGAACCAGACACAGGAACTGGCAGCACATGATGATTACAGATGTACAAGAGTTGCATCAGCTACCAGTTATGTGAATTTACTCCTGTTCACCTGCAAACCTAATATGGCAGAGAAGTAGCCAGAGCTGGTTTTGCTCCTCCTCTGCCACCACCAGGAAGAGTTGCACGAGCAGAGGGTTAAGCTCACAAGGCATGCTTTCAACTGTGCATGGTATAAGGCAAATCAGGCATAACTTTTTTAACTCTTTGCTGTTTTTTAACAGTGTTTGGAGCTAATGGACTTCTTTTAATTTCCTGGTAAATGGCAGCCTGCAAGAACTACATGGTGTGACAGGATGTGGGTGCCTTAATTTTATCTCCATTTAGCAGAGCACTGGTCTGTACTTAGCAAAGCAGCTCTCAGCTTGCATTGAAAGCAAGCACCTTCCCATTCCCAGGCAAGGCTGCCTGTCAACCCACAAATGAGTAAACTTCCTCACTGAGCTAAGGCGAATGGCAGCGATGTACAGAAGTGTTAACACTTCAGCCTACATTGTTTGAAGACACAGGATTTTGCAAAACTAAAGAACCAGAAAGTGTAGTTGCCCTAATGACTCATTTTTTTCATTTTTAGCGTGCTTTTTTAGCTACAAAGGAATACACAGGCAGCCACCACAATGACACAAACCTCATGGTACACTATGAGACAGCAAATATCTAAGAAAAAAGACTGCAATTTACCTTCTATGAGCATTGCAGAGAATATCCAGAGACTGTCCTAGATTAGGGTGATCCAAGTTGCCCAGTACAAACATCCAAAGTAGTTTTTTTTTTTATCCTTCTGCTATTACTATTTCAAGTATTGTTTTACTACTTAGGCTTCATTGATCTGAAGTCCAGAGAGCCACTATTAAAATGATGATCCCCTGGCTACCTCTACCATAGCAGCTGATGCTCAGACAGCTGTTTTTTATTCTTATGGAAATTTCATATTCGTAAGTCCTTCAAGAAATGTTGAGTGGATTCCACAACACTCAGCTCGGAAACTTACTTCCTAAAGACAACAGCCACAAGATTTTTTCATAAGTTTATTCCTAATATTTTCTTTCCTAAAAGAAAATCTAGCATTAATTAAAAAAAAAAAAAAAAAGTGCCATGTCCCATTTCTGCTCTTCCCCAGTGCTCCCAGAAGCAAACACCTTATGCTGTTAAACTGCTGGGCCCCCTCCCCACATCACTAACAGATTGTAGCCAGCTCTGCTTTCTACTGTTGCCTTATACTTTCCAGCACTGAACAGGAATCTCTCTGGGGCTGACTGCATGAAAACTTTGTAAAAAGGCACTTTAGTCTTCTGTTTTATTGCTTCTATTAATTTTTAACAATCTAGCAGACCCACTGGGCTATTCACAGGTTTTCTCATACATTGGAATAATTTGTTAATTTATTACGGCTTATGTGATTTCCTGAATTAATTTCTTCATTTTGGCAATGATGTGTTGAATTTTATCTACAGCAGTTGATATTATCTTTAGTTAGCATCACTTTAGATGGATTTTCATCTTCAGAAGACGACTACTACCTACACAAACACTCATAACCCAGCTTTTATTTTTTCCTCTAGCTTTACTGCTCCCTCTCCATTTAGGCTGAGGCACACACTTGCACAACGTGTTGTCATCATTTCCTTACAGGTTCTAGGATTTCAGTTTATATTTGTATACTTTCTTGCCATACATTCTAAAACCCTTTCTCCTACAGCTAACTTCTAACACTTGTCCCAGAGAAGACTAGAGCTCACATTCTGCAGAAACAGCACTGGGGATTTCAAAGGAGATATAACTTTTACTGTTTAAATTATACCCAGAAGATAGCATATATATTTGCAATACATTGCATTTATGTAACATACTCACATCTCTCACTTTCTAATACTAAGTGTGCATATATTTTTACAAGACTAACTCCAAATACTATTTATAATACAGAAGCCCGTCATGGTCTATCTCTGCCAATGCCTTACACTGTGCAAGGAGTCCTTTGGTTAGGCATGCTGGGAGCTTGATACAACTCAGTGAATTAACTCTGTTTCTTTGGATGCCCAGTTTCCAGTTTAACTTAATGGTATTTGCAGTAAGATTCTACAAATGTGTGCCTTGTCCTCACAAAGAAAAACGCAAACTCAATTAGTGTGCACTCCCAAGCACTGGGAATGGAGAAGGATTTTTCAGACCATTAAAACAAATCACTGCATCTGTATATTGTTACCTGTGCTTTTCTTAAAGTAGAATAAATTCTCTGTGAAAAAGCATCAAATAAAACAAGATATTAAATCAAGTCTGTATTTAGGTAAAAAGTGGTGACTTACTACAGCAAGAGCAAATCAATCACTGGAAAAATTACACACTGCCTAACATTATGATGAGAGGCATCCAAATGGCCTCAGGCTCCATCCTTCATGCATCAGTAGAAATGGATGAATATCACTGTACCAGCAAACCTGAAATTGCTTCCAAGATTGCAGGTTCAGATCGGGCACCTGACACCAAGGGGGAAGCACCTCCATCTGCCACACTGGCTCTACATGAGGGAAGCCTAAAGCTGCAGGAAGGATGGAAGCAGCAACATGTGTCAGGGTGGACAGCCAGAGGGCTGACAGCCAGGCAAAGATGTTTACACCTGAGCACATCACACCATATTTCTCTTCTACTCTATAATTTTTATGGATTTTTTAATTTCATCAACTGCATTATTAAGCTTTTGAAATAGATTCCTGTTAATATAATTTCTCTAATTTAAATTTTAAAAAAACCCCAACAAATAATTCTGTCTGCTTAACAAAATTACAAATAGAAAACAGCAAAAAATCAGTTGATTTTAATAAAGTTGCTCTGATAGACAGATCACAAATGCCAGTGAAAAGAAATACAGAAAATTAATTCTGTTTAATTATTAATCTGCTGATGGTACAAAGGTAGTGCAATGGACCTGCATGTGTCCTTGAAATGCCTCTGGCCTTGGTACGGAAGAAAGTGGTCAGAATTTATTTTTGCAGAAGATGAACAACCCCTGCATCTCCAGAGAATCCTTTGAATCTCCCAGATCTAGAAAATCTGCCCACTATGATGTTTAAACCTCGTTTTTGTTCCTGTAGCATGCAGACAACTGTCTGAGTTGAGAAACTAGGAAGTCTTTTTGACTTCCTCTACCTTCCTCATAGCAAGGCTTCATCTATGAAGAAGGCATGAGCTGGGCTGGTGCTTGCCAAATTGGTCATTAAATTAATAAATCCATTGACAGCAATATTAAAAACACTCACCAGTAAGATTGCAAGCACCAGACACTAAAACAATATTAAATCTAATTATTTTTTAGCAAAGAATCATCAAAGAGCTGAAATTCAGAAAGAATTTTGGATATTAAAACAACAGCAGGAATACAAAAAGCAAGTGTACCATAAAGATAATGAGCAGAGACACCAAGCTAGGATCTTTTTGCAATCAAACTGGTTTCTCCTCCAGCAACTGCATTGTGAAGCATCTAGATGGAATCTGTGGTCAAGAAGCAGCTAACATTTCAAAAACTCAGCATCACACACTATCAGCCATTCCCAGCATTGTTATGAGTGAAATCTCCTGTCTCTGTATGACAAGAAGTCATAGGGATTTGGGTTTGAGCTTGTTTTTGAGCTAAAAGCTTTGAAGCACTTTTTGTTCTGAAATGTGGCATCACAATGAATTTTGCGACAGATCATTTCCCTAATGATCACATTTCCTGTAGAGAGACTTTTCATCTTCCTCTATGACTGCACCAACACTGCAACCACACACTCTGCAACAGCTTCCACCTCCGGTGAAAAGGCTCTTATAGTCCCATAGATTGAAAGAGGACTCAAAGAAATGTGCCACTGACTCAAGTCCTGGGTCAGGACTCTGCATCACCAGCACAGCTGAGCTGTTTCGATTTGGGGGTTGGATTTATTTTACAAGGTAGATGGTAACTTCTATAACAATCTGCCTAAGACCTATCATTATTCTGATCATGTTAATGCTCGTTTGCATTTGTCTCCTGCAGTGCCACAATAATTCCAGATCACAAAATAAGTGCAACTGCTAAACATACTGAGCCCTGCTACAAAATTTCTGGGACATTATTGTTACTTCTCTGTTCTGGATTTACTCTTGGTCATGTTCATTAAAAAACACCACCCTCTGATCTGACCCAACCGTCCCAGCAACCCTTTTGTTTGTGCTCAATTTGATACCTCTGGTTGGAATTAGGTAGAAATTTTCCGTGGAAGCTGACAGCAATCCTCTCCCAGGAAGAAGGATTACTGCCATCAAGTCCTCCTGCAGTAGCCTTTGCTGAATATCAGATCAAGTCCTTGTGTCCACCCTTTGCTTGGATGATGAGTACTTTATGCAGAAGGTTAGCCCAGGATTTCTACAACCAGCTGAGGTGATGTCCAGCCCTCCTACCATGCTGCTGATTGACCAACGAGGTTCGTTAAATTAATGGCTCGTTCCATACAATAAGCAGTGTTAGACTCTTGGTTTGGGTTGTTCAACATGGCTTTTTGCTTCAGTTTGCTACAAAGTATGTGACTTCCTTTATGAAATTACAGTCACAACCAATCAACATCAGTGTTTGAATTAAAAAATGCTCCTTGTTTAGTCTTCATTTCTGAGCCTTTTTTTGGCTTCTTACTCAGCAAAAGGTCCAGAGTATTTCTTTTCGTTCAGCAGCTTTCCAAGTGACCTTTTAGAAGTCAGCTATCTGAATGTTTCCATTTATCACAGAAATAATAACTTTTATTTGCTAAAGTGTTCTGAGCTCTGTGGAAGAGTAAGATATTTATGAAGGTGCACTGAAGTCCATTTATGAAGTAGAAATATTTTATATCAGCTCTATGAGGTGACAATTTGCTATGATGAACAGGTGTCCCAAGGCTTTTCTTTCACATTTTCTTTAATAAATGATGTTTACCAGCACTTACTAAAATAAAAATGTGGTCTGGTTTCTGCAGATACATACTTTTCCTTCTAATGACACAAATATTTTGCAAAGCAATATCATCATTAAAAAAATGGTTTATGGGTCTTTTAAGGAAATGAAATTTCTTTGTCTCACCTAGAAGTTGAAAATGACCCTCACTAACATTATGTTTCACTCAAAACCACTTATATGTGTGTGAAATAATCAAGATTCAGGTACATTCCTGAAAGCAGGAATCTATTCTAAACTCTTTGGAAGAATCATTGTGTTTCTAGTTGCATACATAAGCCCACACACTGTAAAAACTGGCAGCCCATTCACAGTTTGTGAATCCTGAATGGGGTCTACGGGGTGGCCAAGAGATCAAACCTTGTGTGTCTGGTCTGATAATGATGTCATTTAGTTTCACTATAAGAAATCCCATGGAATTCGACCAAATTTAAACTAGTGAATAACTCTGCTTTCTCAATACAACAGATTTTAAGTAAAACAGTGAGACCTTATTAACATTGATTTTAAAGACATGACATTTTGTCTTGGCAAAACTCTCACAGAGTTTGAAAGCTTCTCCAGGTAAGAACCTTCTGAAGAGACACTACAATGATTTCTCTGAGCAGAATTCCTCCCCCACACCTGTAAGAATTGCCTATACTCTTTCTTAGACTGGGAGAATGACAGTATTCTGCCTACACTTCCTGGAAACTGCGCCTAGGCCTGTGTGTCTGCTTTTATCAAAATATCCATCAAAGGTCAGGTACTTTTCCATACTCATCTAGAGATAAAGATGCTACCTATCTTGATGAATCAGACCAAGAGTGTTAGTGCTTTTCCCTCAAAAAGGATCAGATATAATCACTAAGAAAATGAAGTGCATTGTTTCCATGACTGTTTCCAAGCGTGCTCAGAATTACAGTCGTAGCAGATTCCACAGCTTCTTCCACTGTGTCCCCCCAGTCAGCTCTTCCCTGGCTTTGGAGTCAGTGGCAGGAGAGAAGAGGCTGAGCAGCAAATCAGTCAGTAAGGGCTAACTAGCCTTCTGCACTAGTTCTGGCAGCTATAAGAAAGGATGAGCACGGGACACTGGGCACTAGTTCTAAAAAAGAAAAAAGACAAAAAAGAGAAAAGAGAAAAGAGAAAAGAGAAAAGAGGGAGGGAAATGCTATCACTGAAGAAATGCTGGAGATAAGCCAGTAGGTTTTCATCCTCTTTAGACTTGTGATTGTGCCTGCAGTACTAATTTACTCCTTTAGTGAGAAAGAAACCCCCTGATCTGCTGGGAAAGAAAACTATGCCATTTGTTTTAGCATCAGGACTGCAGTTGCCACTACAAGTTATCAATAAGTCAGCACATTCATTTTAAGCCATTGCAAAGGTCACAATTTCCAAAACAGATAAGGGATTTAGGAGCCTAAGTGATCCTAAAAATTGTCACCAAAAAAAAAAAAAAAAAAAAAAAAAAAAAAAAAAAAAAAAAAAAAAAAAAAAAAAAAAATAGATAGATAGATAGATAGATAGATAGATAGATAATCTGTCATCTTCCCCAGCAAAGAATACAAAGACACTTGATTGAAATCAGTTTGTGCTGCAGGGATCCTAACATGACTTGAAGCAACCAAAATATTTTCTTTTTCTATTAAATTCTTATCTTGGCATTACAGCAGTAACACAAAATTTGCTTGAAATCTTACAAAGACCTGAAATAGTCAACAAATCAGGGTTTTTTTTCTTTCTTCTAACTTTCCTTATACTTGGGCAAAAATATTAAATATTTCTACACAATATTTTGCAATATGTTTCCTACCAACATCCACTGTCCATGTCTTGGAGCTGATTAGGGATATAAAAATAAAGCCTACAGCTCAAAACAGATACAGTACAGTGGTTCTTCAGAAGAATCTTTTTCCTACTTCCTTCTCAATTCTATGCTCCATTAAATGGGAATTATATGGCCCTTTGTCCAAACTGAAACTTAAAACATTCTGAACACTGTAATTCCACATTTCCTGAAGAAACACAGATCTAGAGAAGATTGTTAAAAATATTCTCAATATTCATGTGATTTACTTTTAATGTGGCAACTACTTTAGGATGTTTCACTCCTTTATACAATAATAAGGAATGTCTCATAAAGGAACATTTAAAGTCTTTTACAAGGGTTTTGCAAATAAATAACATCAAAAAATGCAATGTTCATTTTGACAGTAATAATTGAAAAATCAAAAATAATTATAACACCAACATGATACAAGTCATTTTCATGGTGGTAAAGACAACAGAAACAATTTTCATCCTCAGAAATATGTAGGAAAGACAGTCACCGATGGGATGCCCTTGGTCAAGAGGTACAGAGATGTGGTAGCTTTGGCACTAAGCTTCTGCAAAGACATGAACATTTCACTAGAACTTATTATGGATTTTAATAAAAACTAAACAAATAAACAAATCCACATCAACACACAAAAACCCCCAGAATTTCATTATGACTTATTCAATTCTATTCCCAACATTGAAAGAGTAGCTCTGAAATAACTTGATTTACTTCAACTACAACATTGGCAGAAGAACTTCAGCACAGAATTACTGCTGGAAAGTTACAGCATGTACAATGACTTTTTATAATAAAATCACACACACATAAGCTGTTCCAAAAGTCATTGTCCAGGGAGCAAAGGCAATTATTCAAGAGCTGGCAAATACCATTTGCACTGCCAGTGCAAAGCCCTGGTCCTTTTCCTTTCCTAACGCTGGCAAATATCTGCAGAGATGTTTCATTCTGTGATTACAGACTGCTCGTTTGGTCCAGCATAGAACACGGCTCCAGAGCATGTGGTGAGGATACCTTTCAACTGCAGAGCTGATTCTGTGCATGAGCCATGGAGTTAGGGAGGCAGAGAACCGTGAGAAAACAGAGATCTCACTGCTAAGTAGTAAAATGGAGGTTTAGGTAACAGGATTATATTCCAGCTCTCATCACAGAATTCTTGTATGAAGTTGCAAAATCTACTCATACTGAATTTTACATGCAGCAGTCATTAATAATTGGTCTGCATTTAACAGGTTCTTAATTATACCAATCCGATTGACAGAGGTGGTGATCTTTCAAAACTGCAGATTAACTGAAGTTAGGGGTGCTTTCAAGAATAGGGTGCTTGGCTTAGATTAATCTTTCCAGTTAACAGACTGATCTTCTCTTTGGGCCATTTTGTCATCACAAATATGAAAATCTATACATGCGTAGCACTTAGCCTAGAGGAGATGAGCAGCAGCATCAAAAAACTTAAAAAGAAACTTGTATTTCTAGCTGTAGAAAGTTTTCAATAGCAATTCTGTAAATATGGCCTGAACTGTACATTGACCAACACAGATGTTACACACCAAATAGATTTTCATTCTTTTCACAGAAAAGAAAATCCAGTAGAGGAAAAACCTCTTTCTGAAGTTCTGAAGAACTTCTTTCAGTGCAGATGCTGATTGCATCCACCACCACTGCAAAGATCTGGTATCAGCCATATGTCAGATTTATCACTCTATCAATCATTGCAGTGCTCTTCAAAGACTACCTTAGAGATCTAAAGTGATTTTTAAAACGTGTGTAGGGTTACTATACCTGCTGCCTTCCCCCTACGTTTACTCATTATCTCGAGGAAAGGCTGCCATAACAGGCAGAGCTCAGATTTTACAGAAAGATGATATTAATGAACAGTTATTACACACACATTACACAACACAGCTCCATTCAAGGCTCTGCTTAAAGCTGTATCTTATGACCAACTACTGTATTTGCAAACAGAGCAAACCCTTAGCATTTCATAACAAAACCTTTTCACTCAAACTTGCAGCCATCTAGAACCCAAAAGTCCTTATGACCCTGAAATCCAGCACAGCAAATTAAAAGCAATCAATTCCACAAAAAACCCCAAACAAAAACCAAACCGAAAACTCCCAACCCTCTGCAGTGTTCAGTAAATATTTTAAGAAATATTCTATACTGTATTATGGATCCAGGTCACACTTGAATTAATTGCAGGCAATCTCCAGAGCTGGTATCTACAGAGTTCACCATGTGATATTCAGGAAACATGATTTTTTCTTTTCAGTCTAAATAAATCAGACAGGTCAATTACATGTCAAAATTAATTCGTTATTGTTATTACTATTTATGAGCACTGAGATATGAGAATGCTGAGTGCAACCTAAAATTTTTTTTGCACTGAACTGAACAGAATGTGGTCCCTCTCTTCCAAATCCAGATGCTGTTCATGTTAGCTCATCTCCTGCAGGTAGGGGAACAGCTACGAGAATTGAGAACCAGGAGGGTAGGATTACATGTTCTCCCATACAAGAGAGTGAATGTGTGTGTGTGTTTGTAACACATCATCTACACATTCTGTTGTTTGTTTACTGTATTTCATTCACTGGTGGGAGAATGCAATATGTTAATGAAAGGATTAAACAGCTGGAGAAAATAATCATTGCAAATAAATATAGTGCCTTTGGATGTGACCTGATTTTTTATTGTTTTCATACAGCAAGAGAGGAGCTTTGGAGCACCCTAAGTTTTTAGCCACAGTAGTTTTATCATTAAGAGTTATCTTCCAGGATTACTTGCACCAGTTGTTGACATGTATAAAATTATAAGAGCACAATGTGATGATACCTGCAATACTTGAACCTCTGTAGGAGAGTTTATGTTGAATCCTGGGAATAATTTATTGCATGCTGCTTTGAATAAGGTGTTATATGTCCCTTTCTCAGAAAAGGAAATAAACAACACATGGGATTGTGCAAGTTCTCTGGCTGGCCACATATGCTGCTATCACTTTTTCCATTATCAGTCTTTCCTCTCACCTCTAGAGCATTCCCTTTTAAGAAATATCCATGCTGTCCAGAATCAGGTCAGAAATCCTTTGAGGACAAGACCATACTTCATCCTACATTTGTCCAGCACCTGGCCCAGCAAGAATGGTTGACCACAACTATGGCAAATAGCCCTCCTATAAACACAGAAGTAAGACAGTCACATCCACACAGAGAAGCAGCTCCTTCCTGACTTCCCAAGTAGCTCCTTCTTGACTTTCCAAGTTTCAGTATTCACAACTTCAGGAAACATTTCAGAAAATAGTAATTTGCAGCTGCACGCTAAAATTTTTCACATTGTCTCAGTGACCAACACGTGAAGGTTCTCTGAAAATCTGACCATTTTCTTCTATGTAAAAACAGTTCCCAAGTGGTTTGGAGCTTACAGTCAAAGCCAGTGATATCTCCTCCAAACAGCTTTTCTCAGGGCAGATAATAGGAAATCAGATCTTGGAGTCTGATGACCCCAGTAGGTTTAAAGAAAAAAACCAAAACAAAACAAAAAAACCAACCAACCAAACAAAAAAAATCTCAAACCAACAAAACCAGAAAGATAAAATAAATTCTGTAAGATACTTGAAAGGTTTTTCAAACTTTCCACTGACGTCACCACTGAGGTGAGACTCAGGTGAGCAGCAATTCCATTGTGAAGAGGAACAGAGAGCATCAGCTGCAGTGAGAGCAGCTGAAAATGGCATTTCTGGCATGAATTTTGTTATGAAAATGTCTTCCTTGCATGGTGAAGAGTGTGGTTTTTAGAAACTAAGGTTTGCAAGCAGTCCTTCCCTTGCCATTTAAGGCTCCCTCCTGCAATGATGACACACTTGTTGACACCCACATTGTAAGTTGCTTTCTTTCCAATATTAACACAAAAACTTTAACCAGCTACTGCATCAAAAATTTTTCTATTTATTCAGGGCAGTGCACAACTGCATCTTAGCAGGCCATTGAGCCCAGCATTAATTGCAGCAGGAAGATAAATCCAGCTGTTGCTTTTTTATTAACTTTTGGAATAATTGATCCACATATCTTGGAATTTTTGTGTGACCTTTTCTCCTGAACTGTTCTATGATTTCTAATTCATTTAACACATTCTGTGTTGATTCAAAAGGTGTCTGTAGGTGAGTTCCACAACAGTATGCCTCTATAAATAATATTTTACTACATATTAAAACTTAACTACTTTATCACTTCAAAATCCTCATGGCCAAACCGACCAGTCTGCAGAAAAGTATAAAATGCTAAATTTGGCAACAACACTGGATTTTATGAAAATTTCATGTCTGAGTATTATAAAACCTTGATCCATAACTGTCAAGGTTAACTCTTCATAGATTTCACATTCATTTCCTTGAGCTGCCTCTCTCATACTCAGCACCGTTCCACTGTAAACCTTCTAAACTGTAGATAGGAAGCTGACACTGGGTTAAGCTGTTATTATTAATATATTTTTTCCTAAGAGCAAGAGTATTGGATGTCTCTCAGAAACATTTATTTTAAAGTCATTTTATTAGCAGACAAAGACAGCAAAATCAGAAATGCTACTAATGTCTACTAACGCATATTTCTTTCTGCTCTTTCACATTTTTCCCTCAAACTTCAACCACATTTCTCACCTCAGACTAACACACCAGACTGCAGGTGTGTGGAGGATGTAGAAAGATCTTTCACTTTTGTTGAGGCAGCACAGTTGAGCACAGAAGCATTAATGAAGCTGCAAACGAAGTCGAGCTTTTTTCTGTACTTGTTAGGCAGCCCGAGGCATCCCAAATTACCCTTCCACTCACACACACTGCACAGGCATGAACATTCACACACTGTATTTTGGGAGGAGGGACCTCATGTACTGCATACAAGACCTAGGGCAATAATCTCTTACTGCCATCAGGGACCAAGTAAAAAAAATTCACATAATTTTAAAAATATATGCTTCATCATTTAAATTCTTCCAAGAAAGTGTGATATTAATTAAGAAATCCTCCAGATACTCTATCCAAAACTCATTAAAACTGGAAGATTTCTCTAAGGTGTATACACATGATTTTGCATTCATTTTAGACATCAAAGGTCTGTCTTAAGAGGTTAATCAAGCTGCTGCAGTAGCAGCACTGGTCATCTTTCCTTTGATTATATGAGCATATGATTTTCAATCACATGCTGACAAAGTCAGCTTGGCCTGCACTTCTCTAGAACATTTGTTTAGGTTTACAACTGCTACCACTGAGACTCCTAAAACATCCAATTTACCAGACAGGCTTCCTATTGTATTTACCCTTAAGTGTGGAGGATACTTTATAACATGAAACCTTTTGCAGCTGTGGTCTTTTTAGCACACCTCAGCTCATCCACAGACTCAGGAAGTAAAAGGCTGGCGGTCCTTTTCTGGTGTCTCAAGAACTTATTGACCAGCTTCAGTTATTTCACCCACATTTCACCCAGTAATGGGTAAAATAGAGACTACAGTTGATGTGATCCTGTTTTACAGAATTTCAGATTTGCTGAAGTTAAGCACGGTGTGGGTCGTTCTTACTCAGCACAAAAGTATCAGCTCCCCATTGACAACACCTGTTCTTTAGGACTGAGAAAAAGGTAGAAATTTATGCATAAGTCATTTGCTCCATACTTTTGCTTTCTTTGCTCAGATGCACTACCCAAGATACTCTAATGCACAGTCAGTTCCATCACATTAATCTAGGGTAGTTTAGATGTTGCAAGACACGGGCATACCTGTAAATATTTAATTAGGACTCTACATTTTTCCACAAGGTAAGTGTTACTATCTTCAACTTGACAGATGATGAAACTGAGGTCTGAAGAAATGAAAGCAACACTGCACACCAGGAGTTTCTAAGACAGCCTAGTCTGCAGCTGACTTCTGTCTCTTAGATCTTATTCTAGAAGCCTGACTCTGCTTTGCCATTTATCTTACCCTATTTTTCACCTACATATGTCTTACCTTACAAGCCTCCAGAAACAGTTCAGGGCTTAATACCATCCTTAATATTCAATTCACTGTTTTGCAATATATATGATTACCTGGAAAGGCATCACCAGCCCTATATTTTTGTAACTTCTCAACTGAGGTTCTGCATTATATATTTCTCTGAGTGTAAAAATCTTTCAACTCATATAGGACAGACATGCTTCATTTAACGAACTACTATTTCCTTATATATTTTACAAAAAAGCTTCATTGTATGGCTTCATTTCTCTATTAGGCAGCCATTTTGATTATTTCTCTTACTGTTGGGAAAAGAATCTATTTCAAAAGGCAATTAAAAATATTCCTCCATGGAGCCCACATTTTTGAAACAACAAAAAAGTCATTCATGCACTACAAAAGGTACCTCTAGAGCTCTTTGCGAGGCAGTGGGATTATGAATGAAGAACAGACAGATTGTAAGAGAAGTCTTTGAAACTAGAGAATAGAAACCTAAGCAAGCAGGCCAGCCGAGAAGGCACTGACACAGAGGGAATAACTGCAAGAATAGTACTGCAAAGTAGTGGTATAAAAGAACAGAAGTGGATCCTGTTAGCTATACAACACTAGGGCTAATATAAACTAGCACTGAAGTGCTCACAGCTAGTTTCTAAAATCCTGGCATTGAAGGCCCCAAACTGCTTTACTTGAAAGGGAAAAAAGCCTGGAAATAGATAAAATGCAGTAACAGTTACTGAAACACCAGTGAAAAAGATCTGTTTGCAAGTGTATGGATAGCCTGGAAATACATCAGGACAGGCAGGCTGAAAGAACAGTCAAGTTGTGGGGAAATAAACAACTTTCATAACTGTATCTGTTATTTTAATCTTGAAATTTACAGGAGGAAGTCAGAGTTTTGCCACTCTTTGAAACTTTTAACCATTTTTTTTTGCACAGAAGTGCTTCAGGGCCTAAACTGAGCTTTGAATAGAGTGAACTGCTTCCTGCAAAATATACTGGATGTACTTCATAAGTTTTTCTGAAAGAAAAAGCTGCTTGATTTCTAGTTACATACGATTTCAGATAAATCAGTGTGAAGGATGGGTATCTCTGGATATTGCAGAAGGCAGCAGAGCTCAGGGACAATCACTGTCTCGCAGGCAGGGCTGGCAGTCACAGTGCCAGCAGCCAGCTCAGTGAGCCCATCAGCTCTGAGCAGGCACAGACACCCTGCCCTGCCCTGCCCAAGCCACTGCCCTCCTGTAACACACGTGCTCTGCTGGGGCTTCAGAGGAACTCACAGCCACAGAGCTGAACTCTTGCTAGCAAGCCTTGCCCAGCACTTCACACCTTCTTGCAGCACTTCTCATTCCTCTGCTGTCTCGGGTTCCATCTCTGCAGCCAACCCCGTGCTGTGCTCTCCCTGCTTTGGTTCTCACCCTGGGACTGGCAGCAGAGGAGGAACAGCCTCCCAAGGAAGCGGGAATGACTCAGAGCAAGTCTGCCCTGCACAGGGCGGTGCAGAGGCACTTGAGCTAACCATACCAGGTAGTTGACTGAGTACAAAAAGTCAAGCCATGATGCAGAGAGTTCAATGTGGGTTAATTTCTTCTGCCTTCCTGGTGGAACAGATTTATGCTTATGAATATTGACTTTTAAAGTAGATTGAGAATGTAGACAGAGGACAGAACATTTCAGTGACTGGCTGTTCTTTCCTAGCTCCCAACATGATACAGTAAATACCACAATGCAGCTGCACAGCAAAGGAAAACAGAATTATATACAATATATTCCCATCTTCACTATGGAGACTGCTGCTTGTTTAATGCATACACAGGCTACCGGACCAGCACACAGTTTTGCAGATAGGTCATGGGAGTCAGAGAAACAGAGCTTGATTCCTAACACACAACACATTTTGAAAAGTCACTTCATCCTGTTTCCTCCCCTCTTTTCTTCTGCTTTATTTAATTGTATATGCAGTGTTTCTAACACATTTGCTGCTGATTTGTTCTTCAGAACCTAAATATATAAGTTCACCAAATTAAAACTAAAGGAAGTGGTTCCAAATACCAAGTCACCGAGAGTTGGACTTTCTTTAGAACTGGTCTCTGCATGGCAGTATTTCTGGCTTTAGGTCTACACTGGTAAAATATTCTTAGTATATCAATATACTGATGTGAGTGAATAAAAATGACTAGAACATGTCTTTTCCATACTATGTAAGAAAGACCCATTAGCCCAGAACCAATGTCTCTTGTGCTGTCTGCATCAACAGATATACCTATAGCACATCAACAACCCAACCACCTGCTTGTTATGTTTGCACAGGTCTAGGTGAATGAGTAAAGAAAATCACACATTTAGTCCAATGAGTATCTAATTCCAGTCCAGAATCCAAGCAGTTCAGCCAGGGTGCCGCTGAGATCTGACCAACTTGTGTCCTGCTCATAGCTTAGGTATGACACCATAATGAAACTAAACTGCTTCCAGTTTAGCAGTTGCTTGTGTCTGGCCAGCCCAGGGAGCGAGCAGAACTGATGGCCATCTGTGAGCACACCAACTCCCTGCTTCAGTTCATTGGGAATAAAGAATTGGGGTGGTGCACAACGTGTAAAGCAGGCAATTTGTTGTAAATGATTGAGAGGTCCCTGAGCACAGGACTCTGGGGAATGCATTTCAGAAATCCTCAAGTGCACCACTACAACAGAAAAGAACATTCCTAAACAAACCTGCAGTGGGGCATCCATAAGAGGACATCATCAGTGGTGATGCTCTAAAGCCTTCGCTTTCTTCTACCTTAATATACGTTCTCCTGCCAGAGCAATTCCCCTTATACTTTACCCCACACATAAAATGAACCAATATTACTAAGTTCCACTACTTAAAAAATTAGGTTGGCCAGACTCTTTCCAAGGGTATAGACTGATCTGTGAAAAAGATTTTCATGGAAAATCAGAGCCATAGGATGAGCTATGCTGATCTCTCTGCAAAGAAAATGTAACACTTCCAGCTGGAAACTTGCACAGCTGTTGGGCATGGAGACTGCATAACCAGATTTCATGTGTGTGCTCCTTTTGGCTGGGGTAGAGTTAATTTTCTTCACATTATCTACCATGGGGAAATGTTTGGATTTGTGATGAAAAATGGGGTTAATAATCCAGGGATGTTTTCATTACTGCTGAGCAGTGCTTGCACAATCAAAGCTTTTCCTGCTTCTCATACCACCCCACTAAGTCAGGAAGTTGTGAGTGCACAACAAAATGGGAGAGGACACAGCTGGGCAGGTGACCCAACTGCCCAAAGGAGTATTCCATATGGCATCATGCTCAGTATAGGGAGCTGAAGGAAGGAGGAAGTGGGGACATTCTGAGTGATGGCATTTGCATTCCCAAGTAACCATTACATGTGATGGAGCCCTGCTTCCCAGGGGATGGCTGAACACCTGCCTGCCCAGGGGAAGCAGTGAATTAATTTCTTGTTTTTCTTTTCCTATTAAACTGTCTTCATCTCAGCCCCTGATTTTTCTCACTTTTACCCTTCCAATTCTCTCCCCAGTCCCACTGGCAGGCAGTGAGCATGCAGCTGTGTGGGGCTGAGTTATCAGCTGGGGTTAAACCACAGCAGCCCTCCTTGGCACCCAGTGCAGGGCTCAATGGGTTTGAGATAACAACAGATTTGACTGGAATGTGTTAGATGGGATTTACAGCCATTATTGCTCTTTGGCTGCTTCAGGCAGACTCCTGTGCTTGCCCTGGGCTTGATGCCTTACAGTGCATTAGTGTTGTGCTCATCTGTGGCTGCTTTTTGCTTTCCCTGCTGTTGTGCTGCTGATCCCCTCACTCTGCTGTACCTGGGGGCATTTTGAGGGCAGCAGTGGTGATGCACAGGGACTGGCACACGGCCGGGGCAGCGCTGCTGTGTCTGTGCCGCTGAACTGGACACGCTGCAACTCCAGTGTGAACTCACATCAACGGGACTGCAACCTGTGGATGAGTCCACGTGGGAGCAGGATATCCTGAAGATTCTCTGGCCATGAATAAGTCCACACCAGAGCAGTACATCTCCAAGTGTTTGTGGCCATGGCTATGTGAGTGCCAAAGCAGGTGCACCCCTGAAGGCGCCAGGCCCAAGGACAGGTCCATGCTGCAGCAGGCACACCTTGAAGCACCAGTGGCTGTTCATGAGGCCGAGCTGGAGCACCTCAAAGTGTGTGGCCATGGATAAACCCAGAACAGAGCAGGAACACCCTGCAAGGCCTGCAGCCAGGGGCAAGGCCATGGTGGGCAGGTTTGTTTTCTGAGGGGATGGTGGCTGTGGGTGAGGCCGTGCTGGAGCAGATCTGTTTCTGAGGGCACTGAGGCCCATGGACAGGGCTGTGCTGGAACAGCTGCCCCTCAGAGCCACTGTGGCTGTGGATAAATCCACGCAGCAGCAGGTGTGCCCTTGAAGAGACTGGCTCATAGACAAGGCTCTGCTCGGGGCAGGTACAACCCTAAGAGACTGCAGTCTGTGGATATATACAAACTGGAATAAGTGCAAGGGAAGGAGTTCATTGCGATGATAAACCCTATATGGAGTGGGTAAGAGATTGTAATAGAAACACCTTTAATTGTTGTAACCCATGATTTGAGTTGCATATTATAGGAATTACTGTAGCAAGAACCACCTGAACCAATGGAGGAGAAGCCTTACAGGAAGCAGAGCAAGTGCAGCTGGAACCCCAACTGAGCTGCCTTTGGTGCGTAATAACCACAAAACAAGCCACTTCTCCTGTCCTAAGTATCACCAGAACATGAAGCCCAAAGTCACGGACTAAATGGACTCAATGCACACGTGGTGGACATTTTATGAACACTTTGCAATGGTTGATAGAATAAGGGAATAATATCTGTGTATTATATCAAAGGATAGGAAGTCAGGTGGTGGTTAATGTTGTATTGGACAGCACGGGACATAAATGGTATGGGATAAAGAAGAAATCCGTGTATTATCAACACAGCTTTCAGCACAAACCCAAAACATAGTCCCATACTAGCTATGTCCAAAATTAACACTATCCCAGACAAAACCAGCACAGTGTGTCTGCTGAAGCTTGATACTTTTAACTTGGGAAAAAAACAGTAACACCCAAAACTAGCAAGAAATTATTTAGTTTCCTGAAATAAAGGAAGTGGCTCAGAAGTGGGTGAAAGCTTTTGAAAGCTGTCAAATTGCTAATACTTTTGTGGAGGAGGGGGGAACTTGAAATAGTGATCTAATGGAAACAGCGCTTGTTCTGCAAGCATTTCTTTTTCCTAAAGTGAAGCAAAGGTGTTTCTCTGACTTTTTTGGCTCGGCTTAGGGGTTTTGGGGGGAGGGCTTTGGGGCATTGGTCAGTTTTTTGGGGTGTTTGGTTACCACTGCATGTATCTTTCTTATCAGAAATTAGGTGGATACATGCTTTTTATTTGAAGGATTTACAGAGTGAAAAGGCCTTTATACAGGCTCCAAATTCTTCTATTTTGTTTGGTTTAATGTAGTTTGATGCTCCTAAAAGTAGCTTGGTGATTACAGGAAACAAGAGATGTTCTATAGAATGCCTGAGCTTGTGGAGGAAGTCAGACAACCTTAAAATTTCTCCTGCTAAGTTTCCAAAATCACTAGGTACAACAGGCTGTTGGAAAATAATTTCAGTAATAACAAGAAAAGTCCCAATGCCCACCCAACACTTACGATCAAGTGCCTGAAAACTGATTGCCATAAAACCGAAGCCTACTCCACCCTTTCGAAACGCTGCTCTTCCATTAACAAACCCCTCCCTAGGAGACTGCCCAGTCTCCCGTAGCCACAAGGCAGAGCAACCTACACAGCAAATATGAAATATAACGGTCCTGTCACCCTGACAGGAGAAGCAATCTCTGTGCCAAACTACATCACGAAAGCAAGGTCTATGATGTTATGTACTTGATAATACAGCATGAGATTTAATTGCTTTAAGTGTAGTAGAGAGGAGTTAAAATATCATTTCCTTAAGGCTCTTCAGTTTAGTAAATGTAGAGAGGAACTGGCTCAAGTCAGACTACTGTGTGTGAACAGAGAAAACTATTACTTGAAATAAAATGCTACTACCCAGTTATCTGTCTTCCAGCCCTCTCTGTCAGCTAACACGTTGACTGACTATGGAGGTGGCTGAGAGAGCAGACAGTAACCTGCCTTTTCTGGAGAAAAGGTAGCAGTGGGAAGTCTCAGAAGGACTTATAAAATGGAAAGTAGGACAGCAGATAAAAAAAAAAGGCCAGGAAAAGCAAGAGATTTTGTTCTTTTCCTCTATAGTGCAGCAATCACTTGTTTTCTTATAATATCCAGCAGCTATCAACCAGATTTATGCAGTGCTGTCTCTGTTCAGAGACTTTGAGGGGCAACAGAGCTAATGCTCAGGCTTCAAATGCTCTTCTTAGCTGGTTATCAACTAAAGGCAGATCATTTTGTTGCTTACATCAGTATAAACCTGGAGTTACTCTAGTGACATGAGGGTAGAAGCATGAATAAATTCAATGTAAATGAAAAGAGATTTCAGCCCTGAATATAACTCTCTGCCATTTCAGAAAAAAATATTTCAAGTCACTTTTTAGGGTCAACATTACTCTAGAGAAAAGCTTTGTGTCTGCCACCAACTATCTCAAATTACATTACTAGCTAAACTGATGGAAGGTACATATACATAAAATATTGCATTTTCTTCTGATGAAAATATTTTCTTGCACATGGATACATTTTTGTCTTTATATTAAATATTACCTCAAGATTAATTGCTTTTCTTGCTACTCTCTTTATCTGTCACATCTAACATGTTTTGCAAGATCGTTCTCTTGGGCTTTATCTTTCTTTCATAGAAGTAAAAAAAGTTAAGCAACAAATTCGCCTGCAGTGGGGTATTTAAATATTCCAAAGACTATTTAAGCAGTTTTTACAAAATAAATAAGTAATGTTTTTTGTTTGTTTTTTTTTAAATTTTTTTTAATTTTTTTTAATTTTTTAATTTTACAAAATAAGTCATTTACCAAATGTAGAGATTAATTTACAACTTTTAGAATTTTTTACTAACCCCCCTGCAGTTAAAAAAATCAAAACTTGAGGAACTGTAAGCAGATTCTCTGATCAGGGAGTGGCTAACATTGATGGGAAGATTTTTTCTTGAAGGATTTAAACACAGCAAAGTATTGCATCATGAGATGAAGCCAAACATAAAAACTATATTGAACAGGTTCACATAAGAGACCTAAATGTATTCTTTTTCAAATACAACTACAAATGTGTGGGGGTTTTTTGAAGTGGTTTGTATAACTCTCACATGGGACCACGCGGAAGACATTTTAGCCTAGTACATCAATTTTCCTGACCTAGGTTCTTACACCATTGCATCCAATTGCATTCTAATTTCTGAACCAAGATATTTCTCCACTTTGCAAAGCTTTTCATTGGTTTTACACCCATAGAGGATATTGAGGGATCAAAATGAGAGAAAGAAATATCAGTTGTGACCTACCTTTGAGAAAAGCATCCTGTCCCAGAAATGCAACACCAAATGCTAAGAGTTTAAGCCACAAAAACATGGTTATTTCTGGAAATCAGGCGTATCCTTATGAAATGGCATGTGTCTCTCTCTGGAAAGCAAAATAAATGTTATCTGTCTGCAAAAGAATTTCTTCACAAAACTTGAACCCAAAAGGAGACTAACTAGGCACATACATTGCACTGCCTGCTTATCTGTGAAGGAGTTGCTTCCTCTGTTGCCCTAACTAACCACTCACAAACTCGCAATGCACTTTGGTGATGTCAGAGACAACTACTTCTTCAAAAAAAGTTCTTTCAGTTTCCAGGAAGTCAAAGGGGTTTTTCTTAAGTTCCTGCAGTAATACTTAGGTTCCTTAATTCAACTAAAATAGATTATTTTCAGCCATTTCTTCCTTTGTACTTAGGAGCTACACAAGACTTCACTTTTCATAGGACTGGATTTAGCGAGGTCATTTTTTCTCTTCATGTGCACTTTTCTACTGCACACATTCACTGATTCCCTCATATTGTATGCATGTTTCTTGAGATTTCTGCTGAGAGAAAGAGAAACCCTAAACATGAGTCACCATAACACTTGTTCTGACGACAAGGCCTTCATAAAAAGATGCATCCTCAGGTGAAATAACTGATGATTAAATGAAAACCCTTTAAACACGGGATTGGACTAGATGATCTCTAGAGGTCCCTTCTAACCCTAACTATTTTGTGATTCTGTGGGATATATTTCTGAATCTTTCTACAAGGATGTCTCTCTGGGTATGACACTAATACACAACAAATGGATAGAAGCAGTCTAATTCTGTTTTCTGTAATGCTTAGAATTAGAGAACCCAATAATATTCTTTACCATGATAGTGCCAGATGATTGTTGTCCCTTTCATGGGCTTGATGCAAGGTACACCAAAGATATTTTCCCTCACTGCATGCCCTGAGGCACTCTTCAACAACTTGGTAACAAATGCCCCTTATATCATAGACTACAAAGGGAAGAAATGTTGGGATTGCTTCTCTTATTGAAGATTTCCAAGGTTCTAAAAGAACCAGCAAAACCCAGTCATAAGACAAATGAAGGGAATACTTTTGTGCTGCCTATCCATAAGTCCTTCAGAGACTTCCTAAGCGTCACATAGGAAAAAGTTGCACAAATTCACATAATAATTCACAAATGACACGAGCGAATCAAACTCCTCATAAGACTAAACACATCTTTTACAATTTTGAGTCAAGTCTTACAACACAGGCCAAAATCTTAGCTTCTGTTAAGCAGCATGTCTCTATTTAAAGTGGCTGTAATAATAATTATATTGTAAATGTGTTCAGAACAAAACTGATACAATGATATCACTCTGACACTCCAGAGACTCCAATTTTGCTATACAATAACTTCATCATCCTGGAGTTGTCACAAATTAAATTCGGACTATCGTCGTACATTGCCTGCAGCACCGACATCTTAGTCCTGTTTATCCTAGACAAAACCAGGATAACAGCATGGCTGAAGTGTGCCATCTGATGAGTGGAGTGCATGACATCCTGTGGAGAATCTCTCACAAAGGCTCTCAAAAGAACCAGGCCCCATTCCCACCTGACTTTCCCCAGCAGTTTTATACAACCTCCACTCAACTCCTCAAGCTGCAACCCCAAGACAAATTCCTGCAGAGTGGACCTTTTCTGGCTGTGTGATATTGACAGAGCATCCACAGCACTGAAATATTGCAACATACCCTATCTATTGTTTGGTGAGAACGTCACACACACTAGTGATCGCACCATTCTGGGTATACTGCTAACCATAAAACATCAGCTATTAAAATTAATGACCAAAGTTACAAATTTACGTAAGAAGGACACAGAACTGTTGGAGCAAGTCCAGAGGAGGGCCACAAAGTTGATAAGAGAAGTGGAGCACCTTCCCTATGAAAACAGGCTGGGAAAGTAGGGGCTGCTCAGTCTGGAGAAGGTTGTGTGGAGACCTCATAGAAACGTTCCAGTATCTGAAGGGGCCTAGAGGGAAGCTGGAGAGGGATTCTTCATCAGGAACTATAGCAACAGGTCAAGGAGTAATAGGTTGAAAGAAGGGAAATTTAGGGCAGACAGTAGGAAGAAATTCTTTACTGTAAGGGTGGTGAAACACTGGAACAGGTCGTCCAGGGAGTTGTGGAGGTCCAAACACTGGCAGTGTTCAGGACCAGATTGGATAAGGCCTTGGGCAACCTGGTCTAGTGGGAGGTGTCCCTGCCTGCTAAAGGGAGGTTGGGACTGGGTGATCTTTAAGGCCCCTTCCAACTCTTAACATTCTATGACTCTATTAGAACTAGTGAAGTCTTTTCCCAAATATAAACTCCAGTCTCCTTTCCCAAGCTTAAACCCAAACCTTTCCTTTTGAGGGAATGGGAGAGGATTAGTTTATTCTACTTGCAGATTAAACAGTGAACTGTTAAAATAAATCCTTTCTCAGGAGAGAGCCTGAATTTTTAATTGGCCAAAATGGTTATGTCAGTATGTAACTATAGCAGTATACTTCCCCTATGCTGGAAAGAATCAAAGCCAGAATCATCCATTTATATTAATAAGGATTTCTAAAATGACATTAAAAATATGCAGCTTCTTAAGTTACCCATCTCTTTGGAAGTCTCTCTCTTTTGTAAACTATAACAAGAGCCACAATACCTCCAAAAAACCAACTAAACAGCATAAGATGCAAATATTTCCTTGTCTACTTCATCTATCTTGAAATACAGATATGTTAAATTATCATGAATATCTCCTATTCTGTGCTCTTAAAAACCAGCTCAAAGGGCAATTGTATTACAACTGCAATAAAATTTTAAAAATATAAGTGCCAAATAATCAATTTTCCTTTCAATTTGCATCTGAAGGCTTTGGATAAGATTGGGAATCCATGCCTCCTTCCTCATACCAAAAATTTAAAGGAAAGAGCCCTTGAAATATAGAGAAAAGAAAGATGATTCGAAGAACAAAGAATTAAAGCAGTATGCTCTTGCTCCAGATGAGTTGCAAATATCGTTATGAAGCAATTTACATAATTTTACATTAAAAATACATTGAAATCATAGTTATAAAACAGGTTCATTCTGTACTAAAATGGTTTATGACAAATGTTTGTAATATGACACGAGTTCTGCTCTTTAATAATGGCAAAAATTTCTATTCTGTAGCTACAGAATGTAAAAATAAGTGGTTAGTTTATTTGCAACACTTGCAAATAAACTAACCACTCCAGTCTAAATCTCAAAAAAAAAAAAAAAGAAAAGAAAAATAAAAGAAAGAAAGAAAGAAAGAAATGCAGACAACAAATGAAAAACAAAATTAGTTGCATTTCAGAAGTAGCTAATATTTCACAGGCATACATGAAGTCTATATTCAGCTTCAACATAACAGGCTTTGAATGACAGTCACCAAAAAAAAATTTAGCTCTCACTGAGAGATTGAAATTAAACCATACTATTGGAATCTGTATGTTCAGATACTTTATTCTTACAATAGATTTCTGAAACAGATGATCTAAGGAAAGAGACAAATCAAATTATTCTATGGAAAGATGCAATGAAAGTTCCCACTGTTCTTGATTTGCATTGATTTGCACCTGATTCAGATGTCCCACATAGGAGTAAAATTTGATGACTAAGGAGATGATGATAAAGGTATCATCAATGCTCATTCCAAATTCTCTTTCTCTTCCACTTCCAAGTCAGTCCTAGGACTATTCACTCATCCCCCTGGATAACCTGGGAGGGAGAGTGTGATTCTCTCACTGCTAATGAGACCACAGCATTGGAGCCAGGAGTTGTGATCCACAAAACACTACACACCACGTGCCCATCTCTGTGCACAGCCTTTCATAAGACATCAGACAAAGCTGCTGTAGGTGCTCAGTGACTGATGTCAGACAGTGCAGAAGCTCTGCCCAGACCCCAAACAGTCTTAGAGCTTGCTGAGAGACACCAAGATCTCTGATAGCCTCCACAGTCACTGCTAACTTGCTTTCTACCAGGAGGTGTTTCTGTAACTCTGTTTTGTAAATTGTACTGCTCAAAGGCGTCAGATTACAGTGTGTGACAGAGGGAGGGAGCAAGCACATGCATGACACTTCTGCCCCAGAACAACTCCACCATATGCTAATGCAGCTAAAAAATACCTTATTATTCTTTGGGGAGAAGCCAAGGAGCTGCTTCCTATTCCAGCAAAGGGCAGAGAAAAGAGGAGAACAGCCATAAAACTCAACTACTTACCCTAAAGGCAGGGAGAGCATGTACTCTTCAACCATGTAAAATTATTTTGAGATTTCCTTTTCCTACTTCAAAGAGTGTTCCCCAAACCATTCCCTATCTCTGCCTGGTGCTACTGAGCCAGGAGGAAACAGACTGGAAAGATTAAAGGAAGGCAACAGTAGCAGTAATCGGGGTATGAACAGCAACTTCATATAGCCACAAGCCAAATAAATTTGTGTCTCAGGTTGGATTGTCACAGGTTGCCCCCAAAGATTGGCCCACCCTGTATCTGCCATCAGATATCAACAACCACACTTCACCTGAAAACTGACACCTGTAGGGCCTGTGTCACCCATAAACAATCATTCCTGGTGCTCACTGTGTTTAATGCCATAGGAACCATGATGGAAAGATGCCAGTGAAACCACACTCTGTTCTCTCTTCATATGATTTCATGCGGCTCATTTTCACCCTGTGTTCATTTCCCTAAGAGTTTAGCCAGATAACATTGCAGCATTCATCTTCCTCATACAACACAACTTCCAAGTCCAGATTATCAAAGTCAGTATGGTTTCACTTTGGCATAATCACCAAGAATTTTAACTGGGATGTATTTGGTTTTCTGAGGGTTTAATAGCATGGAGGGTTAATTCAGGCAATGGTGTTCTCCACTGGTACCTAAACCTAATGCTGTTTTGTATCAATGTGTTTACAAAATGTAGGATGAATTCATTTTCTCAAGAAATGTATTCTCAAGAACTCACTTGTGTTTTCCTTTTCTTCGGAGGCCTTGAAAGAATAAAATACAAAGCATGTAACTAAATAAAAATTATATTCTCTACATACTCCATACATTGTTTGGATTTAAAGTAATGCAGACTTTGTTTTGCATAATTTCCCTTGCATGGAAATAATCTCATATGACTCAGCTCAGTTACACTGATACTCAGCACACTGCATAACAGAATTAAGCAGTTCCACTGAAACTGAAGGCATGTGCTTTTGCAAACACTAAGCGACATAGGATAAATTCATCCCAAGGGCAACTCTGTTTAACTCTGTTAAACTCTGTTTAAACCTGCATTATGCATTTTATCCAGTAAAATTAATTTGACAGTCTTACTGTGAATACGTTGTTCATGCTAGAGAATATATCTTATAACAGTCTTAATATTTTCACTGAACATTTGCTAAGGAATCTATTTTGTACATACTTTTTCAGGCTTGTTTTCAATTGCCAAGAACTATTTCCCGAAGAAAGAAAACATTTCTACTTAATGTGTCATATTGGATCAAATTATTTTAAGGTCAAGAGTAAACAATAGAGCTCTTTGTGCAAGCATACTGCTCTGCTGCTATCAACCCTCAGGCAATGATGATTTGACATCTTCACTTCATATGTTGCCTGCATGATCTGTGCTGTACCTGCTCAGGACAGAGAACGTATTCTGGTATCCCTGAGGCGCTGTTCACAATCTGGCCCAAAATGAGCAATAAGTCTACGAGATGCTCTTGGAAGTGCCAGGCACCTACTTCTTGCTTACACATGAAGTCGATCCAGGATAGCACTGGGCTCAGTAACTGTGAAATGAGTGTTATTGAATAGCTCCTTTTAACATGCCCATTTAGAATTTGCTATCCTTAAACAGTATCAGCATACCCATAAGCCCTGAGATTTTTTAGAGTTGCGCGGAGAATCTGTTCCTCCTCCTGAACTTGAATGAGTGCTGGATGCTGAGAATGGCTCAGGATTTAGCTTTGTATAAGGTGTTCAAATATTGCACAATGAATGAGATCATTTTGCATTATAAAACACCAAATAAACATTTCTACCCATAGTGTCTTTTCTTTGTATCCTTCCATCATTCACTTTGAAAGGGAAAATGAAAAGGAGGGATGACAATTAATTGAATATTTGCTACTCCTGGACCACTCCTTGTTGAACTCTAATTCAGAAGAGCCCTTCAACAGTGGCAGATTTTTCCTTCTCTTAGTCTGATTCTGGTTCCCCTCCCTCCCAGTTTCATTTCCTAGTACTAACATATTAGGTTCTATAGGCACTCATATGACTGTCTCAGCAAATGAAGAACCACAATTTTAAAGGGCAGTGAGCAGAGTGCCAGGCAGGGCACTGTTCTCTGAGCAATCAGGCTGAAACTCAGGAATACCACCCCAGCTAGAGGTACTAAACAGCTCCCTTTGTGCAGGGTCACCCCTATCGCCTTCACCAAATCCACCCTGCCTTCAGCCAGACTGGTTACTTGCTTGATGATGGCTTGGTATTAGCTAATCTGTGCCCGCTGGTTAATTTTCCCAAATTTTATGCAGAATTATACTCTACTACATAACACTCTGCAGTAAATGCTGTCTTACCTGCACCATAAAGTCACAGTTGTGCCATGTTTGCAGAAAGCCTGACAGAACATGAGTCAAAGCAATAGTGGCACCTGCCAACACAAAAAAGCCCACACAGAAAAAGAAGAAAAAGCTTACAAACAGTCTTTTCCAGAATATTTCCATTCTGGTTTCATTGCAGATCACTGAACATTCCCTTATCTCTTGAACATTGCTTCCTGTGTGCTCTGCAGCAAATTTAAAGACCTGTCTGTTTATTCTGAAGCTAACACACAGGGTGGGCTTTGGTTTTTTTTCTTTTTTAAATCTTTTTTTAATGCTCAACTTTAGCTGAAGCAGGCCAGGACCGGGGTCAGGGTAGGCTACTGAACCCATGTTTCAGGTTGTCATCCTACCATATGCTACTGAGCTGCTGCTCGCTGGTCTCTGTTGTAAACGAGCAGAGCAGCTTGCCTCCTGTGAGTTCTCTGCCCCCTTTTCTATTTTTCCCAAGCAGGTATCTTCTGTGATATTAACTTCTGTATTCTTTGCTTCTAGCACTGTATCCTGCCTCCACCCAGACTGCTTCCCACCTAGGATGCCAGATTTATTGTCATACCCTATTAGCTGTGCTCTACAAGTTGTCATGGTGTTTTACTATCTGTCAGATGACAGTGTTTATATCCAAGAGTATTTGTGTGCGTTTTTCCAATAAAACACAGGATGACTCTATAGCAAACGTTTTTCTAACATCCCAACTCTGATTATGTTTTGGATGGAATTGTAGTCCCACAGCTGATTGTAGTCACTAAGGTATAGAAGCAAAAAATGCCTCTGAGCAAGGTATTTATAAGCATAAAGCACAAATCTTTACCTAGAAGGCTGGTCTGCTTACAGTGATGCTGTCGGTCATCTTCTGATAGCCCATCTCCTGCCCTTCTTCACATTGTGATTTTTCTCTCTGGGGCTGTCCAAAAGGGTTAGAGTGAAGTCTCCAAAGATAAGCATGTGGCAGGCATTACTTCTTCCTCAGTGGCTTGTCAAGAAACTACTGCTATAAAGCTAAAAGAGTCTAGAAGATTTCTATAATCCAAACTTGCAGTAGCCATCTCTGAATTTGAAGCACTTAGGAAACCAAACTGATCCCACTGATTTATTTACCTTGTACATCAGGGTCTATATCTCCCTCTCTCAGTTTCCATGCCTCTAAGCCACTCAGTTTATTTGTTTCACACACACTATCAGCCATCTTAAAATGTGACAAGTTCATAGTGCTGAAACTCTGAAAAAAAAAGTCTGTCTAAAGATGCACTGGATGTCTTGGTTTATTCTCACACTACAAAAAGAACAGAATATTTAGCAAAGGCAGTAAATTCTAAACTTCTTTAAAGAAAAAGAGTTATGCAAAATTAATTCATGCAATTGCATATATTTCTCTATCACTTCTTGTTAATGGGCATAATTAGAGTCAGCTAACAGAGGTGCAAAAATACTGTAAATATATTTTTAAAGTAACAGTCCTGTAAACAGTAGACAAGACAAATTTTGGCAGAGTCAAGCACATACTTGAGTGATTTATGACAGGTAAGAGAAAAGACAGCATTGAGAAGTCAGACACTGAAATAAATAGATTTGCTTTGTTATTTGAGTTTTATAGCTAATTTCTATTTCACTGTAGGATACTTTGTAATAAGCACTCAAAGATATTTAGCACAAATTGGCTATTTTAACTGGGTCAGAAGGCTCAAGAAACATATTGCTGAGGCCTTATAAACACATACAATCTGTGCATACCATGCAATGGAAGAGCCAAAAATAGCCAAAAAAGGGTGGTGGAAGGGGAGGAGGGAAAGCCATCAATCCATCATGCTGAAACAGTCCATGCTGTGGTATCCCCCAAACACCTGGAATTCTCAGAGTGTGTAAACAACTGAATCACAACAGGAGCAAAACAGTATCAGATTCATTTATTTCAAGAAAAAAACCTCTTTCACATGTCTCATAAAACAGGACCCTAAGAAATACCACAATTTCACAACAACTATTTTATAATGTGCTCATGTGTACACTGCCAAAAATCTAGTCTCTGTCAAAAAAAAAAAGCAAAAAACCTAGTATCACTATTGTTTCTTAAGTTTTATTCTAAAAAGTGATCAAATGTTGGCAATATAAATTATTAGCAAGAATAGCTCATTTTTCCCACACCAAGCTCAGGCTGACATACTAATTTGGTAATATGCTGTCACTCCCCAGATCAGCATAAAATATTTGCACATCCTCTTTCTGCCTTACAGCAAGTGTTACTTCCTACACTTAGTAACTTAGGAAATATCACAGAAGATGAAACCTCATGCAACAATTATTTAGCAAGAGGCTCTGTCTGTTCTTGTCTTCTTCTCATAAGAAGATCCTCTTCAGAGTTTATGAAATTCTGTGTTAAAATATAGAGGTATTATTTAAAACTGATTTTGATGCAAATCAAAAATAAATTGCTGGTTCCTAGAGCAAAGTCAGTCTGTCAAGCCTGTAACCTGGTAAACAAAAATTAAGGCTTTTCCTTCAGACAAAGCAATACTGAGCAATCTGAAACTCATTTTAGTTTGGTATCCCAGCTTAATTTTCAGTTTACTGAGGTTCAGAAAGTTGCTCCACACTGATCAATGGAGGCACATTCTAGAGGGGTGAATTTTCTGACAGACTTTATCCCCTCCATCAGCACATGCTTATTTTAGGTGGAGGAGACCAACTACCATGGAAAAATACAGATTCACAAATAAGTTTGCCTAAGAAAAGCAAATAACCTGTTCATTTTCCTTTCCTTCTTCTACTGTAAACAGGAACAATTTAAAGATAGATGACAGCAAACAAAACGGGACCTGCCTGCCCTCCACTGCCCCTGATCAAAAAATCCTTGGTGCAATTCCTTGCTCTCAGAACCTTCCTTTCACCAAATTTCCCACATCAGCCGGAAAAAGTCCTGAACTGTCTCACTACTCTTCACAGACAGTTCACCTTCTTGAGTCACAAATCTGTAAGGTCAGACTTAGATACACTCCTTTCTAGCTGGAAATACCTTTCACATACTACTACAATTTTTGGGCACCACAATACCAGTCCTGAGGAAAACAAACTCCATGCAGATTTTTGCATGAGGAACACAAGCAGGGTAAGAAAAGAGAAGTTCAAAAACAAGGTGGGAAGAGCTTTTCTCTGCTGCTTCCACAGTGGCCACTGCTCTACTCCAAGAGGTAACAGGAAGTAGTAGTTTTGAGAAAGCCTGGGTTTTATACAGGTCCTAGCTCATATTAGAAAGTCGAGCAGATTGAAAATGTTCATGTTCTTTGCACAACCATATAACCATGGGGTCTCTCTGAAGATCATGCATCTATACTTATTTACCTATTTTAAATAGTTTTATGCTTTCATTATCAGTCAGATTAATTAAGGGGAAAAATAGTTTGGTTTTCATGATCTAAAATAGTTAAATTATGTGAAATCAGTTTCATAAATTATCTGCCGATCTTCAGAACCTCCTACAATTGTTTATTGAACAAGTAAGAGCTCAAAAGGAAAACCAAAACCCCAAAGTCCTGTCAAATAGATTATTTATCTTGAATTCCAGCAAATACCCACTTAAACTACTGATACTTTTTATGCTGTATTTATCAAAAATGTATGCAGTGGAAGCAAGTTTTATTTAACTGCATCATTAGATATATTTAATACCTTTACTGTTGTGAAAGATCATCAGCAGTGTTTTTCAGGACTGTCAGATTAAGACTATTAGACCAAATAAAGCTATAACTGAAAACCAATAAAAATTCCTGACTGCTGCTTTTTGCTCTTGCCTCAGCTTGGCCCATAAATCGATGCTGCTCTCGGCTTTCCAAGCTGGTTTCACTTTCTGGTTCCTGTATGATAATTACCAAGGCCCAGAAATGGTACAGAACTGCAAAATTCATAACTGAAGGCCTGAATATAAGCTTATTTTCCAGCTAAGTGAAATTCAAGCTACATCAGTGAAGCCACAATTTCATTCATGTTGTTGTCTCTGGCATCTCTTTTTGCAGATGGAGTTTCTGGAAATCAGCTAAGGCATTTTGATGCAGCCCACTGCTGGTCCCTGAAGTGAGGAATACTCTGGGAGCTGAAAACAGCAGTGTTCATATGCTGGCCCTCAATCCCCAAGCTCAATTTAACATATTGAAACACTTTAGGTGAGTTCAAGTCTTCTTACCTTTGGATTGTTTGGATGTAAAGATTGGTCCTTTGGGGATAACCTGTCTAATATCTCAGCTTTCATTCTGTACATCAGAGGTACCAAGCTCCTTTTCACCAATCTGGCTGCCACAGGTGCCAGTACTTTCTTACTGAAAGTAGAAAAGTGCAGAGACAGGTAAATACCATCCATATTCTCATCTAAGGACTACATTAAAGATTCAGCAAAACCTTTTGAGTCAGATGCCTGAGGTTCTTCTCCATTGATAAGCTGGTTTCTTAGCTCTTGTCATGATACATAGGGTGATTTGAAGCTTGCACTGAACTAAAGCATAGATGACACTGACTCCCAGGTGCTGCAGGACCAACAAACCCTGCTCTGGGGCAGGGGAGAGGCTGCAGAAGTGTGCAGACATTTGAAGTTCTGTCCAGTCCAAGTGCTGAGAGCACATCTCTCACTCTCCCTGGCCCCCAGCTGCTCTTTCAGCTTGTCAATAGCTCCCATTTGACAAGATAGGACCTGAACACGTTGTATGAAGCAAAATGGTCCAATACACTGCCCTCTCAATAACACTTTTGGGCAGTACATTTGATAGGACGCATTTTATGACTCAGTGTGTCTTAACTTGTAGTTTAACCACACATTTTAATCTACCTGTGGTAGACACACCGGTAACTCTTCCTCCCCTTACCTGCTGAAGTGCAAGGTTGAGTTTTCTATGATTAAAAAGGTACAGCTGTCACTTTATGGCCATTTCTGCAGGATTATTTGAAATAATTTGAACATTTTCCTCATTGTAAGAAATACACTGCTAGTGCAGAGATCTGTGTTGTCCTTCTCTAAGCTAGGGACAAGCACTGACAGAGTCATTTTTCCCCAGCTGTCTCTTGACCATACCAGTGCTCAGGGAAATGCATCCTTTGCTAACCAGCTCTGTGCAGCACATGTGTTCTGATCAAGCACTGCAATTGTGTGTGGGAGGGAAGGAGAGGAGAGGGAGGAGGAGAGCAGAGGAGAAAAGCAGATGATGAAGCAAGAAGTGGTCACTGAGAGCTCTGCACGACCAAGCAAGCTGCTGGTAATAATCTCAGCAGATGAAGTATGGACACTGGCACAATGCAGTGTGCTCTACTACATCCAACTCCACCTACATGTCAGGCTGCTGTGCCCTACCCTCAGCTCCACAGGCATTTGTGAAGTCCCAAGGAGTGTTCCAAAAGGGCAATGATATACAGGATTCTCAGTGTATCTGTAGGTACATATAGGAACATGTACATGAATGTGTAAGGATGGATGAAGTTGCAGAATAGTTGTCACTTTAAGATGGAAGGGTTGCCAGGCAAAGAGGATCCTTTACATGTTTTGTGTTCCATGTTACAACAAAAACCTTTGAGCATATACTTGTTTTAAGCACTCATACTGCCCAGCTCAGCAAGGGTAATGTTCAAATTTGCTGCTAAAATTAATGTCAATAGCATTTAAAGGGTCACTTCTTGGAAGCTCTTAGCTCTAAGAACCACAGCAAATATGTATCTAGTAAGAGACATGGTAACTTAGATTTATAACTTGACCTTGAATTATGGGAAAGTATTTTATACCATTCCAGATTTATGTTGTTATTTCCTGGAGCCCGGACTGTAAAAATGAGGTTGGACTTAAAGAAGAAAGTTCACTTCTGGTTTTCTTAACAAGAAGGTGTCCTTGAGCTGTAGTAATCTCATAACATAAACCAGACAATCTTTCAAGAAATCTATGTGCTTCCTTAATTGTCACAGCTAAAGGCTTTAAAACCAAGATGGGGTATGTACTTCCTCACATCCACGGATGCAGAGACACTGAGCAAAATTCTGGCTTTTATTATGCAAATTTCTTGAGAGTATGATATTCTTTTTCCCCATATCCAAATTTTACAAATACCTTTTCTTTTTCTTTATTTGTAGCCTACACAATCTTTGCATTATAACATTCCAGAATTTTCAGATTTATATCAAGGAAATTAGCCATTCTTAGCTACAATAAAAATTCAGAGGGAAATGCTTTAAGGTTTTACATCCTCACTGCTTCATGATGTGTAAACCAGACCACTTGTCCTGCAATCATCAAAATTTGCTAGAACAGGATCTCACTACAGAAAACTCAAATACAACTGTTATTCACTTGTCAGCTTAAACTGATAATGAAATACATGCCTATACTTAATTATTTCTTCTGTTTAGGAGTCAAGACCAAAACCTACCTATAAGTTATTGCATTATTTTCTGTTACAGAGTTTGTCACCTCTCACTCATCTTACTTACAAAAATATAGGGAATGGAAACACAAAATGAAGAAGCAGAGAAAGCAGCTTCCAAAATTGGAAGTTTACTTTACAGTTACTTCTCCTTTCTTGGTTTCCAGGAGTAACTATAGAAAAACCTCGGATTTTATTTTATTATTTTCTTCAAAGGGTTGCTAAGAATAGAATTCAAATTATCAGAGTTTCCCTTTCTTATTTAGGGCCACTGACTGACCATAAGAAAAATGTATTGAGGCATTAGATGTATTTGTTTGAAATACCTGATATTGAAATTCAAACAGTTCTTCAAGCAGAATACCTAACAAGGAGGATTTGTGACAGGGAGTCTACTAGATTTACTTTGAAGAAAGAAAATGTGTGTTTAAGAGACCCTCGAACCTTCAAAAGAACACCTCCTTCAAAAGGCCCCACCTCACAGCTATAAGGGATTTTCAGAAGTTAATGTATTTACATAAAGTGGAAAGACTTGCAAATTGTACAAGGCAATTACTGGAAACAGTGGTGAAGCATTGAACAAAATGGTCCTGATTTTCCTTGGGTTTTTTTTTCAAAGAAATCCATTATTTCTTTCATCCACACTAAAACTATAGGCCAAATCCTGTAGTTCTTACTGAAAAAAAGCAATTTTACAGACCTCCTGCTGGTCTTAAGTGCAAAGAAATGGAATACTCCAGTGAGGTGAAGGACAGAAAGAAAAGGAACTTGAAAATGTTGTCCATATGAAAGAAAAATTGTATTTAAAATGCACCAAATAAACACTAAAAACCTATTACTATGTATTTGAGCAGCTTTTTCTGACATTTATATGACTACACATATGTGTCTATACAGATATATTCATGCACCATTCCACACAGAGCTATCCAGATTAAAAGCCTGTCCCTTCCTTCTTCGTTTTAGTTATGATACATTGAAACCAACACACTCTTTGCTATCATCAGCTAAGACCTCCCTGAGATAGGACTCCATGATGTCTTATTGCTGCAGGTTTCAAATCAGCTTTGTGAACTTATTAAAATTATATTTCTGGAAGAGAGGGGTAGAAAAGCTAGAAGACACACATAAGCAGCAGGGTCTAGCTGGGTATTTCCAAGTGATCGATGCATTTATTTTGTTTGGGTTTTTTT
>VZTH01003975.1:0-73703 GCA_013397815.1 Aleadryas rufinucha
CGGCGGAAGCGGCCCCGGCACAGACGGGCCCTGGCCGCGCCGCCGGCAGCTGCGCCCAGCCCGGGCACAAAGGCCGCCATGGCCGGGTACGTGCCGGGGCTGCTCCCGGCCAACCGGAGCCAGGAGAAGGAGTTCGTGCAGGCCTACGAGGACGTGCTGGAGCGCTACAAAGGTACCGCGCCCGCCGGGGCCCGCGGCTGGGCCTGGAGCGCGCCGGGGCCGCCCCGTGGGGCTGAGCCGGCGCCCTCCCGGAGCCTTCCCGGGGCCTTCCCGGAACCTTCCCGGAGCCTTTCCGGTGCCTTCCCGGTGTTTTCTCGGTGTTTTCTCGGTGCCCACGGCCGGAGCGCTGGAGGCGGCCCCGGGCGCGCTGCGGGGTGGGATGCTCGGGGGCAGCATCCTCCGTGTCCCCGCGCGTGGGGTGCCCTGCTCCGAGTGTCCCCAGCATTGGGGACAGCGTCGGAGCGTCCCGGGTGTCCCCTGCGTGGGTTTCCTGCGTGGGCTGTCCGGGGGCTCAGCGTCCCTGCGTGCGGTTCCCGGGTGCCGCGTCTCCTGCGTGGGCTGCCCGTGGGCTCGGCATCCCCGCGTGGGGTGTCCGAGGGACGAGCGGCACTGCTGTCCCCAGCGTGGGGTGTCCGGGGGTCCTGCGTGGGCTGCTCTGCGTGAGGTTCCCACGTCTCCCCGTGTGTCTTCCCCAGAGTTTTGGGGTCCCCGTGTCCCTTCCGTGGGGTGCCCAGCATCCCACCCCCGGCGCCCCGCCGCTCGGAACAGCACGACATCCGTCACCCGTGTGCCCTCACCCGCGGTGGCACAAGGGCTGCGGGGACCCATCCGTGTCCCCACGGCCCCCCACGCCGCCGGGGTCGCTCCCTGAGCCGCAGGCGGGCAGGGATGAGGGGCCAAGGTGCTGCCGCGGCCGGTGCCGGTACCGGCAGTGAGTGTGCAGTTTTGATGTCAGCCGCTCATCCCCGGCAGCTGTGTGCGTTCCCATTCTTCTGCTTGTTATTATTATTTTTTTTTCTCCTCCCCGCTGCAGCGCTAGGTTTGTCCTGGAGCCCAGATTCCAGCCCCACAGGGCTCCCAGTGCTCCGTTTTATAAGTTTAGCAGCCAAGTCTCTTTAAGATGCGGATGGCCGGGCCGAGAGGAGCCGGGCGCTCGCAGCGCCTGTTTCCTTTTCCTTTCTGCCTGCGGAGAAAGGGGAATAATGGATTCCCTGGCTCCCTGATCCAGGGGGTGCCACTCAAACATCCCAGAGGTGGGAGAGACGCGCAGCCTCCGCGGGGAGCAGGGGATGAAACCTTGTCGGGTGCCTCGGAAAGGCGCTGGGAAACGTGACTTGGGCTCGTCCAAGTGTTTGACAAACTTTGTCATTAATAAAAAGCTGCTTTGACGTAGCTGGGTTCAGCGTGGAGACGCGGGTGCCAGCGCTGGCATTGGGCGAGCTGCTGTTTGCATCGGGTTTGCTTCGTTCCAGAACAGAAATGGGAATTCCAGGGCCTGTGATGCACTCGGTCCAGCTGGAGCACCCCTGGCACCTGGGCTCCCCTTGCCCTCTCCGTGCTCTGGGTGCTGGCGCCTTCCACGAGCAATTGGGTCCTTCTGGGAAGGAGTTTTTCTAGGGAATACCCGATTTTTGCGCTGGGATATGGCGGAAAGGTGGTGGTAACTTGGAAATACCCTGCTGGGTGTTGTTGGAGCTTGTTTGTGGTGTAGGGGAAAGGAGTGTTTATGCTCCATGAAAGCTTCCCTCTGCTTTTGACCCATTCCCAGCTGCCCACCCCTCCCAGGACATCCCACCAGCGCTGCAAGGGCTGAGGGGGAGCCCCAGTTTGGGTTGTTTGGCTCCCAGTTGGTGGCTGTGTTGTCTCTTCCCTGTTATCCCCCACTCACTGCAGCTCCCGTAAACCGTTTGGTTTTTCCTGTCCAGAACAAGTTTTCCACTGGCTCATCCCCTCCCCCTCTTAATCCTGCAAAAACGAGAGAGTTTTCGCTGAAATGTGACTGCTGAGGGCCGAGTGGGGATTGAGACCCGTGGCCTTGGTGGCCGGCTTGCGGTGGCCACCCCGGACCTGCCACATCCAGGACCTGGCGCTGCCGGCACCGGCTGCAAGGAGGACAAGGAGGGCAAGGAGGGCAAGGAGGACACTTGGCACTGCCAGAGCTGGGGCTGCAAATGCATTTCTCTTAGACAGCACCACTAAACCCCCTAAAAAAATCCCAATTTGAGCAGCGAGGCCTCTGCTGTCGAGCGAGCCGGGACAGGTCCAGAGCCGAGGAGAGCGGCGGCACGGGAAGGGTCCCGGAGCAGGCTGCGAGTCCTGCTTTTCCCTGGTGAGCAGGAGCCATCCAGCTGGCAGATCCCCGTGATTCCTTTCTTTCGAAGAACACCCACCCTCGGCAGCGGGGTGCCGGGGGAGCTGTGCCGCAGCGCTGCGGCGCCGGGGGCTCGCCGGGATGCTCCCGATCCCGGGGGAGGACGTTTGCATCAGCGCTGCGGGGGCACCCCCCTGCTCTGCTGGGTGGCTTGAACCAGGGGATGGGGCTAAAAGCGGGGATTTTGGGGGTGGTGGCTCCGGTGCTGCCTCAGCGCTTCCCTGGCTCTCGCTTCCTTCGGCCGCCGGTGTCCTCGGGGTTGTCCCGTCCGGGAAGAGCCCCACACCTGCAGTGAGAGGTCCTCAGTGCCATGACCTTCACCAGTCTGGCCCAGTTGAAAGGCAGCAGGCCAGTTCCCCGCAGGGAGCCGGCCACGGGGCGGTTTCCAGCCCCTCTTGCCTCATCCCTGGATCACGGTGCTGCCGCGCGTGCCGGGACCTGCTGCCGCGGATCCCGGTGGGAATGACGGCATCGGTGTGGGGGGTGATGCTGGAGCTTTTTGGGCACCTCTCTTTTGGGGTCTGGGTAGGAAGGGGAGCCTGGCTCTGTCACCCTGAGCGGGGCCCAGCAGCTGAGGCCGCTCTCCATTCCCACGGTGACCTCCTGGTGTGTTTGGGGGGGTGCTGACCCTCACTGTCCCCTTGGAAAATCGGGAGCCAGCCCATGGGAATCAGGAGCCAGCCTGTGGGAATCAGGAGCCAGCCTGTGGGAATCAGGAGCCAGCTCGTGGCCCTGTGCTGAGCAGCCCTGGGGTGTCCGGCAGCGCAAGGGTGCTGGCAGCTCTGCCAAGCTCAGAGCACAGGTCATGCTTCCCCTGCTCGCAGCACTGTAAACATTAACTAATCAATCCTGGTGAAATCCTTTCTTTTTCATAATTAACTGGTTTTTTTGGGACTGGGGGTAGGAAACCTGGAGCTGTGGCATCCAGGAAGGTTTTGCCTGCTCCCGGCGCTGTCTCTGCCTGCTCCGTGGTGCCCAGCACGTGGCCTTGGCTTGTTTGGACTGGGACAGCACGAGGTGGTTTTGTCACCTTGTTTGAGTAACCTGGCTCCAGTTAGGGAGGGAAAAACCTCCCAGGGGCTGAAGGACACCCTGGGGTGGGCAGGAGAGGTGGGGGACCCTTGTAGAAATCAACCGGTTGGGACTGGAGCCTTCCTGGTGGCACGTGGCATTCCTGGCCATGCCCAGCTCTCCTTTTTTCCACTTGTGGCTGGTGTTGTGCCACAATAAATGCAACTGGAGGCGTCTGGGGGCTCGGAGGCGCCCTGTTCCTTGAGCCAAGCAGCTCTCCCAGCGTGCAGCCGCCTCCCAGTGCAAGGGGATTGCTGGGAGATCCATCCCACAGGGATAAGCATCGCTCCTGGGTGGTGCTGAGCGGGCAGCACGGGGCCTCTGTGGCCTGGGAGGGCTCTGCTGGGGCTGCTGGTGTGGTGGTGACTCCTCAGTGGGGGAGAGGAAGCCCTTCTTCCCCTTCATCCCTCGGGAGGAGGGTTGGCCAAGTTCCGCTCTTGGAGTGGAGAGTCCCTGGCTTGAGCAAGCGTGGGGGAAGCTGGGCTGGGAGCCACGGGGTTTTCCATCACTGGGTGAATAACACTGATTTTTGGGGGCATACATGTGGGAGTCATTGGTTTCTCTGGCACGGGGGGGAGGACCAGAGGCAAAGTGGGGCTCGAGGAGGTGGCAGGAGCCTGGGGCAGCCCTGGGTGTCCGAGGTGGAGCCCCAGCGCTCGGTGCAAGGAGCTGTTTTGCTCGTGTTTGTTGTGGCCAGTGGGGAAACGGGGCTGGTGGCATTGCAGGTGGCATTGCAGGTGACAGGATCCTCCCCACAGAGGCAGTGGAGTCATCCCCATGCCGAGGCTCAGCGGTGCCTCCTGGGCTGGCATTGCCTGGCGGGGAGTGCCTCCCCCCATCCCTCCAGCACCCCCGGAATCAGCGGAAGCCACGGCCGGCGTTGTCCTGGTGCCCTGCTAATGAACCAGAACCGTGCCTGAGCCCTGCTCTCACAGCTCCTGGAGCTGCTTCTCCTCCTTTCCAGAGTGAAAATCCCCTGGGAGGGCAGGGGGCGGGTGCAAGGTGGCCGCGGTACCTCGCTGGCACCGTCACCGGGCTGTGACCCGCGGGTGCGCGCGGGGCTGTGCCGGAAGGCTTTGATCTCCTCTCAGATCCTTTGGAAAGGGCTGGGGCTGTTCTCTCCCTGCTCTCCTCGGCGCTGCATTCCCGTGGAGCCTTTTCCTTCCCGGCTCATGCTCCGGGGCGAGACCGGAGTCTTTGACCTCCGTCTGCTGGTTCCCAGCCAACCTCCTTTCCAGGCTCGTCTCGCTTGTGTCAGCTAAGTTTAGACTGCTCTGGACATACCGTGGCTGATGCCAGTGGCGAGGAACCTCCCAGAGGGAAGTAAAACAAGAGGTTTTATTTAAATTTCAAGTGTCTTAACACCATTGTTTGAATACCCGGGTGATAAGTGCCTTTTTTATGGGTCTGAAATGGATAAATCCAGGCTGTGGGAGCAGCAGGGCTCTGCAGGTTCCAGCTCCTCCTGTCTCGGTGCAGGGAGAGGCAGTGCTGGAGCTCGGGGTGGGCGTGAAGGAGCTGGTCCGTGCTGGGATCTCTGGATACAGCTCCATCCTCGGGCGCAGGGGGGCTGTGAGCCCTTCCTGGGCCATGGGCTCAGCCCGGCTGGCTCCTGCACGGGGCAGTGTTTCGCTGCCGGATGGAGCAGCAGGGCCGGGACAGGCGTGGGGTGGTGGGAAGATGCCCGGAGCAGCTGGGAAGCAGCTCAGGGAAGCCCTGGAAAGGACCCTGAGCTCTGATAACCCAGCCCTTCCCAGCGCTCTCCGTGGCTCAGCCGTGCCCAGGGCGGTGCTGCCGTGGAAGCTCCGTGCTGTGGCCGGATCTTAGCAACGCCAGCTGAGTTTTCCAGGCAGGTGAGGCAATTCCTGCCCTGGGGAGAGGCGGTGCAAGGGGTGCTGGCACACCTGGGATGGGGCCGGCAGCGGGGACACAGCGGGAGCCCGGATTGCCGGGGCCGGTCACCCGCGCTGTGCCCCCCGGCGCTGGGTGAGCCCTGCCAGGTCCACGGGCAGGAGCAGCAAACCGGCTCCTCTCCGCGCCCCGGATTGCTCACACCTTTCCCATCCCATCCCATCCGAGGCTGCGGGTGGGGTGGGAACCAGCCGAGCCGGTGCTGGGAGGTGGTGGGGGAGCAGGGGTGGAGGCAGGGAGCTGATCTCCCCAGCGCACCCCTCATCCCTGCTGGATGCTGTCCTTGAGGTCTCCCCCCTTCCTTCCTCCTCTTTCTCCCGGGAAACTGCAGATTTAACCTCTCAGATTTAACCTCAGGGGGGTCTGGGCTCGCTGCCGGGTCTGGGGGTGTTCAAACAGCCTCCAGCTTGGAGAGGGAAGCCGCCAAGGAAATTCCCTGCACGGAGGATGCTTGTGTTAATAAGCTGGGAAGTTTCTCTTCCAAGCTCGCGTCGTGGGGTTTTGTGTGTCTGGATGGATCTCACCCGGCTTGGGGGGCCGGGGAGGGGGATTCTCCAGCGCCAGCTTCCCACGGGGATGTCTGGTGGGGAGGGAGGCCGAGTGATCAGATTTGGTGTGTGTTTGGCCGTGGGCACGGTAAAACGAGTGCTGGGATGTGATCCGAGATGTGTGTCCGGCTTCTGGGTCAGATAAGCCCAGAGATTCCTGGAAGAGGAGCGGGGGGAAGTGGGGAGGGCTGTTGGGCAAGATGGTGTGGGAGGTTGTGGGTGAGAAGCAGGATGCTGATCCCGGCAGGATGGGCTGCAGCTCCCTGTCACCCCCCAGAGCAGAGCCTGGCAGAGGTGGGACGGGTCTGTGTGCAGGGCTCCTGCTCCTGTGCCTGCTCCCTGCAGCCGTGGCCTCGCCGTGCCTGGAGTGTCCCTTTGTCACCCCCTGTTTATCAGCGCTGGGAGCCAGCGAGCTCCGGGCGCTGCGAGGCCACAGTCGTGTTTATTTTGTTGTTTTCCTGTGCGTGACATGCCTGCATTTCCATTTTTCATTTCCTGTCGAGCCCTGCTTCCCTCCGGTGAGCCCAAGCGTGCCGGCAGCCGCCTGCCCTGCCTGCCCTCTCCTGCTCTGATGAGCGTTTTTTAATGATGCTGGGGAAGCTTCTCCAGCCTCCCACAGGTGATGAGTGCTGTGTTTTGCTCCTCTGCAGCACCTGCGTGGGCTGTGTTCTCTCCCAGCTTCTGTTTTGCCCACCTTGAGCTCTGCTGGGAGCCTTGTCCCCTTCCTCCAGCCTTGCTGGGACCCCTGCCCTGCTCAGGGGTGTAATCCTGGCATGGCTGGGATTGAAACCAGCTCCTTCTCCAAATCCCTTGCTCCCCCCAGCCATCCACCCCACTCCTGCCTTGATCCCAGTGGGATTTTCGTGCTGACTTCTGATCGTGTCCCATCGGGGTGGGACTTGATTTTTATTAATTGTTTTTTGGGTCCGTTGTGGCCCTACAGAAATGCTTTTGCCAGCAGCTTATTTTTCCCTGCAGGAAACCGTATACAAGGGCTCCCTTGGCCGAGAGATTCCAGGTGACCTTGGGCAGTTTTGCTCCTGGTAAAACTCAAAACTGTCCTGTGGGAGCGACTCCTCTCCCTGCGGAGCGGGGCCGGGACGCGTTCCCAGCCCGGTGGTCCCGCTCTGCGCGTGCTAATGAGCGTTAATTAGTGCCCCCGCACCACCCCTCTGCTCCAGGCGCGTTCAGCTGACACAGTGATGCTGGGGACAGCTGCTGTGGCCCTGGCCGTCCCCCGTCACCCCGCTGGGGGCTCGCCAGGGCGGTGACGGCGCAGCCCTTAAGGCTCTCCCTAAATAAATCCACCCCGCACCCCAGGCGTGCCCTGGATCACACCCCCATTCCCTGGCTCTGGCAGCATCCTCGGCGTGGCTGGAACAGCCCCATCCCCTCTCCTGGGCCCGGTGGGGTCATCCCAGCATCCCCCCGACTCCGGGGTGACAGCGGTGGGGACAGCCGCGGGTGGCGCGGGAGGTTTCGGTGCGGGCGCCTCCAGACGCTGCTGCCCGCGGAGATATTTCATCCCGGCCGGCTGTTTGGGATGCTTCTCGTTCCTGCTGCCAGGGCAGTTGCCGTGCTGGGAGATCTGGGATTCCTGGATGCGCGGTGGCCGCCGCGGGAGCTGGGGGGGGCTCCCCTGACTCCCCGCTAAGTCTCAGTGTGGTCGAGCCAGCTGGAGCGATCCTCCCTCCTCCAGGAATTCCTGGCGTTCCCGGCAGAGGGGAGAGGGAGCTGGGATGCTTGGGGATGGGATCTGGTGGCGTCAGACCCGCTTCCCATTAACCCCCTCAGGACAGGAGGAAAGAAGTGCCCTTCTCCCCACCAAGGCAGGGTTTGGGGGGTGCTGGGTGGGTTCTGGGCTGTCTTCCCTTCATCTCCCTCCTGCTGCTGTAATTTTGGAGCAGCTCCCTGCTTGTCGTGTCCAGTGGCCGTCCTGGTGGGATCTGGTCTCTCTCCTTTGCTGGGAAGGGGAGGATGGAGATAAATAAGGTGGGATCTCACTGTCCCCCTGCGATGGGCTCAGCTCTCCGTGCCTGTTTGGGGGTGTTGGAGGGGAAGGACCCAATGTCCCTTCGTGCCCCTTCCATGGGGCTGTTCCCACCCTTCCTTCTTACAGCCCCTTTGTCAGGAAGAATCAGGATTTTTTTTTCCCCCTTTTTTTTTTTTGTCTTCCTTTAGAGGAAAATTCCATTGTGCTATTTTTAGTGGTGACAACTTGGCTTCTCGCAACAACTTCATTCTGCTGCCGGCGCTGCCGGCGGGCGCTGGGGGGATGGCTGGGAACGGCCCCGTGATGCCAGGGATGCAGCGGGCACCTCCAGCCCTGGATCCAGGCTCTTCCTGTGGCCTCTCCCTGGTGGTTGGATCAGCTCCTGGATGGGCTCCTTGCTGGGATGAATGGATATCACCTCCATCCCGCCGCAGCCCAGGGGTGCACAGGGTCCTGGGGTACTCAGAGCGTGGAGAAAGCACCTCACCACTGGCCCCCCTTCCCAACTTGGAGCTCCCAGAGGGATTTTTGGCTCCCCTGGTTCCCATCTGTCAGGGGCACAAGCAGCAACTGGCCTGCTGGGCTTGCTCTGCTCGCCGTGCAAAGCGATACCCTCGGTGTGTGTCTGTCCCTGGAGAAGTGTCCGTCTGTCCTGGAGCTGTGGAGGAGGTGGACACGGGGCTGCTTCCACGAGTGTTCTGGTTTTATGAATATTTTTATGGATGTCATGGGATGGGGGTTGCTCTGGGGATGCGCCTCAACACGCGGCGAAGGAGCCAGGGATTCATGGATGAGGGGAATCTCCTCGCTCCCCTGACTTTCAGGGAGCTTCCCCCCTGGTTTTTGGGGGGGGATTTGGCTCCTGCAGCACATCCTCGCTCTGGTTTCTCTCCCCTTCCTCTGGCAAAGCTCAGATGCCGTGTGGGAGCCCAGGCAGGATGATCCCGCACCGTGTGGTGGGTCTTGCTCAATCTGCTGGGATCTTTCCAGAGAGGGAATGGCGAGAGCAGGATCTACCTCCATGACAGCACATTTCAACACTACTGATGATGATATTATTATTATTATTATTATTATCATTATTGTTTTTATTATTTGATTTAACAGAAGTCCTGCTCCATGCCCGGTGGACACCAGTCCTGCTGAAGGGCAGCAGTGAGCGGGTCAGGCACTTGGATCCCCTTGGATCGCTCTGGGCTGGTTCCTGCTGCCAAAAATTCCTTTAAAACCAGTAAATCTCCTTTTCAGCTTTGCGAGCGCCTCGCAGCCAGGGCGAGGTGAACATGTGGCGAGTGTCGGGGGGCAGAGACAGGAGGGATCTGCTCCCCATCTGCTCCTGGCTCTCACCTGGCCCATTTTTCCAGCATTTTATGGCACTTTTCTGATGGCTTCTCCCAGATTGTTGCCCTGGTGTCAGTCACCAGGGTGGCTTTTCCCACAAGGATGGGGACCCATCTGCCCACTGCCTGCGTTTTCCTCGTGTCCTGCTTGCCATCCTTAAATCCCATTGGGGTTTTTTTCCCCTCCCCTCCCAATTCCCTTACTGGAAATATCCCCTGGACATCCAATCCCTGAAACCCCCGGCGTGGAGGGGTGGGATGAGGGATGCTGGGTGGGGGGGTCAGTTGCTGGGCTCATTTGCAAAAAAAAGGGGGTGGCCTCAGCCCTGCGAGGCTTTCATGTGCTTCATCAAATAAGGAAACGCTCGCAGTGGTCAAAGGGCGACTGAGAGGAGTCCAGCGGGAATGCTGAGCCGGGGACAGCGGCCGGAGCTCGTGGGTGCCCCGATGCCGCCCAGCTGAGGAGCGGGCTGGGCGCGGGCTTGGAAAATGAACCTGGAGAAGTACAAGAAGTTCCTGGATGGGCTCGGCACGCTGAGAGGTATTTGTGACCCAGCGCGGGGGTAGAGGCTGAGCCGCTCCGGCTCCAGCTGGGTCCCACCATCTGTCATCGATCGCCGATCGAGGCGGACCGAGCTCTCCGGGCACGGCCGGGAGCTGCCCGGGGGAGGCAGCCGGGAGGCGGTGGCGCTTCCCCGGCTCCGCTTCACTTCCCTCTTTTGTCCTCTCCCTGGATTTGGAGCTGGGCACAAAGGCAGCGCTGGGGCAGCGGCCGGCCCAGCCCTGGGAGCAGCGCGGGGAAGCTGCTCCAATAACAACCGGGAAAGGAATGGAGCTGGAATTCCTGCTCGGAGGGAGAGCAGGCTGCTGTTCCCACGGGACGGGGGCCGATCCTGCTCCGCTCGGGGTGTTTTCGCGGGTGCGGATTGCTGTTTTCCCACTTCCCCGCTTTCTAAAGCTCTTTCCCGGTGCTCTGCCCTCTCCTGCCTCGAGGGCTGTCCCAGGAGAGCCAGCTGGGACACCCGATCGTGCCCGGCTGGCCCCTGGCAGGTGGCTGGAGGCAGGCGGCCCTTGTCCCGCTGTCACAGGCAGCGAGCCCGGGCTGCGGGAGAGCAGCTCGTTTTACCTGCTGCTCTGGGAACCCTTTTTCTCCCCTTTCTTTCTCTGTTTTTTTTATCTTCCCTGCTGTCGGAGGAGCTTTTTCCTCTGGAATTCCCAGCCAGCCTCATCCCGCTGTGGGGGTTCTCCTGCTAAGAAGGAGAGGAGAGGAAAACGGAAGGCACCTGGAATGCCGTCGCCTGTCACCCAACAATGCTGTCATTGACTCGCCCCTTTTCACGGCAAGGCCTCGGCTGGGCTTTACCAGCTGATCCCATTGTATAACAAAGGTGAATCAATTCCATGTTTAATTTAGCAGAGAGCCAAGGGAGTTGTCACCAGCGGGCTGGCAGTGTCCCCACCCTCCCGTGCCGCCGCCGCCGCCGCGAAGGGTTAATCCCGCAGCTCTGTGGCTGACAGCTGCCCTGAGTTATCGAGTCTGGGAGGAACATAATTCACTTTCTTATGCTGCCGTGGTGTCCATCATAAATTTTTCCTGAGCCTCGCTGCAGCTGGCACTGGGAATCAATGTGAAAGGAGCCCCGAGTCGCCATGTGCCGGCTGGGTGTGCCGGGGGGTGGTGGCCGGCTCTGTCCCCTCCATCTCCAGCCCCTTGGCAGCCGGAGCAGAGATGGGTGCTGAGTTTGGGTGTGGGGTTTGGGTTCTCTTGAGCCCCACTCTGCATTTTGGGGCTGCTGCTGGAGCTCTCACACGGAGCTTCCCGGCCCCGTCTCCAGCTGCAGCGAATTCCCGTCCTGCCGGCGCGAGCGAGGCGCGGGGAGCCCAGATGACATTGTTAATCGTGTTTACAAGGTGACTGCTTGCAGGAGCTGAGCTGGCAGCCTTCCCCTCTCCAGGTGCTGCCCAGAGCCCTGCCGGGAGCGTTGGCTCCCGCGCTGGCTGCTCCCACATCCCGGAGCTCGTGGCGCTTTCCGCTCCCGCGAGCCCGGAACAAGGACGTGGAAACGCGGGCGGCACGTCCCCGAGGAGCCCAGTCTGCGGGTTTTGGTCTGTTTTGCTGCCTCTAGACCCAGTGATGCCGAGTTTGTCTGTCACCAGCTGTGTTTACCGCAGCCCTTTGTGGCTTTAGTTCAGAAGCAGAGCAGGCAGGGTGGTGTGGGCAGGAGAGGGGTGAAGGCTGGAAGCGTCCGAGGCCAGGTTGGACAGGGCTGGTGGAAGGTGTCCCTGTCCGTGGGCATGAAATGGCCTTTAAGGTCCCTTCCAACCAAACCAAGCTGGGATTCTGTGCTTGGAGGAGACAACACTGCTTGAGCCAGCACAGTTTGAGCTCTTCCACGCTGCTGGGGGGCTTCCCTGTGCATCCAAGCACAGAAGGGGTGCCCACAGGGACTGGCTGGCTCTGTGGTGCTCACTGGCCTGGAGATGCTGTGCCGTGCATCCTGCTGTCACTGCTTGGCATTGCCATGGATCTGAGTGTGCTCCCAGCACTGAAAACAGCCAGCCCAGCCTGCCCTTGAGCTGCGGGGCCGGCCAGAGCTGGAGGAAAACAGGGTTTTTATTGCTGGAGAGGTTTCTTTTCCCTTCTCCCCCCTCATCTCTATTCATCTTCCCGGGGAGGTGGAGGCAGCAGCGGATATTGGAGCTGGGAGTGTTTCATATGTAAATGCTCGTGTGTGTGTGTGTGTGAGTCCAGGCCCCTGACCCCCGGCTCCGTGCCAGCATCCATCCCTGTCAGCCCTCCGAGGGGCTTGGAGAGCATCCCAGTGCCCCCAGCCCGCCCAGCTGGGATGGGGCTGGGGGGCCCTGCCAGATCCCTGTCTCCACGCCGGGGACAAAGGATGCTGCTCCGGGAGGGACCCTGCCCCGGGGGGTGTGGGGTCACCCGGACTTTCCACACAGTTTCCATCTTGAGTTTCCCGGGGCGGCGTCGGTCACGGCCCCGAGATGACCAGATCCTTTGGGCTTGGCCGAGGAAAACCCATTTGATTACAAATTTATTGCTGGGTTAATTTTACCAGCAGCACGAGGACGGCCGGTTTCGCTTTCTGAGGAGTTTTGTTGTTTACTTGGCAGCCGGCTCAAACCCGGCGTCTCCTCGGCCCTGTCCGTGCACTGCCAGCTAATCTGGCTCCATCTGACCTTGGAGCTGCCACGTGCTTTCCCCAAGGGAACCGGGCTCAGATTTTCCCCCTGTGACCAAGGAGTGGGTCCACGCTTGTTCCTGTCACCTCACCCTCGTGCCTGTACAGCGAGGAATTTCGCAGCTCTGCTGAGTTTTTGCTGTTAAAAAAGAGGAGTTTAGGTGTTACGTGCTGGCCTTGAGGGATGTGTGGGGTCGGAGCAGGAGGCAGGAGCAGCATCCTGCCCTGCTGTGTGCCACGGTGCCGGAGTGGTGCCACGGCTTGTCCCCTTGTCACCGTCTGCTTTCGTCCCATCGTCTGGTGGCTTCCCCGAGGAGCCGGGGCCGCCCAAGGTGGCCGGGTGTGATAAGAGATCCAGGGCCAACATCTTCCCTGGCTGCTGTGGGTGGAGGCCCTGGTGAGTTTTGGCTCCTCCAGCACGTGGCTCTGCCAGCCCCGTGTCCCTGTGTGTGAGGAGGACAGGGCTGGTGTCCCTGGGAAAGGATGGGTGACACTTTTCCGGCACGGCCACCCCGGTGAGGTGTCCCCAGGGCAGCACTGCCAGGCAGGGACACTCGCAGTCTGTGACCTAGCTGAGGATGTCTGTTGATTTACAGCTTTCCCACCGCAGCCAGGGATGGTTTTAGCCCTGGAAAAGTCCGGCTCAGCCCTGCTGAGGGAATCTGCTGGGCTTGGGCCAGGCTGGAGGGGTCCGGCAGGCCTGGGGCTTGAACGGAGCGGCCAGAGCGGTGTTAGCAACTGGATTATTTCATTTGCTTTTTAACAGGGATTAAGTTTCTCTGCAGGAGAGCAGGTCTCTAGGGAACAGGGGTTTTGGGCTCCTGCCTCCCCCTTTTTTTTAATCCTACATTTCTCTGTGCTGCTGCACGCCAAGGCCGGCCGGGAGCTGGCGGGAGCAGCTGGGATGAAGCATCACTTCAGGGCACGGCACAGCTGTGACCTGGGGTGTGATCGAGCTTGGAAGGACCAGGACCAGGTCGTGGGTGCTGTGGGGAGGCAGCTGTGGGTGCCCTGCTCCCCAGACCCCCCCTCCAGAGGCAGAGTGCTGGGGCTGGCTGGCAGAGCAAGCTGCCGCTCCTTCGCCCGCCTCCCGCCCGGCGCTAATCAGGTTTCACACTGCTTAGTTTGGGACATCTAATGAGATCAGGGCTCAAGGTTGCTGCCTGCCCTCCATCTGCGGAGGAAGAGGAGGGAATCGGCTGCTTCCTTCTCTTTGACCTCCATTTCTCGGAGGAGGCTTTGCACATCTCCGGCTCCACCACTGCTCTCCTCGTGCTCGCAGCGCGGCGAGGGTGGGGAGACCCTGAGCTGCTTTTTGGGACCTGAAAGGGGGAGCTGACGGCAGAAAAAAGGGGGGACACAGCTTCCCAACAGCACCTCGGGCAGTGCCCTCTGTGCTTTATTTGTGGGGAGCAGGATGAGGCCACCAGAGCCATACCCAGGGGAGAGCCCAGCCCTGACCCCTCTGGCCCCCACACCCCCGTTGTGTGGGGGCTGTGCAAACACGGCACCCCCCAAACAAAGCGCAGCCAGTTCCCACTAGGCCAACATTTCCCTATTTCCCCCGCTGCCAAGCAGCCTCTGGTTGGCGTTGGAATAACAAGCCTCTCTGCAGACACCGGCTCTTTTGTTAGCTGCTAGAAAAGGAGTTTTGATGCCGGCCATCCCTCCACCCCCCCCCGGCTTTCCTGCTCCCTAAGCTGCTGTTGTGGGAAGTGCAAAGCTTGGACTTGAGCTGCCGGGGATGATCCCAGAGCCGCGGCTCCGATCCGGCTCCCCACGGCTCTCCCTGGGGCTCGGCGGTGCTGGGGAGCAGCTCCACACCCCAAGCTGCAGCGGGGTCTGGCTCCTCCAGGCGGGGCTGGGGCCTGAGACTTCATTTGGGGGATTTTTCCAGCGTTCAGGGCATTCCTGGTGCTCGGCTCCTGTGCAGGATTTGGGATTTGGGCTTCTCTCCGGCACGGGGCTGTGCCCGTCCCTTCTGCTGGGGTTTCCATCAAATCTCATGGTAGGGGGGGTTTTTTTTGGTGTTTTGTTTTTTCATGGCTTTCTCCCTCGGCTGTCGGGGTGTGCTGGGAATTCCGGAGCGGGTGTTTACCCAGCCGCGGAGACGGCGGCTCTGTGGAGGTGTGCGGCGTTGTCCCCGTGGCCGGAGGGGCAGGGAGGGACCCGGAGATGGCATCGCCTTCCTCCTCCTCCCCCGGCCTGGGAAAGAAGCCACCTCTCGTGTCAGCACAGGCCCCTGGGAGGGCGTGCAGACGTGTGTGTCCTCTTGCACGTGGGCGTGCGAGCAAACCTTCCTCTGCCCAGGGCTGATGCTCTGCTCCCTCCCGAAGAACCCGCGGGGTTTTCTGCCGGGAGACCTTTGCTGTTCCTTTCCCCGTTCATCCCCATCCTCCTCGCCTCCAGCACTGGCTTCACCTCTTCCCTCTCACCCAGCGTCTCCATGGATGGCTCCAAGCTCTCTGTGCCGCTTTTATCCGTGCCCCCGCTGCCTGTCCCTGTTCCCTGCCCGCTCCTTGCAGGGCGATGCCACCGAGCTCAGTGGGGTTCGGTGCTTTCCGGGAGCCGGGGTTACGTGGCCGTGAATTTCGTGGCATCGCTCAACGAGCGGGCGCTGCCAGCGTCCTCGGAGGGGTGACGAACCACGGGAGGCTTCCAAGAAGTGGGAAGCGATGAAATAATGCCCGAGCTGCTGCGTCAGCAGAATCCCAGCAGCCTCGGGGAGGGTGGATGGAGGGAGGTTTGTCATGCTGGGAAAGCAGCGGTGAGATCACCCCCCTCCAGCGTGACGCTCGCTCCCGGGCCGGAGGGAGAGTTCCAAAGGCCGGGAGAGAGCGGGAATGGGGTGTATCCAGGCTGGCACTGCGTGCACGTGGCTCGTGGGCAAGGATCTGCTGGGATCCGCGTCAGGGAGATGGAGCTGGGGTCACTCTGGGGGGTGCGTGGAGGGGTGGGCACCCTTCCAGCAGGGCTGGGGGTGCTGGTGGCTCTGGGTGCCCCTGGGAAAGGTGCTGGTTCTGGGGCACCAAAAAGTCCGTCCGCGCAAGGAGAGGAAGCTGGTGCCCTGGGAATGCTGGCTGCTCTTCCTGCAGGAGCTGTGGGAGCCTCTCCCTGATCCTGCTGCGAAGGGAACGGTCTCCTTCTGAGTTATTTTTGAGATTCTCGAGGCCCTGGGTTCTCCTGTTGGCTCTGTCCGTCTCGCTGGAGTTGGTCCCTTTGGATGGGCCCCGTTGGGATGTGACATTCCCGCAGACCCCGTAACTGCTGCTGTGCTGGGGGATTTGCCCTCCAGCCCGGGAGCAGGAGTTCATGCTGCTGGGGAATGATTAAGTCATGAGCAGGTGGCTGTCAGCTCAGCTGTTTGTCTTTGCAGGATGAAAGCCACAGGAATGATGTTTGCTTCCAGCCTTGCCTGGAACCTTCTTATCCCTGCCCTCCACATCCCTGTCCCACAGAAAGGTGGTCCCGGGGTCTTTTCCCACGTCCCCCCTGATGCAGCACTGCCAGCCCTGCTGTGGGAAGGGAAGTCTTGTCTTTTTTTAAATATATTATTCTAAATTTGGTGCCCAGATGTCTGCTGGAAAAGGGAACATCTCCATTCTTATCACCGGAGCTTCCTTTCGCTCAGTTCCGATTTTCGTGCCGGGAGGGGTGTCCGAGGTTCCCTCCCAGCCCCTTCCCTCTCCCCTCGTTTTGCCGAGTCCAGCTGACCTTTGGAAGCTCCTCTGTGAGAGATTCGCAGGCAAATATTGATTTGTGCTGCCCTCACGGTGCAGCTCAGGGAGGGCTGGTGCAGAGCAGCCCCCCAGCCCTGGCTGGGATGGAGCTGCTCCGGTTAATCTGAATGAAGCCCAGCTCCAGCTCCCACTATTCCCTGTCCAAATGGGGAGCAATGGAGGGATACTCAGAGCCAAAATCCCTCTTTGCACAAACCCCTGTGCTTGGGACGTTGGGTTTTCCAGCGCCACAAGAGCGTTGCTGTCTGGGAGTTTCCATAATCCTAATTTTTTGCAGTAGTGGAGGGGGGTGGTGATGCCCAGGGGCCGGCACGGGACCCCGCGGGCTTCTCCCTGTCCCTCCCAGCGGGAATGTGGCCGCTCGGGGATGACGAAAGCCAGAAGGAAATGTCGAACGTGGGGAATGTGCCCGCCGCGCCAGGAGCCGGCTGGCGAGGGCTCGCCGGCTGTGCCCGCACACGCTCGGGCGGGTGATTCACCGGCAGCGGGAGAGGGTTGGGAGCTGGAGCCGAGGAGCTGGGGCAGCGTCGGGAGCCGCGACCTGCCTCGTTCCACCTTGTTTTTAATAGCCCGGATCAGAAGAAACGTCATCTTTGTTCTGGCTTTCCTTTCCCAAGGCTCCTGGCGCCGCGGGCAGGGTGGAGCGAGGCTCCGCGCCCCGGCGGGGCCCTGCCCGTGCTTGCCGGCAGAAAGGGGTGCCCTGGCACGTGCGGGAGCGCTCGGCAGCCAGGGATGGGTCCTGCTGAGCTGTCTGTCTGTCTGTCTGTCCGTCCGCAGCTGCCTTTGCTGTGGCTTGCCAGGAGGGTGTGATGCTGTGGAGGGGGGAGAAGAGCTGTGATCCCATCTCAGCTGAGCGCTGGAGTGGGGTCTGTGCTCCGTGCCGTGGTTTAGGATTAGGAACAGTGTTTGTTCCAGCTCTGTGACCCCATCCAGCCCCCACAGAAGCCCAGACGGACTCCTCGACCCAGAGGAGTCGTTCCAGAGCGGGACCTGCCCCTGGGTGATGCTGTCTTTGATTTACCTGGGCACCCCTGATCCAAAACCTGGGCTCTCCTTCCCCTCCCTGTCGATTCTCAGCCGCTGCCATAAGCGACTGAGATTTGCCCTTAAAGCTCCCCAGAAAGGAGGAAAAAAACCCAGCAGAAAAGGGGAAAAGCTTCTCTGAGGAAGCACGGCAGGAAACCTGGCTCCTGTCCTGCAGTCACGAGTTTGTGCGTGCTCAGCACTGCTGCTGGACAGGCTCTATAAGTGCTGTGGGAACTGGGGTGCCTCGTGGGCAGGGTGGGGTGACCCTGGTGACCCTTTGGGGCAGAGGAGCCCTCCAGGGCACTCCCCCAGCTGCTCCCACGTCCAGTTTTTCCTGCTGCAGGCAGTGGAGAGGCTTTGTTGGGCTTGGCTGGGAGGGGGCACCGGCAGCACCCCCGCCCACCCGGGCACAGCGGGGTGCAGGCAGAGCCCCAGAGCGATGCTTCCCCCCGGCTCAGCGCTGCCAGCTGGTGCCAGCTCTGGCTCTGTCGCCAGAGACGCCCACTCCTGCGTTTCCACAGTGCCACCTGGCTGCCACCTCCCGGGGCTGGGACACGCTGCCCTGGCCGGAGCTCAGGGAGCTTTCGCTGCCTTCTGCGAGGCCACAGCACCCAGGGGATGAAGGAGCACCGCGGTGGCTTCACCCACACCCATGCCAGGGTGCCTCCATGCCCTGAGTGGCGCCGGGGACACGAGGGCTGTGCCGGGCTCCCGTGTGACGCTGCCCGGCAGCTTCTCCGGTCATATAAGGAGATGCCGGAGCCGGGAGCTGAGCCGGGAGCTGATCTCGGTCGCCTGAGCATTACTCACTGGGGAGGCACATGGAGGGGGGAGGAACAGCCCAGGACACCCAAAGCTTGGCGTGACTCAGCTCCAGACAGGAGCGAGGGGGGTCCGGGATCCGCGTCCCCGCAGCTGCCCCATGGGGTACCCTAAACCCAGTCTGGGGGGCAGCGCCGGGGTCTCACCATTGTGGGTGATGCAAAATGCTGCCCGGGGCACCCTGTGGAATAAAGGGGGGTGCCCTGCAAGGTGGGGACCCCTCTGTGGGAGGGCAGGGCCTCTCCGCTCCCCAAATTCCTGCGCGGGCGGGAGATGCGTCCTCTCCCCACCCCTTTCCTTTCTGGGCCAAGCCGCCCTGCAAGGAACTAAAAATGAGCTGTTTGTGTTTTGGGTGCTCGGGGTGGTTTCCATGGCAGGGAGGGAGGGGTGTGGGGGCTGGTGGCTGCATCCGGGGCTGGGTGGTCCCCAGAGCCCGGCAGAGTCACCCCGAAAGCCGCCGTTGGCTCCTGGCACCCCGGGTCGGCCACTTCCTTCCTGCCTTATCAGCTTCCTGCAGCGGGAAAAGGAATGTGGGGTGATGGTGTTAAACTGAGCCGGGGGAATTGGGGGTCCCAGGAATCCCCGGGGTGTCCTGAGGCAGCAGAGGGATGTATTGATATATATAAATATACATTTATAGAAATATATTCAGGAGCTGGGCTCAGTGATCCTTGTGGGTCCCTTCCAAGTCGGGGCGTTTTACGATTCCATTAAATTATATTTATATCTATAAATACAAATATAAATATAACCATATATTTACACATGATTATCTATATTTTAAGATTTTTTTTTTTCACCCAAAGCCTTGTCCAGCTGGAGCTCAGTGCATTTTATCAGCCCCTCCGTGCAGGAAACACCCGGCAAGCACAGGAGCAGCTGAGCCCTCCCTGGTTGCAGCTGGGGTGAAGGGATGTGGGAAACCAGCTCCTGCTTCCTGGACCCTTTTCCAGTGGCACATCCCAGCTCCATCTCTGCCTTGCAGGAGGCTCTTTGCCCCGCTCAGGGTGGACCCATTTATGGTGGCCTCGTGCCTGCCTCGTGGTGGGTCATTCCTCCTGCAGCCTTAACAGAAAGCAGACGGCTTTGGAGGAAAACTATGCCGGGATATTTTTCATCCAGGCAGGGATGGAGCTCTGGAAAATATATTGCAACAGCGCCGAGCCCCGGGGTAATTCTGTATTTTTTTTGTCACCCATCTCCCTGTCCCAAAAGATGTGGGGGTTGCAGGAACCCCAGGGAATGATGCAATTGTAGGATCATGGAGTGGTTTGGTTGGAAGGGACCTTAAAGATCATCTCATTCCTCACCCCTGCCATGGGCAGGGACCCCTTCCATGATCCCAGGGTGCTCCAAGAATGTTTCAGGCAATGTTTGGTCTATCACATTTCTCTTGATATAGTTTTCTTTGTGTGCCTGACCAGCTGGTGGCTGTTGGGTTTGAGGAACTGCTCAGGGTTATAATGATAATATAAATCCCTATTTGCACTTGGATGAAACCCTGGACCTCATGAGGTTTCCCAAATGTGGAGCAGGACCTGTGGGATGGCATCTGGCCCTGCATGAGCTGCGTCTCCAGGTCAGTAGATCCTGAGCTGCGATTCCTGCCTCTCCCACCAGTAAATCCTGAGCCAGGCTGATGCTCTGCAGGTCTGCTCTGTGCCACCCTCACTTGAAAACTGCCCTGAGCGCCGGCAGAACAACCCTCTCTTGTCTGAGCCCTTGGGAGAAGGTAACGGCGAAAAACGAGCCTTTAATTCCACACAACCCCTATCCAAGAGCCAGTTTCTTCCCTCTGGAGCTGGCAGGGGGGGCTCAGAGATCAATCCAGGCTTTGTGGGAGCCTCCCCACCCCCGTTTGCTTGTGGTTACAACGGCAGAGGGGCCGGGGGGGCTGCTCTCGGTTTCCCTGCGCCGTTCCTGGTACCGCCGGCGGCGGAAGCGCTTCCGAAAAGAACTGAAACTCTGAGTAACGCCCAGCGCAGTGCAAAGCGTTTGTAAATGGGGCTGGGCTGCAAAATCTGGGGGTGACTGGGACACCCAGCCACGGGGAGGGTGGGGAAGAGCACGAACCTCTCGTTTTAGAGCATCTTTTGGGGTGTTTCCTCATGGCGGGGTGTTCTTACGTTATTCAGAGCATCCAGGGAGGGTGATGGAGATGTGCTGACTGTCCTCAGCTCCCAGAAGGCCAAATTTTGTCACCATTGCTTTCACCCCCGTGCTGGGCAGAGGGTTTTTTTTGCGAGCAGACACTGCTGGCTCCAGCCCGAGTACNCAGACACTGCTGGCTCCAGCCCGAGTCCCCCGGGAGCCCCTGGAAGTGCTGCCTCCGTGTCCCAGCCGCTCCCCCTCGATCCCGGCTGCGCTTGGCATCTCTGGCTGTCTGCTGGCAGGGGACGCTGCTGACTGTCACCCGTCGGGGCGGGGGATGCTGAGGGTTTTTGTGCCCGTCCCAAGCCCCCCGTGAGGACGGGGGACGTCGCGGCGATGCCGCCGCGGCAGCAGCTGCCGCCGCCGATATCCCCTGGGCTGCGGCTCCCTTCCAGCGGGGCTGGGAATGGATATTGAGGAGATGACGTCTCTCCCCACCGAGCGGGGAAGGGGGGCGGGGGACGACGACGAAGTTTTGGCCGCGAGAACTCCGAGGAAAGATGTTTGAGCCGGCCTGACGCTCGCTTTTTCTCCCTCTACACCCGCCCCCTCTTCGAGCTCCCAAATCTCCCAGTCCCAGCGGCGCTGGCTTGTCCCCAAGCCCTGCCAGCTCTGGGGACGCTGCAGGACACAGCCAGCTGCAGGCAGAGGCGCAGGCAGGAAGTTTTGGAAGTTTCTCCAGGCAGCGACTCAGCCCCCAACCCCTCACCCTCCCGGCGATGCCGGGCTCCAGCAGGAGGAGGAAAGTCGGAGCCAGGCTCGGGATAACGGGCCGGGAATAGGAAAGCGATGCCTCTTTCGGAGAGCTCTTATCTGCCACCCGCTGCCTTTGTCCTGAGCCACGTCCTGGGCATCGCCGGCGTCCTGTACTGGAGGAGCCGGAGCAGGGAAGGTAGGGGTGTTCCCGGGGGGGGGCACGGAGCGCTAAGATGGCCGGCGTGACGAGGGGCACGGATTATTGTCCCTCCCCAGGGTTCTTGTCCCTCCCCAGGGTTCTTGTCCCTCCCCAGGAGCCGTGGCAGCGTCACGGACAAGGACAGACGTGGCCGTGGGGAGGAGGGAGGAGGACGCGGCAGTGGGGAACCTCCTGGGGGCTCTGAACCCGTGTCGAGGCGGGGGCAGAGGTTCTGAGCGCCTAAATTTGGCCTCACCACCCATTCCCGGCCTGTGTGGGGCTGGGAGCGACTGGGATGAGGGGGGTCTGGCTGGGGGTGAGGCTGCTTTGTGTCTGGCACACGTGGCTGGGGTTGTGCCTCCCGCTTCTGCCCCGCTCGCTGCCACCCCTCGCCCGTGACAGCGGCGTCTCCGTCACCCCCCGGCACCGGCAAGACGCGGCCCCGGGAGCTTCTCTCGGCCGCTGGCACGGCCTCGCCGAGCAGCTGGGGCTGACCCTGCCTCAGTTTCCCAAAATAGGGCTTGCACATGACCGCCCGAGGAGGGCAAGGATTCGTTACAGGGGTGTGGGATAGCTCCAGGCCCCAGACGAGGTCTCGGCAACTCCTTCTCTCCATCCCCGACCTCTTCCCCCACTGGGATTTGTTTGTTTTGATTCCTCCCTCTTTCTTTGCAGCCGTGCTTGTTCTCGCCTGTGCCTCCGCATGGGGCCCTTTCCCCGCGTCCATGACCGATTCCCTCTTTTCTTTCCCTTTTTTTCCCCGTGCAAAGGGGCGGGACTGCGCAGCCGGGCAGCGCGCGCAGGCTTTTCCCTGGATGCTGCTTTGGGATACGCTCCTTCCTTTCTCCCTCTGGGCTGCTGGGAGAGGGAGATGGAGAGGGAATTGCACAAACGTGTCACGCGGAATGCACCCTGTCACCCACTAAACCCAGCCTTGCTGCAATTCCTCCTGCTGACCTGTCCACTTGATTAATCTCCGTGGCCGGGCGGTGTTGTCCAGTGATGTTCTTGGCTCCATTTGGGGACCTCTTGGATGCTTCCCAACTGGACTGTCTCTTTCCCATGCTGACCTGCTGCTTCATCCTACTTGGAGGGATGTTTCCCCTCCCCCCCACAAAAAAAATCCACCCCTTCTTGAAAAAATCCTGGAGCAAGTGTTGCAAGCAGCAAGTATATTCAATATCTGTTTTCTCTCCTCACTTTTTCCCAGGAAAGGGCAGGTAAAGCCCAATCCTGGCAGACCAGGATCATTTTGCAGCAGGTTTTTCTCTCCGTGACGCTCACCCAGCTCTGCCCAGCATCTGCCCTGCTCTCCTTTTGCATCACCACATCTCAGGTGTCTCCCTCATTAAATATCTGGGTGTTGGATACTTTTCCACCGCAGGTATCTCTTGTGCATTCTTCCAGGCTGAATCAGGCTCCGTTTCCTCTCCCTGGGTGAAAGGCTCCGTAAATCCTGCCCTGTTGGCTCTGTTGTCATGATGGATTATGTCAGCTCTCAAGTTGGCAGCCAGCATGTTTTAAATACCTTGTGCTCCTCAGCCAAGCAGATTTTTTCTGCATATCCCCCCTCTCCAAAGTGCCAGGTTTGAAAAGACCCCTGCACATTCTCATTCTTTGCTTGCATTGAAGGGAAAGCGCCGGGTTTCAACGCTTAAAAATTTGGAGTTTTGGCATTTTTAAGTAACCAACCCCTCCTTTACCCCATGGCTGGCTCTTGTTTAATCCCACTTTCACACTGAGCATGGGCTTGGAGATATCCTCGGGATCTTTGCGAGCTCGTCCAGTGCAGTGCCCTGTCTGATGTCTCCTGTGTTCCTTTGGAGCAGAAAGTTTGGGAGCCACTTCCCAGCTTCATTCCAGGAGCTTGTGGGTGACATGAAACCCCCTGGGTTCCCTCCTAAGGCTCACAAAATGCCATCCTGGGGAGCACTGGGTGTCGGTGGGACGGAGGGTGCCAAGCCAGGGTTGGGATTAGGGATGGTGCCCAGCCAGGCATCTTTTATCCTACTGGTTCCTGGGGCTTGGGGCTGGATTCTGGCAGCAGCCTGAGGCAGGAGGAGGCACACAGGGATGGAGTGTGACAGCAAGCAAGGCCGGTGATGGTGGAGGAGAGATCCAGGGGGGAGCAGCAGCTCCCGGCCGGACGTGTTGGGAGCTGCTGGGGACAGGCAGGCTGCCAGGACGGAGGCTGCCGCAGGCAGACGGGCAGGGAATTGTCTGTGCAGGGCGTTGTGGTGGTGCTGGGGGGGTTCTCTGGCACCCAGGGCCTGTGGGAGCCATCCCAGTGACGATGGAAAGTGCCTGGGGATGCTGAGGTGGAGTGGGAGTTTTTCTTTCCGTGCTCAGCTGATGCCTCTGGTTTTGGAGCTGTGGGGCAGGATGGTTTTCTGGGTTTCCTCTCACTAGGTGGGGTTCAACATCAGAGGAAAACACCCCAAACCCACCTTCCCCTTGTGAAGCCACCCAATGCCCCTTGAGCCTCTGTGGGGGATTTGTGCCACAGTGCCCCGGTCCCTTTGGGATCCCCATTTTTGGGGACATGGTGAGCTGAGCTCTGGTGAGCAATGTTGGGAGAGGAGGTGGGGAGGGAATTGAACCACCTGTGGTCCTGCAGAGGCTCGTGGTCTCTGTTTGCTGGTGATGTTCCCTGTGTCACTGCCACCGCCCTTTGCTCCACGCCCTGTGTGTGAGGGACCTGAGGCCCTGCAGTCCCTTTTCCTGCCACCAGCTTTGGAGTGGGACAGATTTTCCTTTCCTTTCCCCCATAATCGTCCCTCTGGCCCTGCCCTACCTGCCTGCAGTGCCTCTGCTGACTGTCCCTGGCTGGTGACAGGGTGGTTTTTGGTGGCTGGGGCCACCAAACCTCTGCTGGACCAGGGAGAGGACGAGCATGGCGGGGGGGGAATTGCAACAAGTTATTTGTCAGGGTGACTCTGGAAAAGATTAGCTCGGCAGAGATAAGCTTGCAATGCCTTAATATTGTTAGTAAGCAGTAACCAGCATTATTATTAGCTCAGCCGATAGCGCGGGTCCGGGCTGGGGAGGTGTAATCTGGTCAGAGCCCGGGAACCACCCAAAGGTGGTGAGTCAGGGCAAAAAAAAACCGGAGGAAAACTCCCCAATTTCTGCAGGACATGGGAAGAGGGAACTTGCCGAGGAGCCTCCGGCCTGGGATGCAGCGCTGGAGGTGGCTGGCTGCAGACTGTCCGTGTGGGACCCGGTGACATCCCTCTGTCCCCGTGTGCTCCGTGCGATGCTCGGGGACGTGCTCCCACCTTCCCGAGGCAGCAGCCGGGCTCCTCTCGCCCTCCAGGCCGGGGCAGCAGCCGGCAGGAGGGCTGCAGGGGGATTATATTTAGAAGAAGAGGAAGAGAGGTGGTGATAAGGCGGCCCCCGTTATCTCCCCGCGTGCCAAGCGGGGCCGCGTCCCGGCTGCAGCGCTCCGGACCCGGGACATGATTTGGGCAGGAGCCGCGGGCGGGCAGGCGGGAGAGCGGAGAACAGCCCGGCATTGTCCCTCCTGTCCCTGGTGCAATTAACTGGAAAACAAGACGAGGAAAAACAAGCCAAGAGCCGGCCAGCGGGCAGTGCCCGGCTCTGCGGGACGAGCCTGTGCCCGCATCCCCGATCGCGCCGGGCTTTGGGCTGCGGGAGCGCCGGCATCGCTTCTTCCCCACGTGCCGGAGGGAGCGGCGGCTCTGCCCTTCGCTGCTGGGAGCTTTCCAAGCTGCTCTGCCGGCCGCTGGCACCGCGGGCCGGTGAGGATTTTGCAGAGCTGGGAGCGCCCGGGCGTCGCGGCGAGAGGTTGGTGGCGATGCCGCGGAGGAGGAACGGCCCCTGCCCGCGCCGGGGACACCGGGGGTAGGAAGTGGCACGGTGGGAGGAGCCGTCCCCGAGAACTCATCCGTCCACACCCGCCGGGGTCGAGGTCGGCGAGCGGGAGGTGCCGCCAGAAGACCCTTCCCCAGGTGCTGCCGCTTCCCCAGAAGACCCTTCCCCAGGTGCCGCCGCTTTGCCGGGACCCAGCGCTCGCCATCCCGGGCTGGGGCGATGGAGAGGCGGCAACTCTCCGGGGAGAAGAGGCGGCTCAGCGCCTGCCTGGTGTGCCGGATGTGCTGCATCGGTTAGTACCCACCGCCCAGCCCGCGGGACGCCCGGGACGCGGGGTGTATCCATCCCGAATGGACACCGGAGTTGGGAAGGGACCCGGCGCCCCGGCTCTGGATGGGGTCTGGTGAAGGAAAACCCCTAAAACCACGTGGGAGTGACACAGCTTCCTACGGCCGGCGGTGCCAGGCGGCAACTCCGTGGCTCCTGGAAGCCGTGCCAAGGCTGGATGCTGGCGGGGTGGGAAGTGAGGGTGGATGTGGCTCAGCCTACGGGGTAGTTTTTTGGCACCTGGTTACGTGCTGTGGCCGGGGGACGCAGCGGGGACACGGGGAGGTGACGTTGTGTCACCCTGTGCCACGTGTTCGGCTGCGGTGCTTTCAGAGGGGGAAGCCGCGGGGTGGGTGAGGAAGAGGAAGGGCGTTGGGTGGTGCTTTCCAGTCTGTGGATGGAGACATCAGGAGGTTTTCTTGAGGGTCCCTGGGGCCGTGCGGGGACCCCCAGTGAGTTCCCATTCCCAGGAGGGGGTTCTGGGGCTGTCCTGGGGAGCTCGGCCTTGGGGAGATGTTGGTTTTCTCCCTTTTCGTGATTTTTGACTTAAAACCAAAGCAAGGGGTGCTTCTGCCTGGTGCACCCTGATGTCAGAGATAAATTTTGGGTGAGCAGGGCTCGTCCTTTCCCAAAATATCCCAGGGGCCCTCTGGGCTGGACATGCAGCGCTCGGGGTTGTGTGCCGTGGGTCGGTGCCGAGGATCTCTCTGTGCTCCGAGATGATGTTGTTAAATCCTGCTGGACACAAGGCTGGGTGCCAGGGCTGCCCTGAGCCCCCCTCGCTGCCTGGGGAGCTGAGTGGGACCCCCCTGTGCCCTGTGGGACCATCTCCTTTCGCCTGTTTGCCTGTGTTTTTCCTGGGATATTATTTTTCTTCGTGGAGCAGAAAGCCTGCCCAGAGCTCCCCCATCGCTGCTCGGCGTCACCACAGATCTCCCCTCCTGTCCCCCCCTCCACCCCTGGGGACTGGGACCCCCTGGGGATGGCACCCACGTTGTCACCCTGTCCTGGCAGCGTTCAGAGCCCGCAGCGTCCGGCCAGGGCTGAGCTGTGGGACAGAAATAAACATTAAATCCTGGCAATCCAATGAACCAAAAATACAGCGACGGAATAAGCTGCTAATTGCACGCGCTGGCAGCGCCCGGCCAGGGCCCGTTACGGGACATCTGGGGGTTTATGTAACACCCTAAAGCCTTCCGGGAGCGGGCAGGGGAGGGGGACACCCTCCTAAAATTGGGCAAACCCCCCCCCTTTCCCTCGCTGTGCTGCCTCCAGGGGAGGTGGGGAGGCACAGAGCGGGTGAATTCCCGGCGTTCAGTCGGTGCTGCCGGTCGTACCTATCCCAGCCGTCCGCGCTGCTTTCGTTAAATATCGTTGTTCTCACCAGAAAAAACCCGGTGTATTTTGTTCTGACTCCCATTTCCCTGCCCCGGGGGGGGATGCTGGAGCTGCCTGAACGGCCCCATCCCGCACCATTCCCTGAATAAGCCGCCTGTGTTCCCTGTGCCGGCGCGGGATCCGTCCTGGCACCGGCGGCGATCCCTCTGTCTCTTCCCGTCATTTCAAAGCCGTTTGAGTTTCTGCATGAGAACCACTGACCAAGAGCTGCCTTTGTCTCCTTTTGACAGATGAACGGGACAGAGTCCAAAAGAAAACCTTCACTAAATGGGTCAATAAACACTTGATGAAGGTAAGAGTCGCGGATTTTGTTATAAAGCCGGTGAAATGACCCTCTCTCCGCGCGTTGCAGCTCAAGACTGGCAGATAAACGCCTTTTTAAGGGATTTAAATTTTTTTTTATGCCCAGGAGTGTTTGTTTTGAGTGTTCACATGAGTCAGAGCAGAGCAGGATGTGCTGGAAATGTGCTGGAGCCTTTGGAGGGCACTGTAGCATCACCACACAGCCCTTTTATTACCTTCTGGGCACCTGCTCCTTGCTTTAACTCGAGGCTTGTGCATCCTGGGGGCAAGGAGGGGATCCTGACTCCTCCCTTGCACCCCCTTGCCAGGAAAAAGGGGCATTTTTGTCCTTTTGAAGGATGCTCCAGGGGTGGAGATGAGATCCAAAGTTTGTCAAGCGGGATTAACACGGCAGCACGAGGTGCCTCCTGCTTTCTTGCTTAATGCTGGGTGGGTTTTAATTAATTCTCCATTTGCCAAAAAAAAAAAGGAGGAAAAAACGTGGTTTGAGCACTAGGTGTCCCAGCTGTGTTTTCCTGCCAGCTTTGCCAAGCTCTGTGCCAAGCTTTTGGCTGCTTCCTAAATCTTGCAGAGGAGAGGAAAACAGAGAAAAATCTTGAGGCCGATGGGGGAAAACATCTGGGGATTCCCAAGTGGGTAAAACCCCAGGACAAGGTCTGGGTGTCTGGGGAGGAGAGGCTGCCTGTGGTGCCCAGGGAAAGCTGCTCTGCTCCCAGGTGGGAGCTGTGTTTTGGGGGATGCTGTGAGGAATGTGAGAAGTTAAACCTCTTCCTCAGGAGGGGCTGCCCTTCCTGCAGGATCACGGGGTTCCCTGGAGTGCAGGTGGTGGCACAGTTGGATTTTGGGTGTGGAATCTGCAGCAGCTTCTGCCAGGCCGGCTGGGAAAGGGGAGGCTGCTCTTCCTTGGGGATAATTCTGGGATCACTGATGGCTTTTCCCCTCCCCAGGTGCGGAAGCACATCAATGACCTCTATGAAGACCTGAGAGATGGCCACAACCTTATTTCCCTCCTGGAAGTGCTGTCGGGAGTGAAGCTGGTGAGTCCCCAGGGCTGGGCAGGGATTCTGGAGACCTCCCCCCAAACCCCCTCCATCCTCTCCCTGCTCCCCTTCACCCCAAGCCATCAGCTGTCTTTTCTGGTTTTGGTTTCAAATGTCTGTCACTGTTTCTTTTATTATTATTTATATTATTATTTACTATTATATTTATCATTGTATTTTTTTATTGATTTATTTTTACTCACACCCCTGCTCCCCAGGCTGGTCTCTCACCTGATTATGGTGACGTTCAGGTGGCTTTTCCCCTCTTTCTGCCAAGTTTTACACACCTCCACCTCCCAGATGTGGCTCCATGTTTAAAATCATGGGTAACAGCAGAATTTGACCCAAAACTGCTTCTCTGGCAGCGTGCCCAGCAGTTTATCTCAGATGTGACTCTCCTGCCCCCTGCTCAGCTCCTGGGTTTGTAGCAAACCTCTTCCTGCGCCTGGAGCATCGTAGAGTTCCCCCTCCTTCCTCCTCCTCCTCCTCCTCTCTCTCTGACTGACACATTCCCTCAGCTCCGGGAAGATCCCGATTGCCGTAGCACAGCAGGAATTATTTTAGCTCCCCCCCACCTCCAAAAATAGGATGTGGGCAAAGATCTCCTACGTCCCTCCGTACCCTCCGGAGACGCCAAATCTGTTTTCGCGGGGGCTGGAAACTTGGATCGCGATCCAGACAGCTTCCTGCTCTTCAGCTTCCAGAAACCAGGAGGGAATTCCAGTGCTGGAGCCCCAGGGTGTGCCGCCCAGCTGCCTTCACCCCTGTTTTTTTTTTTTTGTTGTTTGTTTCTCCTCGTGCCTGGGTGTCGCGTTTTGGTTTCCATTCCGTGTCCCCGCCGTGCCACCCTCCCGCCCTCCTTAGCCCGTAGAGCCGCCAGCTCAGCGGAGCCTTCGCCTGGTGACGGCACCGGCCTGGTGCCGTGCGAGCAGCGAGGAGGAGGAAGATGATGATGATGAAGAAGTAGGTCGAGCCTGCCCCCGGCCGCAGCGTCTCGCTGGCAGCGCCGCCGGATCATCCAGCGCCGTCCCCTCCCCGTGGGGGTTTGGGGTAGAACCCACCCCAAACCCCCGACGGGTGCCCCGCGGGAGCTGCGGGAGCGGGGATGCGCCTCATTCCCAGGGCGTTCCCGGGAGCTGGATTATCTGTGCGGGGGGTCAGCCCACGGGCAGGGCACGCCACGGTGGGACAGCATGTGTCCCCTCCACGGGGTACGGGAGGGGACAGGGACGGGTCCCCCGCACGCCGCTCGGGGCCGCCGTGGTGGTGGCTGCGCACCTGGCACTGCATGGACAGGCTCCGGGCACAGGCACGGCACCTTCTGGGGTCCTGCATGGGAGTGGGGGTGGGAGAGAGCACAGCACGGCCCCACAGGCGAGGGTCAGACCCCAAAACGTGGCCAGGTGTGGTTTTCAGCCCCTGTGCTCGGGGTGACGATGGCCTTGTGCAGTGTCACCTCCCTGGAGCGCTGCAGGAGGAGCTTGGGGCTGTAGCGCCTTCCTGGTGGTCCCCTGGAGATGTTCCCCTTGTCAGGGACAGCTTTTCCTCTTGGCAGGGACAGCTTTTCCCCTTGCAGGGACAGTTTTCCTCTTGCAGGGACAATTTTCCCCTTGCAGGGACAGCTCTTCCCTTCAGGCTGGGAAAGGAAGGTGACTCGGAGCACTTGAGGTGTCCCAACAGTTCAGAACACGGTTGTGGGGTGTGTCCCCCACCCATGGTTGGAATTAGATGGTCTTTAAGGTCCTTTCCAACCCCAAAACTCCTGTGATTCCGTGAACATCCTGGTGATTCCTCATACTGGGATCGGGTTTTGGGTGTCGATCTTCCCGCTGCTGCTGATTGAGAGCTGACCCAGCCTCCCATCCCTTTTCTCTGGCCGTGGCTCAGCTGATGGATACCTCTGGAAATCCCTCACCTTCAGCAGCAATGGGCAAGGCCCAGGGTGTCTCCTGTGGCCCTTCCCAAGGGATTCAGGGGTACCTGGAGCAGCAGCCCCTGCCTGTGTGTGGGAAGAGCTGGAGGGGCTGGTGCTGAGGTCGGGGTTCCTCTGCCATCACTGGGGACCTGCAGTCGGTCCCTGCCTGAGTCCCCACGTCCTGTCTCTGCTTCCACCTGGACAAATTCCACTCTGTACCTCTTTGAGCCCATCTCTTTGCTGAACCCTCTTCCCAGCTTGCCTGGCTGTCTGTGAGCTGGGCAAGATCCTGCCCTGGGATCTCAGAGGCTGAGCCAGGCCTGGACACAGACCCTCAGGGCGTCAGCAGAGGTCTGGATCTCAGGATCTTCCCACCTCCACCTCCCAGCAGGGCATTTTAACCTTCTTTCAGCAGGACCGTGCGTAGCAATGACCTTATTTGCTCCCAGAACAAGGCAGAGCAGGATTTGTGGGGGCACAGGGGGTCACACCAGCACGCTGACAGCTCCCAGAGGGGGGTTCACTGTGCATGTGGGGTGCTGCCAGCCCAGCCCCACGAGCCTGACCTAAAACTGCTGCCTGTCTCTTGCAGCCGCGTGAGAAGGGGCGGATGCGCTTCCACCGCCTGCAGAACGTGCAGATTGCCCTGGATTTCCTGAAGCAGCGACAGGTAAGGGCTGATGAAAGCTCATCCAGCAGAGCTGGGTGGGTTTGTGGGTTCTTTCTGCTGTCTGAGGCTTCGGAAGGAGTCGATGAGCAGCGTCAGCCCGTGCTGGGGTGTGCCCGTCTCTGTGCTGCTGGTTCAGGATGGCTTCCAGGAGGCTTTTCCCTGTGGGTTCTGTGCCTCTGAAAACCACCCCCGCACACAAAAACCACTGGGAGCAAGGGACCAGACCCCAGCTCTGAGAAGGGGTTGGCAAATGTCACTTCTGCACCCCAAAAGCCTCCCCTGGGGCTCCCTGGCAGGTCCTGGCTGCGGCACAGCTCCCAGCTTTCGGGGAGATGTGGCCTCTGGCTCTGCCTTGACCTCGGGGGGGTCACTGGGGGTGCCACTGTGTGCGGCACCACCCCTCTGGATATCAGCACGGACTTATTATCCCTCAGTTTTTGGAGGATGGGCTCCCTCCTCCGGGTTTTCGGGAGCTGCTGGCCCCTCAGTGCCTGCGCAGCTGGCGGAGACCAGCCCTGGGCAGATCCTGCCCGGAGCAATGGGATGCATCCCGAGACTTGCTGGCTCTGCAGGTGGAACCCCCGCAGCCCCGGGTGTCCTGTTCTGCCTGTCGGGCCAGGTCTCCCCGCCACGATGCTCCCAGATACGCCAGGGTGATGATGATGATGGTGATGATAAATGGGACCAGTTCATGCTGAAGCAGAGACTTTTCTCCCTCGCTGCTGGCCTGAGGGCACGGAATAAATTGGAGCACATTCCCTACTCCAGGGAGGGCGAGCTGCTTCCAGCCCTGCTCCTCCTCCTCCTTCTCCTCCCTGCTCCTTGATAGAGACATTTTGCCAAGGGCTCTTGGGAACTCGTTTCTCCACTTGGATGAAACAGCTTTTTCCTTTGAAGTGTGATGGCCTGGTGGCCTTGCTGGGATGTCCTACCCCAGACACTCCTGCCTGGGAATGATCCGTGGGGGTCCTGCGGAGCGGTGGGGAGCGAGGAGAGGAGTGAGGGTGTTCCTGCCTTCGTTAGGGCTGATTGATTAGAGCTCGGTTTGGAGCCCAGGCTGGAGTCAAAGCTTGGTCATCCCCCTTTTTCCCTGCTCTCTGTGGTCTGTAGCTGCTCAATTATGCACCAGTGCTCCGGGGACGCTGCTCTGTGAGCCGAAGTTAAAGCCATTAAGTGCTGGGAAAGCACTTCTGGATGGAGAGTGCTGGAAACATGGAAAAATCCTCCCCAAGCCAGGAGATGAGGTGGCCTCGCTGCCTCTTTGGGAAGCACTGAGATCTCCCTGCTCCTCACCAGAGTGCCTGGGGTGGCCCTGGGGACCTCTCTGAGGTGAGGCTGATGGGGAAACTTCAACCCCGTTGCCTTTTTTCCAGGTGAAACTGGTGAATATCCGCAACGATGACATCACAGATGGCAACCCCAAGCTCACCCTGGGCCTCATCTGGACCATCATCCTCCACTTCCAGGTAGGACACGGAATTTTCTTGCCGGAGGACGCGGGGCGGGCGTCGGGAGCGCGTCGTCTCTCCGGGGCAGCGGAATCCAGGATTTCTGCGTTTTTCCATGGTGATGTCGGGTCTGGAGGTTCGTGGCAGTGTCATGGAGACCGTGCTGGGAGAGCAGCAACACCCTCCCCATGTCATTTGCATAACGAAATCATTAACGAGGGGCTGTGTGCTGTGGCCTCCCAGGGTTGTTGGCCGGGGCTGTTTGCTCAGCTGGAGTCTCTGGAGGAGAAGAGCAAATTTGGAAGGGGCCACGGGCTGTTATCCTGAGGTGCTCCCGGCCCTTTTGGGTGGTCGGTGCAGCCACAGGACTTTTCACTGGGATGGGATGGAATGGAATGTGTCACAGGGATGGGACAAGCACCCTGACCTGGGACTGTCTCCAGCAATTGTGTGCTGGAGATGCTCTTGGAAAAGCGAGTTTTGGGTCTTGAACAGCTTCAGATTATCCAGTTGTAGCTCTCATGGCTTTGGGGGGATGATGTGTGGCCACCAGTGAGTTGGCATGTGGGGTTTGCTGGGCAGTGCTGCTGTCAGCAGCTCATCAGCCGTGTGGCATCAGCTCTGTGGGATCTGCTGGATCCCAGCTCCCTGCTGGGAGCCTTATCCCTGCTGGCATCTTCCAGGCGGGACCGGCGCTGGCTTTGAGACTCTTGAGGAAGATTGCATTGGAAGATTGCATTTTTTGGAGGATGGGCAGCGCCTCAGGGGGAGGCTTTTAGGGGCGGCGTGGGGCTGAGCTGGGTGTGAGGCTGCTGACGAGGCTCTCCCAGGCTTTGGCCCTGGGAAGCAGCCGGGGTCGGGCAGGCTCTGGATGCTGATGAGTCACCGTCTTCTCCGGTGGGGCCCTGGCTGTGGCATCTCGTCCCCGCTGTCCTCGGGGTCACCCAGCCCTGGTGCATCCTCTGTTGCAGGAGAGGGACACTGGGAGGTCCTGGGGGTCTCCTCTGTGCCTGGCTGTGAAGGGGACGCTGCCACCCTGCCATGGGGGACAGGGTGGGTGACACAGGAGCCGGGCCGGTGCCGGCGAGCCTGCGCGTCCTCCTCCCGCTGCGCTAACGGGATTTTTTCTGGGGTTGTAGCTCCATTGTGAACCTCTTAATCTCCCGTGTCCCAGTGCCGCTGCCTGGGGGCAGGCAGCTGGGAGAGCCCCGGGGAGAGGTTTGGGGTGGGATGGTGCCGGTGTGGAGCTCAGGGAGGTGGCGTGGTGACGATGAGGGGGGTGCCCTGGCGTCCTGGGGGCTTTTCCCTGTGCTCAGGGATCTCTTGTGGTCTCTGGTTTCCCTTAGTCATCTTTGGATTGCTCCCTGTTGAGTGTTTCCTCACTGTTTCCTTGTTGAGTGTTTCCCTCGTTGTTTCCCTGCTTCCTGGGGCTGAGCTCAGTCCCCCCATCTTTATGCCCCCTGCTCCCCAATTTTTGTCTCAGCCCCACTTTTGGTGCCTGTTACTCTGCCCTGGTCCCTCCGAGCTGGCAGGCAGGGCTGGGTTGCTCCATGCTCCTCAAACCCCTGCCCTGGGCTGTGTTTGGGGCAGCAGCCACAGGAGAGAGGCAGGACTGGGATTGGGATAGGATGGGATGGGATGGGCACCATCACGCTCCCGTTCCTATTGGGACCCTCCAACTGCAGCTCCCTGAAGCGATGCCGGGTCCCCCCCAGGGCACCTCGAGCTGCCCCTCTGTGCCCCAAACTGGGTGAGCCTGGCAGCAGCGTGGGCACGTGAGTCGGGCTTCTGGGGCTCCCGGAATTAAGAATTAAGGAGCAAACCTCCCGAACCGGAGAGGAACAGCCCTGCGGAGCCGGCTGCCGTGCATGCAGAGTCACTCTGACTCCTCCCTGCTTTTTTTTTTTCCCCATTTCTCTCCCACCCCTTCCTTTATTCTACCTTTGCCAACCTTCCTGAGGTTTTGTGTTTTATCCCCCCTCTTCCCCACCCTCTCCCACTCCCCTCCTCGCTCCGCTGCCTGATTCCTGCTCCCTGTTTGTGTTGGCAAGGGCCGTGCTCCAATTACCTCATATTTGGAGAGAAGGACGCCGCAGCCAATCCCCGCTCCCTCTGCTTTTAGGTCAAGTGATTTCTGAACTGCAGTGAGATGCTTTGAATTTGTCTTCTCGCAGCGCCCAGGCTGTAAGATGGCTGTCTGGAGCGGCGGCGGTGGCGGCAGGGCTGGCGGGAGGGGACGGCGACAAGGGGCAGTCCGCGGAGCGCTGCGCGCCGGGCGTTTGATCCGATGAAGCCCGGGCTGGGATTTATTCGGGAGCCGGCGACTCGCTCAGCTGCGTTCCTGCCGGCACCGAGCAGGAGGAGATGGGGAATTCGCTGGGCTGCGTTAAAGAGCAGAAGGAAAAAGCTGCGGGGAAGGCACCGCTGTCTCCCAAAAAAAGGGTCCGCTTCAAACGGAGGCGGAGAGGGAAGAGGAGAGCGATGCCGGAGGCAGCCCCGCAGGAGGAGCCGCCGGCGCTGGAGGCGGCCGAGGATGAGGAGGCGCCCAAGTCGAAGGCAGCCCCCCGGCAGGAGGAGGGAGGAGAGGAGCCCTCCGGCAGCCGGCCCCGCGGCGGGGACCCCGAGCCGGCGGCGCTGCACCCCGGGATCATCGTGCAGGTGAAGGAACGCTTCCAGGGGGAGGTGCAGAAAGCTCGCCTGGTGCTGGAGCCGCAGCGGCCGGGTGTGGCGGGAGCTGCCCGGGAGGAAGGCACCACCGTCATTGCCCGCCTGCTGGAGAACCCGGCCGAGAAGGACTGCGAGAAGGCGGTCAGCCGGCTGGTCGAGCTGCAGAGGAGCGGCAGCTGCCGGGCCGTGCTGCTGCCCCTGCGTGCGGGGACCGATGGCCTCGCGGGGGGACTCCTGTCCCCGGCCGGCGCCGTGTCCGGCGAGGAGCCAGCGCCCAGCCGGGAGCCGGAGGCCGGCAGCGCCCTGGATGCCTGGGGGAAAGGAGGCAGCGATGATCCCAGCTCCAGCGCCGCGTGGACCTGCTCGTCCGCAGCAGAGCCGGGCACCATGTCCGAGCTGTCTACGCCGTCCCCCATGGTGGATCAGCTGGAAAACCCCAGCGCGGGGAGAAGCTCGGGCTTGCCGTCGTCTCGGGCCGGGGAGGGAGATGGTCACGGACTGCCGGCTTCCCGCAGCCCGTCCTCCTTCAGCGGGCGCAGCGGCAGCGCGGCCCGGAGCTCCTCGGGGTACGGCAGCGACCGGCCGGCCAAGGGCACAGGAGCTGGTGGGACCACGGTGTCACCCTCTGATGGTGGCCTCAGGCTCGCTGTGGAGGGCCGGGCTTGGAGGGGGAGCTCGGGGACAGCCGGAGCAATGGTCAGTGTGTGCGTGTGCCCTCGCCCCCTTTCCGGAGCGGGGTGGGGGGACCTGGCTCAGTGGACCCCCAGATCCCGGTGGCCCCCGGGCACGGTCGTTTCGGCAAGGGGCGACCTCGTGCCGAGCACGGGTGGCAGGATGCTGGGGCAGAAAGCTCCTGAAGTCTTTTCCCCTCCAGCTTGTCCACTGGGAAAGTATCCCTTGGGGACTGACCTGTCCTGTCCTCTGCTCCTGGCACGGGCAGAGTGACGGTCACTGGATCCAGTGGGTGCGGCTGGTGGCTGCTGTCACCAGTGGCACACGTGCCCTCAGGGCTGCTGGCTCGGGTGTGAGTTTGGGGTGTCCCCTTCTTGCTGCCGACGCAGGATGAACATGGAGACGTGGGGGCTCTGCCTGCTCCGAGGGGTCTCCAAGAGGAACAGGAGGGGATGATTCTGTGTTTTGGGGCCTGTCGCTGTTTGGTGGTCACTCTTCTGGGGGTGACAGCGTGGGCAAAGGCGCCCTTGGGTCTGGCCAGACTCTGAGTGTCCCAGGACAAGCTTGTGGTTCGAGAGGCTGTGGCCCCTGATACCTTTGCCAGGTTGGGACCGGTGTCACATCCACCATGTGGCCTTCAGCATCCTGCCACCAGTTGCTTGATGCATGAAGCTGGTGCTGGAAGGGTTTGGCCCCAGGTCCTGCGAGCTTCCTCTTGCTTTTCTCGCTGGTGCCTCCCTAAATCTTTGTCCTGTCACAGACATGTGAAGAAAGGAGGGTGGAGCTGGTGCCGCACCCTGCACCTCTGTAAGCGCATCTCCAGGAGAGTTTCCTTCAAGGATGCTCTCAGGGAAGAGGCCCAGTGGCTGGAGAACCCCAGTGCTGTGTCAGTGGTTAAAAATAAAGGATTTATCAGAGCTGGGTGCTGTGAGGTGCTCCTGGCTGGGCAGCAGCACTGGAGAGCCCGGGTGGGGCACAGCCGGTGTGTGGGTTCACAGAAGGGTTCGTTCTGCTCTTCATTAAGAGCTGTCAGGTAATTAATAAAGGGGTGCTGAGCAGAGGGAGGTTTGTGGGTCCCTCCCTGCTCCCTGCAGGTGTGGAGGGTCCCATCCTGCACCCTGCTGCTCACCCCGCTCACCATCCCATCCATTCCAGCTCTGCCGCCGGGTGCCGGCTCCTGAAATCCCCGGGGAAAGGCAGCCCCGGGGCTGGAGGAGTTAAAGGCAGCTCTGGCAGTGTGGCAGCAGCTGACAAAGAGCAGTTTTATGTGTGATGAGCGTATCAGGCTGGAGAGGGAGGTGAGCTGCAGCATACCAATGACACCGGCAGCATCCGCCCCGCCGCCGGGCGGGAGACACGGATAATCCCGCAGGTCCCTGTCTCCTGCCTGCGAAGGGATGTCTGACAGCTGGGACCTGTGCGATGCCAGCGCCCAGCTGGGTGTGTTTTGGGGAGGAATAAAGCAGCTGGGTGTTTTCAGGGCGGCGGGCAGGGCTGGCTCCTGGCACACCTTCTCCCTGCAGCGCCGGGAGGAGGAATCCGGGGAGCCTGCGTTGCTTTTCCCAGGGCACCCCGGAAAATCCGAGCGGCTCCCATCCTCCCCTTTGTCCGCCCCTTAATTAAGGGGAGGTAACTGTACTAACTGGGGAGCTGGAGAGGGGAGGGCGAGGAAGAAGCAGTGCCAATCAGGAATATGCTGGCATGCGGGGACACGTGCGTGGTGTCACGTGCCAGTCTGGGATTCGCAGCCAGCCCCGTCTGAGGGGTCCGTGACTGTCGCTCTCTTTTGTTGGGAATTGGGTCACAGCACCCCTGGCACCAGCACCCCCCTGGCGCCAGCGAGGCAGAGGAGGGGGTGTCACATCCTTGTCCCCATCCTTCCCCTTTCCCCCGAGCTGCTCCATGGCTGGAGGTCAGGGAGAGATCTCCTCTCCGAGTGTTGTTTCCTGCTTCTGAAGTTGGTATTTTTTACACCAGGATGCTCCAGGTGGAGCTGCCCTGCCACACCTGCAGCCCCAACAAGGGGTACTGGTGGTGGTCCCTTCTCACTGCCCACCCTGGCTGCTGCTGGGTGGGAGTGACCGTTCCTGCGGGAGCCCCGGGTGTCCGAGGGTGCTGGGGCTCCTCGTGGTGGGAGGAGTGAGGGTACAGGAGGGTGCACAGCGTGTTTGTAGCAGGGAGAGGCAGGAAGGGACCTGCCTGGAGCCTCCTCTCTCCAGGACGTTGTGTTCCCAGTGAGGTGTGTCCCTGCCTGGCAGGGACAGGGATGGTGCAGAGGGAGCGGCTCCGGTGGTTGTTGGAAGCTGGGGTTTGGTGGTGTCACCTCGTGTCCCAGCTGGGCTGGGCCATGTCACCAAGCAGCACCTGCTGCCTCTGTGAAATGGGGTTGGCAAATCTGCCTCTGCCTGCTTGGACCTCCAGCCTGCCCAAACCACATCACCCCGGTGTTCTCTTCTCTCATCACCCCGTTCCCAAGTTTCTCGGCTCCCCTCTCCCCCATGGTGACCACGAGTTTCCTCCTGCCCTTTTCTGGTAGCTGGGTTTGGGGCAAGCTCATAGAAACTGGATGTGCCTGGTGGAGCTTTTCCTGCCCCTGCATCCTCCCATGGCCGTGCTGCTTCCTTGCAGATCTCCGACATCTACATCAGCGGGGAGCTGGGGGATATGTCAGCCAAGGAGAAGCTGCTGCTGTGGACACAGAAGGTGACAGCAGGTTACATCGGGGTGAAGTGCACCAACTTCTCCTCGTGCTGGAGCGATGGCAAGATGTTCAACGCCCTCATCCACAGATACAGGTAGGCAGGAAGGAGGAGTGGGGAGGGATGAGGGTCTCCCGGGGGTCCCTGCCCACCACTGCGGTCAGTGATGGGCTGGAGTGCGTAGAGATGTGGGTGAGGCTGGCAGCGAGCAATGTCTTTTTTGCCTGGGATTATCCCTTCTGCCAGGTAGCTGTGGCGGGGGGGATGCTCGGAAGGAGCAACAAATACATCAGGTTGAAGGAAAAAAACGTTTTAATGAGGTTGGGGAGAGAGGAAGGAAAGAAAAGCTTTTAAACTCCTGAGTGCTGCAGTGGCTACGTGTCAGTGCTGCCCTTTCGCCCTCCACGAACAGCAGCACTTCCATCCTTTTATCCGAGGATCTCAGAGGTCTCCCGAGCAGCAGTTAAACCTCTCATGGTTCCTTCTTCCCCAAGAGGTTTTCCTTTGCAGCCTGAACCCCGTTCCCAAACGGGATGAGCCAGGGAGGTGCTGCAGCCCAGGTCCCCTTGAGGGGCTCAGACCAACCCTCGGAGCCACCCGTGGCAGCGATGCCCATCCAGGATGCTCTGCCCTGGCCACCCGGTGCTGGTTGTGACTCTGGGGCGTGTCTTGCAGGCCAGATCTGGTGGACATGGAGAGGGTGCAGATCCAGAGTAACCGGGAGAACCTGGAGCAGGCCTTCGAGATCGCCGAGCGCCTGGGGGTCACACGGCTGCTGGACGCCGAAGGTGGGTGGCCAGGGCGTGTGACCAGCGCAGGGAGATGCCAACCTCTCTTCCCACTCCCTTTCCTCACTGCCTTTCTGCTTCCCTCTTGCCAGACGTGGACGTCCCCTCTCCGGATGAGAAATCCGTGATAACTTACGTGTCTTCAATCTACGATGCCTTTCCCAAAGTCCCTGAGGGAGGAGAAGGGATCAGCGCCATCGTAAGCACTGCTGCGGGCTGGGAGGCTGGGACAGCCGGCTGGGAGGCAGCTGGGGGCCGTGGGAAGGGTTTGGGAAAGGGTCTGTTCCCTGTGGAAAAGGGGGAAGGGGGCTGAGGGGGAGGAAGGAGCGTCCCCATTGTGGTGTCCGCCCTGTGACCTGCTGGGTGTCTGCAAGGCCTCTGCAGGAAAAAAGCTGAGCTTCCAGAGGGCTTCCAAGAGAATCCTCCTCCTTCCTGGGATGGCATCACAGCAGGGAGGCCCTGGCACGTGATCCACCCCGCAGCTCGTCCGTGGCACCTCAGTTCCCTCCGTGCTCTGGGCTCTCCCTTTATCCCCACGGAGGTTTCCCCTCCAGCAAAGGCACTCTCTCCCCACAGGAGGTGGATTCGAGGTGGCTGGAATACCAGACCCGTGTGGAGTCCCTCATCTCGTGGATCAAGCAGCACACGATACTCATGTCAGACAAATCCTTCCCCCAGAACCCTGTAGAGCTAAAGGTAGGTCCTGGGCGAGGTTCCTCTGCAGTGTCCCTTGTCCCCAGCGCTGAGAGGTGGGCGGTGGCATTCCCCAGGGTGGTTCCTGACCAGCCTTTCTCATCCCAGGCACTTTATAACCAGTACATCCACTTCAAAGAAACTGAAATCCCAGCGAAGGAGCAGGAAAAAGGACAGATAGAGGAGCTCTACAAACTGCTAGAGGTAAGCCTCACGGAGGCTGGTAGGTGGGAATGTTGTGCTTTTTTTGGCAAGACTAAACTGCGCTTGGTTCAGGTTTGTTTTGGAGTAGCAAGAAACTTTCCCCATCTGAGCTGTGAAGAAAAGCTCCTATTTTATTTGCCTGGTCCTTGTCCCCAGCGCTGAGAGGTGGGCGGTGACATTCCCCAGGGTGGTTCCAGTCTTGCTCTCTGGGAATGCAGCAAGTGGGGCTGGACATCTGCAGAGGTGCTGGTGTGGAGGAGAACACCAGCAAGAAACTTTCCCCATCTGAGCTGTGAAGAAAAGCTCCTATTTTATTTGCCTGGTCCTTGTCCCCAGCGCTGAGAGGTGGGCGGTGACATTCCCCAGGGTGGTTCCAGTCTTGCTCTCTGGGAATGCAGCAAGTGGGGCTGGACATCTGCAGAGGTGCTGGTGTGGAGGAGAACACCAGCAAGAAACTTTCCCCATCTGAGCTGTGAAGAAAAGCTCCTATTTTATTTGCCTGGTCCTTGTCCCCAGCGCTGAGAGGTGGGCGGTGACATTCCCCAGGGTGGTTCCAGTCTTGCTCTCTGGGAATGCAGCAAGTGGGGCTGGACATCTGCAGAGGTGCTGGTGTGGAGGAGAACACCAGCAAGAAACTTTCCCCATCTGAGCTGTGAAGAAAAGCTCCTATTTTATTTGCCTGGTCCTTGTCCCCAGCGCTGAGAGGTGGGCGGTGACATTCCCCAGGGTGGTTCCAGTCTTGCTCTCTGGGAATGCAGCAAGTGGGGCTGGACATCTGCAGAGGTGCTGGTGTGGAGGAGAACACCAGCAAGAAACTTTCCCCATCTGAGCTGTGAAGAAAAGCTCCTATTTTATTTGCCTGGTCCTTGTCCCCAGCGCTGAGAGGTGGGCGGTGACATTCCCCAGGGTGGTTCCAGTCTTGCTCTCTGGGAATGCAGCAAGTGGGGCTGGACATCTGCAGAGGTGCTGGTGTGGAGGAGAACACCAGCAAGAAACTTTCCCCATCTGAGCTGTGAAGAAAAGCTCCTATTTTATTTGCCTGGTCCTTGTCCCCAGCGCTGAGAGGTGGGCGGTGACATTCCCCAGGGTGGTTCCAGTCTTGCTCTCTGGGAATGCAGCAAGTGGGGCTGGACATCTGCAGAGGTGCTGGTGTGGAGGAGAACACCAGCAAGAAACTTTCCCCATCTGAGCTGTGAAGAAAAGCTCCTATTTTATTTGCCTGGTCCTTGTCCCCAGCGCTGAGAGGTGGGCGGTGACATTCCCCAGGGTGGTTCCAGTCTTGCTCTCTGGGAATGCAGCAAGTGGGGCTGGACATCTGCAGAGGTGCTGGTGTGGAGGAGAACACCAGCAAGAAACTTTCCCCATCTGAGCTGTGAAGAAAAGCTCCTATTTTATTTGCCTGGTCCTTGTCCCCAGCGCTGAGAGGTGGGCGGTGACATTCCCCAGGGTGGTTCCAGTCTTGCTCTCTGGGAATGCAGCAAGTGGGGCTGGACATCTGCAGAGGTGCTGGTGTGGAGGAGAACACCAGCAAGAAACTTTCCCCATCTGAGCTGTGAAGAAAAGCTCCTATTTTATTTGCCTGGTCCTTGTCCCCAGCGCTGAGAGGTGGGCGGTGACATTCCCCAGGGTGGTTCCAGTCTTGCTCTCTGGGAATGCAGCAAGTGGGGCTGGACATCTGCAGAGGTGCTGGTGTGGAGGAGAACACCAGCAAGAAACTTTCCCCATCTGAGCTGTGAAGAAAAGCTCACCCTGGCGTTCAGGTTTGTTTTGGAGTAGCAAGAAACTTTCCCCATCTGAGCTGTGAAGAAAAGCTCACCCTGTGTGCTTTTTTTGGCAAGACTAAACTGTGCTCAGTTCAGGTTTGTTTTCAGCAAGTGGGGCTGGACATCTGCAGAGGTGCTGGTGTGGAGGAGAACACCAGCAAGAAACTTTCGAAGAACACGCTGCAGGCTGTGAGTGGGGGGTGGTGTTTCCCCCAGTACATCCACTTCAAAGAAACTGAAATGATTGATTTGTTTTCCTCTGGAGAAGTGGGAATAACCCTCTGAGTTGGGAGGCAGCGAGCAGCACACAGCAGAGCCGCAGAGGTGCTGGTGTGGAGGAGAACACCAGCAAGAAACTTTCGAAGAACACGCTGCAGGCTGTGAGTGGGGGGTGGTGTTTCCCCCAGTACATCCACTTCAAAGAAACTGAAATGATTGATTTGTTTTCCTCTGGAGAAGTGGGAATAACCCTCTGAGTTGGGAGGCAGCGAGCAGCACACAGCAGAGCCGCAGAGGTGCTGGTGTGGAGGAGAACACCAGCAAGAAACTTTCGAAGAACACGCTGCAGGCTGTGAGTGGGGGGTGGTGTTTCCCCCAGTACATCCACTTCAAAGAAACTGAAATGATTGATTTGTTTTCCTCTGGAGAAGTGGGAATAACCCTCTGAGTTGGGAGGCAGCGAGCAGCACACAGCAGAGCCGCAGAGGTGCTGGTGTGGAGGAGAACACCAGCAAGAAACTTTCGAAGAACACGCTGCAGGCTGTGAGTGGGGGGTGGTGTTTCCCCCAGTACATCCACTTCAAAGAAACTGAAATGATTGATTTGTTTTCCTCTGGAGAAGTGGGAATAACCCTCTGAGTTGGGAGGCAGCGAGCAGCACACAGCAGAGCCGCAGAGGTGCTGGTGTGGAGGAGAACACCAGCAAGAAACTTTCGAAGAACACGCTGCAGGCTGTGAGTGGGGGGTGGTGTTTCCCCCAGTACATCCACTTCAAAGAAACTGAAATGATTGATTTGTTTTCCTCTGGAGAAGTGGGAATAACCCTCTGAGTTGGGAGGCAGCGAGCAGCACACAGCAGAGCCGCAGAGGTGCTGGTGTGGAGGAGAACACCAGCAAGAAACTTTCGAAGAACACGCTGCAGGCTGTGAGTGGGGGGTGGTGTTTCCCCCAGTACATCCACTTCAAAGAAACTGAAATGATTGATTTGTTTTCCTCTGGAGAAGTGGGAATAACCCTCTGAGTTGGGAGGCAGCGAGCAGCACACAGCAGAGCCGCAGAGGTGCTGGTGTGGAGGAGAACACCAGCAAGAAACTTTCGAAGAACACGCTGCAGGCTGTGAGTGGGGGGTGGTGTTTCCCCCAGTACATCCACTTCAAAGAAACTGAAATGATTGATTTGTTTTCCTCTGGAGAAGTGGGAATAACCCTCTGAGTTGGGAGGCAGCGAGCAGCACACAGCAGAGCCGCAGAGGTGCTGGTGTGGAGGAGAACACCAGCAAGAAACTTTCGAAGAACACGCTGCAGGCTGTGAGTGGGGGGTGGTGTTTCCCCCAGTACATCCACTTCAAAGAAACTGAAATGATTGATTTGTTTTCCTCTGGAGAAGTGGGAATAACCCTCTGAGTTGGGAGGCAGCGAGCAGCACACAGCAGAGCCGCAGAGGTGCTGGTGTGGAGGAGAACACCAGCAAGAAACTTTCCCCATCTGAGCTGTGAAGAAAAGCTCACCCTGGCGAAGAACACGTTTTGGAGTGGAGAAGTGGGAATAACCCTCAGGGTTGGGAGGCAGCGAGCAGCACGCAGCAGAGCCCCTCTTGCCTCGCTGTGATCCCCACCCAGCTCGAGGGGGAGGTGGGAAATGCCAACCTGCTGATGTTTCCCCCAGGTGTGGATCGAGTTTGGACGCATCAAGCTGCCCCAGGGCTACCACCCCAACGATGTGGAGGAGGAGTGGGGCAAGCTCATCATCGAGATGCTGGAGCGCGAGAAGCTCCTGCGGCCGGCGGTGGAGAGGTCAGTGCTGTGCCCGTGGCAGGGACATCCCCTGCTCCTTCCTCTGGCCACAGCGACATCCAAACCCCCTCTCTCTCATCTCCCTCTGTCATTCCAGGCTGGAATTGCTGCTACAAATCGCTAACAAAATCCAGAATGGTGCTCTGAGCTGTGAAGAAAAGCTCACCCTGGCGAAGAACACGCTGCAGGCTGTGAGTGGGGGGTGGTGTTTCCCCCTCCTGATTTTACTGATTGATTTGTTTTCCTCCTCTTCTTTTGTGCCCATCTCCTCCCCTCTCTTCTGCCTGGGGTGGTGGGTTCCCCTGGGCAGGTTTCCTTTCTCTTCTGCCCTTCAGCCTGTCCCAGAGGTGCTGTAGGGGAGCTGGTGGGTATTTGGTGACCCACAGATCACCTTGAGGACAGGGGGAATGGGGAATGGTCTTGCTCTCTGGGAATACAGCAGGTGGGGCTGGACATCTGCAGAGGTGCTGGTGTGGAGGAGAACACCAGCAAGAAACTTTCCCCATGCTGGGAAAGTTAGTTGTATGATTTTTGTTGTATAAGGAGGCTTAAAACCTCCCAAAATCTATTTTATTTGCCTGGTGGAAAGGACTCAGTGGCAGAGCCTGGGTAGGGAGCAGGTTTCTGAAGAGGTTTTCTTTGTTATGGGAGAAAGAGATGTCAGTTGAAAGGGCCAGGAGCTAAAAATGGTGATCCCTTCTATCCCTGGAAGCTTTCAGCTCATCTCCAGAAGTTTTCCTAAAGGGGTTGTCCTGGGTGTGGCGTGGGGGGATGGATTCACGTTCTGCCCCAGTTGAGCTCGTGGCTCAAAAGACGTTTCCAGTCCTCAAGCTGGGCTGCTGTGGTGTTCTCCCTGCCCCTCCTGGGCTGAGGGGACCCGGCCCTGAGCGTCCCCATGTCCCCACAGGACGCTGCTCACCTGGAGTCGGGCCAGCCGGTGCAGTACGAGTCCGACGTGGTCGTGTACCTGCAGGAGTGCGAGGGGCTCCTCCGCCAGCTCCAGGTGGACGTGCAGATCCTCCGGGATGAGAACTACTACCAGCTGGAGGAGCTGGTGTTCAGGTGACCACGGAGAGGCTTCCTCAGGGGCTGCACATCTGCTCTGTTTGGGGGAAGGAGGGAGCACTTACCCATCTCCTTACCCATCTCCTTATCCGCTCCTCGCTTGCCTCCCCAGGATCATGAGGCTGCAGGACGAGCTGGTGACGCTGAGGTTGGAGTGCACCAACCTGTACAGGAAAGGTCACTTCTCCACCCTGGAGCTGGTGCCCACGTCCACGCTGAGCACGACGCACTTGAAGGGCGAGTCCCTGACCAAGGGGCTCCACACCTCCTCGGCCTCCTGGTTCCGGAAGCCGATGACCAGGACGGAGCTGGTGGCCATCTCCTCCTCCGAAGATGAAGGCAGCCTCCGCTTCGTCTACGAGCTGCTGGCCTGGGTGGAGGAGATGCAGGTGAGCGCTGGGCCAGGCCTCCTGCCTCTGCTCTGACTGATGTGGGAAGCTGCCCTGGGCCTTTTCCTGCCTTTATCTGCAAGCAGTTGCTTTGATGGTTTCTAGTTTTTGGAGATCTGAGGCTTCTGTCTGGAGCTGGGTTTTCTCTCTTGTGGTCCTGCTGGCCAGTGGGGATCAGAGGAGCCTTTCAAAGCTGGAAGCAGATCTGTGCTGATGCAGTCACTTGGTCTTACGTGGGTGGGAAGCTTCTGTAGGCTGTCCCAGAAATATTCAGTGCTGGAGCACTGGCTTAGGATCTTCTCCCAGGACTGGGAGGTGTTTGTTCCCCTCTGGAGTGACCTGGGGGGATTCCTGGTGTCCTTTTGAGAGCAGAATGAGCAGTGCTGACTTGAGCCTCTTGCTTTCAGATGAGGCTGGAGCGGGCGGAGTGGGGCACCGACCTGCCGAGCGTGGAATCCCAGCTGGAGACCCAGAGGCACATCCACGCCAGCGTGGAGGACCTGGGCTCCAGCGTGAAGGAGGCCAGGATGTACGAGGTACCCTGGGGGACACCGGGCATGGCCCCACATGGGGGCTGAGGGCATTGGGATCAGCTCTTGTGGCTCGCATTCCTGGGACAGAGGCGATTTTTAAGGATGCAGCTTCTGAGTTGATGCAGTGCTGCCCTGGGCCACCCTCTCCACCTCCTCTGCCTCACGCAGAGCTGTGGAGGAAGATTTGGGGGTGGGGTTCTGAGGGGTTGCTGCCCCGTGTGGGGTAACAGGAGCGTTTCTCATCCCTCAGGGTAAGATGTCCCCGAATTTCCGCGCGAGCTACACGGAGACGCTGGGCAAGCTGGAGACGCAGTACTGCAAACTGATGGTGAGCGGGCTCCATCCCTGCTCCAGGGCTGCGGAGAGGGGAGGGAATCCATCAGCTGCAGAGCAGGCAGGAGGAATAATAAACAACCCCTCGTGTCCAGGAAACCTCGAGCTTCCGGCTGAGGCACCTCCAGAGCTTGCACGGATTCGTGTCCCGGGCCACTGCCGAGCTGATCTGGCTGAACGAGAAGGAGGAGGAGGAGCTGGCCTACGACTGGAGTGACAACAACCCCAACATTGCAGCCAAGAAGAATTACTTCTCGGTGAGTGCTGGGAGGGCAGGTGCTGCTTTTGATCCCTCAGCTCCCAGCAGACCCGAATTCCCGAGGCTGGATGCTCCCTCCCAGCTCGCTGAGCTTGTTGCTCCTGAATGGAGCTGATGGAAGCTCTCCCCAGAGCAGAACGTGACTTGAAAGCGTGTTCAGTCGAGTTACAATCAAAAAGGGCATCAAAAGATGTATTTTTAGCATTATTTTGGAGCTCAAGGCGTCTTGAACTAGCAGGGGTGAGGGGGGTACGTCTGAGCCAAGGGGGAAGATTAATTCCTCTTTAAAGCAGTATAAATAAATCCCCATCTTTCCACAATCACGCTGGCTGGAGCTGAAGAGGTCCCTGGGCAGGTTTCCAGTGCCTGTTTGGCACACAGGAGGCAGATTCCCGTCGGGAATGGGGCTGTGGTGCCGTGCTGGGTTCCCTGGGATCCGCTGGCGTTTCCTGCAGAACTTCCACGCTGTGTTAGTTGGGCACGTGGTGTGAGCACAGTCCCGGAGCTGGGGTTTGGACTTTGCCTGTGTCCCTCCTTGCAGGAGCTGACGGCAGAGCTGGAGGAGAAGCAGGACATCTTCCGCTCCCTCCAGGACACGGCTGAGCTGCTCTCCCTGGAGAACCACCCGGCCAAGCAAACCGTGGAGGTGAGCGGGAGCCTGGAAGAGCCGTGGGGTTCCCGAGGATCCAACCACCTCACCTGCAGCTGGGGGGACTTGCTGCCCCACCCCACAGTGCCTGAGGAGGTGTTTTATGGTGGCAGGGCACCAGTGAAGCGGTAGAGCTGCTTTGTTTTGGGAAGTGGCCGTTCCCAAATAATCCCCACCTCAAATAAGGATGCAAACACACAGAGCACGAGCCTGTCCTGCAGCAAGGTGATGCAGGGATTGGCCTTGGGTGTCCTGGAGCCATCCAGGCTTCCAGGGACTCTGGTGGTGAAGCAAAGGGCAGTGGGAACCTTTTCCATGGGGTGAAAGCCGACCTGTTCCTGCCTCTGGCATCGTGGCTGTGTGGGACGTGGGGACACTGAGATGGGGTCTGCCATCTCCCGTGTCCAAACCCTCCTGCTTGCAGCCAGATTTTGGTCATTTCTGTCCCTTCCTCTGGCTCCTGTGTCCTCCCCGTGCCCCTCCTGGCTGTGAATGCCCCTTTTCCAGCGCCCTTTTCCGTGTTTTCCGCAGGCCTACAGCGCTGCCGTGCACACCCAGTGGCAGTGGATCAAGCAGCTCTGCCTGTGCGTGGAGCAGCACGTCAAGGAGAACGCTGCCTATTTCCAGGTATTTGGGACCAAATTCCCACTGAATCCCGCTCCACGAGCTCCCTGTGCTGCTGTTCTCCCTGGGGGAGAGGGAAGGAGGGATTTGGGCTTTCTCTGGGATATCTGTTCCCTGGTCTTTGCTAGGGGAAAAAGGGATCAAATTCCCTGCAGCTCTGGCCATCCCCGTGGGATGATTCTGCCCTTGCCAGGGCAGCACCAGGAGCTGCTGGCTGAGCCTTTGGGGTGCTCCTTGCCTTCCTTCAGGCTGCTCAGGGCGCTTCTCCGGGTTCCTGTGACCCCTTTTTTGCCCTCCGCAGTTCTTCAGCGACGCCCGGGAGTCGGAGACGTACCTGCGGAACCTGCAGGACTCCATCAAGAGGAAATACTCCTGCGACCACAACACGAGCCTGACGCGGCTGGAGGACCTGCTGCAGGACTCCATGGTGGGTTCTCCCACACCCCAGCACCCTGCTCCGGTCCAGCAGCGTTGCCTGGGGCACCTCTTGCATCCCCAGGGGGAGCTGGGCTCTTTATCCCCGCAGTTCCGTGGGATGTGGTTTGTTTTCCGTTTTGGGCCGTGATTTGCTTTCCCTTGGAGCTGCTGAGTGTCCGTGGGGCACAGGCTGTGGTGGCCCCAGCTGTGTGGTGTGGCCGGAGTTGGTCACTGTCGTCCAGAGGCGCCATCTGACCTCTCTGTGTCCTCAGGGTGAGGAGCAGGCAGCCTGTGCTGTCTGTGCAAGCTCCCAGCCTGAGGTGTGAGCTGCTCCTGCCCCAGCCGTGCTCCTCCTGCCATCCTGCTCTGGTCCTGCTGACACAGGCAGGGCCCGTGGGATGCTCCTGGTTCTGCTTTGGAGCCGGTGGAGAAACGCCTGCTCTTTATCCAGCCCAAATCCCGTGCTAATCCATCCTGCAGGATGGGGGAGAGAGAGCCAGGGCGGCCTGGCTGTGCCAGGGGCTGATCTCCGAGCACGTGGCCTGGCTTAGCTGCAGCAGAGCAGAGCCCGGGCCGTGGCTCTGTCACCTTCCTGCTTGATTTGGCCTGAAAAAAAACCAACCTGGAAACAACCCCCGAGGAGCCAAAGCATCAGCTGGTGTTTGACACCAGGGTCAGGGGAGGATTTGGGCTGCGGGTGAGGCGCTGAGCCGCGGTGGCAGGGTCAGGAGGTGGCACTGAGTGCGTGGAGGCAGGCGGTCACTCTGCTCTCTGCGGTCACTCTGCTCCCCAGAGCGTCCCCAGTGCCACTGAAGTGCCCTTACTGGGGGTGGTGGCTGCATCAGCGCTGTCTTCTCTCCTGGAGGCCTGGGGGCTCCCCCATCCTCTCTGTCACGGTGTCAGGGTTGTCCTGGCCTGTCTCTGGCTCTGCCAGGACACGGAGCAGCCAGCCTGGCTCCTGGGGTCAGTGTTTGGGAACAGCAGGAGTCTGGCAGGTGCCATCTGGGGTGGGAGAGGCTGTTCTGGGCAGCCAGAGAGCGGCCACCAAGCCAGGACTGGGGCAGCTGCCCTGAGCTCAGCTATATTACTCTTTCTTACCTAATAAGTTAAAGTTGTATTTCTTCCAATCATGCTCCCTGGGACAGGCACAGGTAGTTTATTTATTTAATCATTTATTCTTTTCTTTTTCTTTCCTTTTTTTTTTAAAAAAAATTATTTATTTTTTTAACCATTAAATCCTCCTCCGCTGTCGTAGCACACTAACCGACCCCAGAGTACCGAGCATGAGGGAAAACATTTCCTGGGATCCTATTTTTTTTATTTTTTTTTTGGAAACCTTGGCCACAGCCAGCAGGGGCTGAGCTGCCACTGACCACACGAGCTGCCAGGGTGGTGATCCGCACACGTCTCCATCCGTGCCAGAGGCTGTTCCAGGGGAGCTTTGCCACCGTGGGTTGTTCCCATCACCAAACCCAGCAGGGATTTGTAGGATTTGGCAGATTTCTCCCCCCAAGCCGGAGGCCTGTGCGATCACTCCACCATGAGCCCCTTCTCCTGAGATGTTTTAGCCTCATAATTCATCGTCTCCCATTCCAGCCATTGGTTTAAACACCCCTCCATCCTTTGCTTTAGAGAAGGGAGCATGCTGCCCTGGGCTCTCCTCCAGGCAACCAAACGTCCCCAGCTTTGGGCTGGACATTGTCCTGCTCTCGGCCCCTCACAGCTCCTGGGACTTTGTGTTTTGGTGGATGTTATGTTCACTTTTTTTTGCCCTTTTGAAACAAAAACGTTCTCTTGTCCTACCAGCCAGAGAGCCGGAGGTGGTGTGCATGTGGCTTTGCAGGGCAGTAGGAGTAGCAGTGACGTCCGTCCTCCCTCCCATCCCATCTCCTGAGCCCTCTTCCCATCCTGCCAGGGCAGCAGGATCCTCCTGAGGTGTTTGCTCAGCCCTTGCAGGCCAGCACTGGGGGTGGGGGGCAGAGCCGAGATGCCCGGGAGAGACCTCCCCTCACCGTCCTTGAGCGACCTGCCCATCCTCCTTCTCCCTGCCAGGATGAGAAGGAGCAGCTCATCCAGTCCAAGAGCTCCGTGGCCAGCCTGGTGGGACGCTCCAAAACCATCGTCCAGCTGCGGCCCAGGAACCCGGAGCACGCCGTGAAGAGCACGATCCCCATCAAGGCTGTGTGTGACTACCGGCAGATCGAGGTGAGGGCTGGGAGAGTTGTTGGTGGCACTTGGGAAGGGAAGGTGGGGACAAGACAAGGGGAGTGACGCCCGTGGTGGTTTAGAATTCCATAAAATCTCTCAATGGAGAGCGGAGTGGGAAGACAGGGGGAGGGAAAAACAGCAGGGCTGCTTTTCCTGGAGCAGATTCCCATGTCTCAGATTTATCCTGGGCGGGAGCTGGAGTCCTCTCCCCTCGTGGGGAGGACGGGGGAGCCTCATCCTCCACCAGCCTCAGCCAAATGAGCACGTGGGTGGCCGCCACGCTCCCTTTCACTTCCCCATCCCTTCCTCTCCCGGCACGAGCGTGCCGCGCTGCCTGGCGCCGTTCCAGGCTGCTGCTCGATTGAAGCGGATCCATCTGGGTATTTTTGGGAGCTGGCTCACCCCCAGGAGAGGGGCTGGCAGCAGGGACGGGCGTGCAGGGCCCTGCTGCCGGTCCCTGACGGGCTGGGGGTGTCGGTGCTGTCGCAGATCACCATCTGCAGGAACGACGAGTGCGTCCTGGAGGACAATTCCCAGAGGACCAAGTGGAAGGTGATCAGCCCCACGGGGAACGAGGCCATGGTGCCTTCTGTCTGCTTCCTGATCCCCCCGCCCAACAAAGAGGCCATCGAGATGGCCAACAGGTGACTTTGGTGGCAGTCACAGGGAGGTGGGATGGTGGCGTGGGAGGGGACGGATTTGGGGTGGGAATGGGAAAAGAGTGGGGACGGAGGAAGGAAAGTGGTTTGTGGTGAGGAAGGGAAATCCTGATGGTTCCACAGCTGCAAACTCCGTTGCAGTGGCTGCAAAAATGACAATTTGGGAGGAGGGATCCCCCCAGGGATCTCTGGCACTGAACAGCAGGAGCAGCACTCCCTGCCTGCTGCCAGGCTGGGATTGATGGGCCGCTGTCTGGCGGAGATGGCTGGAGGATTAACGGGGTCAGGGCTGGGTTTGCTGGGGAGATCCAGGGCTGATGGATCCGCTCCTTCCCCTTGCAGGGTGGAGCAGCTGTACCAGAAGGTGATGTCTCTCTGGCACCAGCTGCACATGAACACAAAGAGCCTCATCTCCTGGAACTACCTGCGGAAGGACATCGCCCTGGTGCAGAGCTTCAGCATGGAAAAGGTGTGGAGGAACTTCCCTGCCTGGTTCCCTGGGGTTGTGCTGCTCTCCAGGCTTCTCTGTGTGGCAGAGGAGAGGGGAAAACCAGACAGTGCAAAACTGGGGAAGTCAAGGGTATTTACACCTGGAACAGTGTGCAGCTTGGAAAGGGTCAGAGTTTACAGCTGTGGGGAACAGCGAGGGGAAAGGGGAACAATTTACACCTTAAAAACCTGAGTTTGGGGGTGCTGTGCTAAAGGATTGAGGCTTTTCCCGATAAAAAGAGCACCAGGAGTTTGCTGCTGGTGAGAGTTTGTGGATTGAGCATTTCATCAGGGAGTGAGCACGGCTGGAGGGAGGCAGGAGGCTGATACAGAGGATTTACCTTTCCTCCTCTGAAAATACTCCCCTGGCGAATGAAGGCGGCTCGAAGGTGAGCAGGAAGTCGTTCCTGATGTTTGGATGTGCCGCTTTTTCCACTTGCAGCTCAGATCCTTGGCTCAAGGGGAGTGTCAGCAAGCCCTGAAGAGCCTCCAGGCCCACTACGAGGATTTCCTGCAGGACAGCCGGGACTCGGAGCTCTTCTCCGTGTCGGACCGGCTGCGCCTGGAGGAGGAAGTGGAGTCTTCCAAGGAACACATCCGGCAGCTGCTGGAGTCCATGGAGAACGGTGAGCTTCAAAGGGCCTGATGGTTTAACCAGGAGCTGTGGGAACTCACAAACAAAGGATTTATGGGGTGGCTTCGTGTCCTCCTTTCCCTGAGCTGGCTGGTTGATGGTGTGAGCAGCCACTCTCATTTCTCCATCCATCCATCCATCCGAGTGTTCGGCCTTTGTCCAGCAGTATTCCTGCAGAGAATCCTTGGCTTTGCAGCTTCAGCTGAACTGCTGAGTCCTTACAGTGCTGGCAGCGGGTTTAGTCATCGGGGTGCATTCCAAGCAAGGAGTCCTTCCTGCATTTAAGTCTTTGGGAAAAAACACGTGGTGGTGGCACTTGTGACACCGTGAGTCCCTCTAGGACCGAGGACTCGGGCGAGGTTCCCTGTGGCCGGACTCGTCTCCAGAATGAGATGATTTTAATTAACGTGTTTTCCATCGGAGCAGAGATCCCGGTGCCAGCGCGATGCCGAGCTCGGCTCCGGGAATTCCAGCGGGTCCCGTTTGGGACAAGTATCGCCCCGTGGTGCTTGAGCTGCTGTTGTGTGTGTCTCTGACTTGCAGAGGACAAGGACGAGACCGTGGCCAGGACGTACCTGTCCGAGCTGAAGAACATCCGCCTGCGGCTGGAGGAGTGCGAGCAGCGGCTCGTGAGCCGCATCCAGGCCCCGAGCAGCGCCCGGGCGGACGGCGACACCATCCAGGAGAACGCCGTCCGCATTGCGGAGCAGGAGGTCAGGCCTGCTGCTGGGAGGTGGGCAGGGGAGGGCTGAGGTGGACACAGGTCCAAAAATAGCTGTAGCTCCTCTGGAGAGAGCTTGTGGGCGAAGGGTGTGGGGGTTTGAGGGAATCTCGCTGCGCAGAAGGCAGCAGGGAATCTCAGCAGGTGGGCTCCGTGCTTCGTTTCCTAACAGCTCCTTTGCCGAGGGCAATCCTGCTTTTTCCCTGCCTGTTCGGGCTCTCCTTTCACGTTCTCCCCCTCCCTCGGCAGCGCACGCAGGAGGATCTGCAGCAGCTGCAGTCGGAGCTCCGGGTCGTGTCCGAGAGGTGCCGCAGCTTCCTGGACAAGGCTCCTGCGGGGCCCAGCACGCCCCACCTGCGTTCAGAGCTGGACCTGGTGGTGAACAAGATGGAGCAGACGCATGGGCTGTCTTCCATCTACCTGGAGAAGTGAGTCGGGATGTGCCTCTGTTCCCAAATACCCTTTTTGAGTATTCCCACTTCACTGAAGGCCTTATCCTGTCCCTCCAACACGCCTCGTGCTGGACGTAACCGAGTACATGCCCCTGCAGCCTGCAGATCTCTGCCACAGCTGGGATGTCATCGTGCTGCCTCTGTTTGATTTGCCAGGTTGAAGACGGTTGATATCATTATCCGCAACACCCAGGGAGCAGAATCCCTGGTCAAGGGCTACGAGGTGAAGCTGAGCCAGGAGGAGGCCGTTCCTGCTGACCTGGCGGCCATTCACACCCACAGGATGGCCTTGCAGGTTGGTGCTGTTGGTTTGTCAAGCGGGGTCCTTCCCTTTTTCCTGCTGAATTGGGACTGGGGGACGCTTTTCTTGCTTTGATGCAGCTGAGAGGATTTTGTGCTGCTGATGTGATAGCCCTGATTGCTTTGTAAGTGTGGAGGAGGTGGCTTGTGCTCTGTCTGCTGCTGTAGGACAGGGCCTGAACCAATCTGACCTGGGAGCATGGTCCCCTTCATTCTCCACCTCCTATAACCTCCCAATTTTTTGTAGGTTAGGAAGAGTGGGAAAATAAACCCATTATTCCCAGCTTTGTCAGCTCCAGGCAGGAGGACATCCCTGGCTTGGTCCCTTCTGCTTTCGGTGCCACCGACCCGGTGCTGTCTCCTTTTGCAGCAATGGCTGGGGGAGGTGAAGGACAAGGGCTCCGTGTTCTCCACGCTGGAGGAGGAGATGGCGAAGGCCAAGGAGGTGGGGGAGCAGCTGTTCCGGCTGAGGCAGGAGCGCAGCATCGACCTGGAGCGCTTCCAGGAGAAGGGGAGCCAGCTGTGGGATCGCTGGCAGCGCGTCTGCGCCCAGATCGAGACCCGGTGAGCAACCCCCCCGCCCCATCTCCTCGGCTTCAGCTGAGAGCTTGGGCCAGGCTTGGTGCTGGTGAAACTTTTCCGGCTGGGATTCCCGCTGTGGTGACGTTTCACCCCCCTCCTCTTAACCTGTGGTGGTTTTCTCTCAGCCACACGGAGCTGGAGAGCATCCAGGAGGTGCTGAGTGATTACCGGCAGTGCCACAGCGCCCTGATCCAGTGGATCGAGGAGATCACGGCCCAGCAGGAGCTGATGAAGCCCGGCCAGGCGGAGGACAGCCGGGTGCTGTCGGAGCAGCTCAGCCAGCAGACGGTGAGGCAGCACCTCGTGACGTCTCGTTGCTGCAGTGACCGTGTCGCTTCTTTTCATCTCTGGGCTCGAAAATATGAAAAGCAGCAGGGAAAAGAGGCTGCAGGCCTGAGCTGGGTGTCTGGGGAGTGGAGGAACTCGGTTTGACTCGAGGTGCAGATCAGGTCTTGCGTGAAAAATTGGAGAGTGTGAGGTTTTTACCTGAAAGTGCAGGGATGTGAACCAGAATTCCGCTCAGCCCCCCCCATGGCTGCTGTCAGAGAATCCCAGAAAGGTTGGGTTGGAAGGGATCTGCAAGATCATCTTGTTTCCATCCTCTTGCCAGAGGCAGGGACGCCTTCCACTCCCCCAGGTTGCTCCAAGCCCCGTCCACCCTGGCCTTGAACACTTCCAGGGTTGGGGCATCCACAGCTTCTCTGGGCAACAACTCAAACAACCTGTCCTGACAACCATCTTTGCTTTGAATTTCCTTGAAGGCTTTGGCTGCAGAAATCGAGAAAAACCAAGCCAAGCTGGACCAGTGTCAGAAGTTCTCCCAGCAATACTCGGCCGCCGTCAAGGTACAGCTCCCCACCCTGCACCTGGGTAGGGCGGGCTGGGCAGGAGCAGCCCCGGCAGAGTTTGCACATCTCCCCACATCTCCCCACCTCTGCAGGACTACGAGCTGCAGCTGATGACCTACAGGGCCTTCGTGGAGTCGCAGCAGAAGTCCCCCATGAAGCGCCGGCGGATGCTCTCCTCCTCGGATGCCATCACCCAGGAGGTAGGAACCCACCTAAGCTCGGCAGGGGGAAATTTTGGTGGGGGGGTCCTTCAGCACGCCCAGCGAAACCGCCCAGCAGCCTCTGTGAAATGAGCTCCTTTCTGCTGAACTCTCTTGTATGAATAAAGTTTCCACCCTCGCTGTTTTTTCCAATAGCCAGAGAGGATGGCTTAGTGCCCTAAGCACCAGGTATGCCATACCTTGACTCCTGGGAACCCCTGGGTCAAATCCAGCGGGGTCGGCTCAGCCCTTCAGCCTTGCGAGGTAAATAACCAGAGCACCCATGCAGTGTTGCTGTGTGTGCATCTTTGGGATGAGAACCTTGTAGGGACCCCGAGCTCCTGTCTGCTCTGTGTGGATATCAAAGATCCCGGTACAGCCCTCTGTTAAGAGTTGAGCATCCGCCCCAGTGTCCGTGGCCGGAGTCTCCCCTCGCTCCAGTGTCGTGCAGCATGCCTTGTGTGGCCACCAAACCCTCCCCAGCAGACTTGCTGCATTCCATTGGTGCCATCCCGGGTCCCCCAGGTTGCCCTGGGCAGGGGTTCCCGAGCGAGAGGTGCTGCATCCGTGTCATGTTCTGTGAAGGATGGCGCTCCAGGTCCGCCAGCAGGACTGATGCACCCCCCCCCCTTTTTTCCCCTCTTGTTTTCCCCTCTCTCCCTGGGCAGTTCATGGATCTGAGGACCCGTTACACAGCCCTGGTGACGCTGACCACCCAGCACGTGAAGTACATCAGCGACGCGCTGCGGCGGCTGGAGGAGGAGGAGGTGAGGGCGTGGGACACTCTGTTCCCACATTCCCTCCATCCCTGAGGGTGCTGCTCCGTGCTGAGGGCACGTCCTGGGCGTCCCTCCCGCTTTGGAGGTCCCCTTTGACGTGGGATCCCCTCCTTCCTCCTGTGTTTGCAGAAAGTGGTGGAGGAGGAGAAGCAGGAGCACGTGGACAAGGTGAAGGAGCTGCTGGGCTGGGCCCTGGGCTTGAAGCAGAGTGTGCAGGGCAGGACAGCTGCTGCTGGGAGCAGAGAGCTGGGAGACATCGAGAAATCCATCTCGGAGCAGCAGGTAAAGCAGGAGCGGCACCAGACACTGAGGTTCAACTTCTGCTCTTTTTTTCGCAGCTGAATTAAGCTGATTTCTTTATTTCTTTATTTTTATTTTTTTTCTTGCCAGGCCCTGAATGAGGAGCTGACTGCCAAGAAGGAGCAGGTCTCTGAGGCCATCAAAACTTCCCAAATCTTCCTGGCAAAACACAGCCACAAGTGAGTGTGACCCAGGGAGAGAACAGGGGCTGTAGATGAGATTCCTCAGAGCTGTAGGGTCCAGTGCCTGACTCCAGCTCAAAACAATGATGAGCTGCACATGACAGTTGTCTTCTTTATTGCCTGCAATGAGAAATGTGAAATGTGCAACCCATTTGTGCTGTAGGACAATATTAATCCTCTTCAGTTGCGATGCAGCCCCATATATTTGGGGATTTGATTGTCACAGTGCAGCTCAGCCTTTGCTCAGTTATCCTGGCAGGTTTTAGCTGAGCTGGGCAAGGAGTAGGGCAGGCAGAGGAAGGGACTCGTGGTGGATTTGGCCTTTTCCTGCGCTAGAAGGACGTGGTAATTCTGTGGAGCTGGTTTGGGCAGTATCCTGAGAGATTTCCCCCTTCCCCTTGCAGGCTTTCCCAGCCGGAAAAGGACCAGATTTCCGCTCAGATTGGTGCTCTCAAGGAAACCTACCAGGCTCTCTGCAGCAACTCCACAGAGCAGCTCCAGCAGCTCCAGAGCCAGCTGGCTCAGGAGACAGAGCACAAGGTACAGCTCCCTGCTCAGCCCCGTGGCTGCACAAACACATTTCACTCCTCAGGGCGTGGAAAAGGTTTCGTTTTGTTGTGTGTCTCGTGGCCGCTGGCCACTCACAGACTCTTACTTTCACATGGTTGCCCTCCCTTCTCTTCCATCCATGGTCACCCAAAGCATCTGGTGGTCCCTGGAGGCCAAGCAGGAGCCGTTCTCCTGCTGCCCTCCAGCTCAGTGGGAGATTTGTCCTTTGGTTTCCATCTCTGCCCTCTGCGCGAGGGTTGGCTCGCTCACGCTCGGTGAGCGGGGTGGCAGATGGAATTCTGCCCTGGAAATGGTCCCCTTGAGGAAATCTGTGTCCTCTGAGGGATGTCCTCTCAGGGCTGTGACCTCAGAGGGCTCAACCCCACAGGCTTGCAGCGATGCAGGGAGGTGGGACTCACGTGGCCTCATGGATCTCGGGGTGTGACTAGGAGTTTGCTCAGCACTGGCTGAGCCAAGCAGCTCTTTCTTCCCCTGTGGAAGGCATTGTCCAGCCCCTCAGCTGACCTGGGAGACCTTCAAGACCCATTCCCTGTTCATATCCATCCCTTTTCCGCCGGGTAGGGAGGGCTGGAAGCGCATCCTCCTTGCCTCTGTTAGGAGCTGTCGTTCACAGATTTACGTGTGCGTGTTCTCTAAGTGTATATTCATGTGTCAATGGATATTTTTGTGTGTTTGCTTGCTGGCTCCCTGTACCCTGAAGCAGCAGCCCGCTCACATCTGGCTGGGAGACGCAGGTTTTGGCTCTTGGGTCCGTGAGTGAAGCCCTGTTCAAGCCTCTCATGGGGAGAGGGTGGCTTTTTTTGAGATCTGCCTGTCTGGCTTTCACCTAAATATGTAGTGTTTTGCTCCAAACTGGACTTTACAGCACATTCCAGGTGTTTCAGAGCAGGAAATGATTTATTTTATTGAAAGCCCTTTAGCCCTTGTGCTGGCAGCAGAAAGGTGAACGAGTCATCTTGTTAAGCCATCGTGGATTTTTTGCAGCCTCCCTGTGGAATGGATGCTTTTTTTCCTTTCCCTTTTCCTCCCTTTTGGTCAGGAAAATGGTTTTTAGAGCAAAAGCCTTCTCCAGGGCTTGTCAAGCTGTTTTTGGTGCAGCACGAGGCTGCTTTGGGGCTGGAACAGTTTTCACTCACGCTCTCGATGGAGCCCAGGCAGCCAAACAAGAGACGGCAGCGGGGCTTCACCTTAAATCCCCGTCTGCAAAACCATCCCTGCGGCTCTGGTGCGGAGCCGTTGCTTCACTGTAGAGGGAGCATGAAGGACTCTTTAACATTTGCTTGCTGGAAACATCCCAACTGTCAGAAAGGAGTTACAAAAGACCAAAAAAATGCAAAGCAGAGCGCGCTAAATTGAGCATGATGTGTCCCTGTACGGTTTGTGTTTCATGTCAACTGTTTTTTAAGATTAACTGACATCCTTGCTTACAAGTTTAACTAACCCCCCTGGGATTTTAAACAAACAAAACACACAAAAGGGAAAGAGGACGGACCTGTGTGTGGGGGTTCTTTTTTGCAAAACAAAACGGTCGCATGCTGGACGCTAACCCCAAGCTTTACACTGTGTGTGATACGGCTGAACTGCTCCATAAGGCTCTGTCTTTAACTGCTCAAGGCACACCCTGCAAGTCGGTAAGTAAAAGCCTTTTACTCCCCTCCCACCCATCCATCTCCTTTTTTATCTCTCCCTTTTGTTTCCCCACCCCTTTGCCTCTTCTCTGTCTTTCCACGGCTTGTTCATCTCTGAGCATGCACGTCAGGGTCTGGCGATGCTGGTGGAGAGCTTGGGTTGTCCCAGAAGGTTCCTCCTGTCCCCACAGCAGGGTGTTGGGATGCAAAAGGAATTCACTCCAGAATCCTGATTCCCTCCTCGCTGTCCCCACAAAAACCTTGGAGTGCTCAGGCCAGCCTTAGACCCAGCCACTGACACTGGGAGAAACCCAAACGTCCAAAGAGCCTTTGAACAAAGATACCCTTTATCACCTCAATTATTCCCCTCCCTGTGGGGGAGAGCAGCAAGGAAAACCCCTCCAAAAAACACCACAGTAGTTGGTGTGGTCCCAGCCTGTCCCTGTTCCCATGCTGGACCCTCCAACTTGTTCCATTTCCCCCCTGGTCCTGTCTGAGGAGCAGCTTGGAGGTGCTGGAGTGGGCAGAGTGGGGGGCCGTGGTCATGCCTGGGGAGCTGTCCTGCTCCTGCCCTGCTGCATGGCTGGGAGCTGCTCCGTGGCTCTGAGGTGTTCCCCAGCCATCCTGGCACCTGGGGTTTGCTTGGGAAGTAAGTGCAGGATTTACAGCATGGCAGGAATCAGCGTGGAGGCTGCACTGGGAGAGGTTCCCCCTTACCCCAAAGCAGGCAGTTTTGGGGGGGGTTTTCTTCCCCACGAGTGCACAGTGGGGTTGGTGTTGTCTTTGCTTTTTAAAGCTGGAGTTGTTGAAGGGCTGTGTTGTGCTTGTTGGTCTCCTGCCCCGTTTTTCTGTGGAGCGTTAGGAGTGATGCTGAGTTCTGGTGCTTGCTGCTTTGCTGTGTTACTGGTGGTGGATGTTGGAGGCATCTTGGTGCTGCCCTGGTGATGGAGTAGATTTCAAACACTTTGGGACTTTCTAGCCTGTTTGGGGATTTTAAGTTTGTTTTGTTGTCTTTTTTTTAACTGAGGCCTCCCTGAAATTCATGCAACGAGTGCTGGAAATGCTGGATTTTGATTCTAATTGTTCTCCTTCTCTTTCTGTTCCAGGGCAGCGAAGCCGTGGCAGGAGTGATCGATCTTGGCACGGTAGAAATATTCCCTGTCTTTGGTGCCATGCAGAGAGGTCTTATAGATCAGGACACGGGCCTGGTCCTCTTGGAGGCCCAGGTGATCACCTCTGACTTAGTTGTCCCAGAGACCAGTGAGAAACTCTCCTTGGAGAAAGCTCTGGCAAGAAACATCATCGATCTCGGGGCGTTCCAGGTGCTGCAGGAGTTGAAGGACGCTCTCCAGCGGGTGGAAGAAGTCAGATGTGAAGGGAGGCAGCTCCTCCCCGTCGTCGCTGCCGTGGAAGAGGGGAGGATCAGTGAGAGCACTGGGCTAAAGATTCTTGAGGCCGAGCTCATCACTGGGGGCTTTAAATACCACCAGGGCAGAATCAGCATGGAGACAGCGCTGCGAGAAAGGCTCCTTCCCCCCCGGCTTCACTCCAGGCTTGTGGCTCACCTGGAAGGTGGCAAGGATTTGATTGACCCCAACACTGCTGAGAAAATCACTCTGCCCGAGCTCCTGGACCGCTGCATCGTCCACCAGGAGACCGGGCTGAGGCTGCTCCCGGTCAAGCAGCTGGCGGGTGGGATGGTGAGCTTGAGGTCAGGCAGGGAGGTCAGCATCTTCCGTGCAGTCCAGGAGGGGCTGATAGACAGGCAGGTGACCGTCAGGTTGCTGGAAGCCCACCTCTTCGCCAGTGGCATCGTTGACCCCAGGACAGGACACAGGCTGACCGTGGATGAGGCTGTCAGGCACAGTTTGATTGACCAGGATCTGGCCTGCACGCTTCTGGTCCGGCAGCTCCGGACGGGTGGGATCATCGACACCGCCACGGGAGAGAGGCTGACCGTGGATGAAGCCCTGAGGAAGGGGTTGGTAGCTCCAAGGATCGCGCTGCTGGTCCTGGAATCCCTGCGGTCCTTCGTGGGGCTCCTGTGGCCGCAGACGGGGGAGATCATCCCGGTTGCAGATGCTTTGGAGCAGGGAATCCTCTCCACAGAGCTGATTCACGAGGTTCTCAGCAAGAGGCAGCTCCTCAGGGCTGTTTTTGTGCCGGAAGCCACGGAGGTGATGTCCTGGCAGAAGGCAGTGGAGCGGGGCGTCCTGGAGAGAGAGGTGGTGGAGAAGCTGCAGTCAACAGCCATGCCTGATGTCATGGCCAGTGTGCAGCTCATGGGCTCTCCAAGCAGGAGCAGGCACGGCCAGAGCTCCCCTGGAAGGAGCCCCACAGGTCAGGAGGAGCCTCTGCTGAGGAGTGACGACGAAAGGCTGATGTTCCACTTGATGACCCACAGCTACATCAACGTCCACGATGGGCAGAAGGTGCTCTTGGTGGATGAGGAGTTGAACAATCTCGCTAAAGCTCTCATCCAAAGCCAAGAAAACGGATCCCGTGCACAGGAGTTGGAAGGCTTTGAGGAGACGGAGGCAGACGCAGCTCTCCAAAGCGAACCTTGCAATGGTTTGGCTTCGCAGCAGCTTGAGCTCCAATTTGCTCCTCCAAAAGGTGAAAATGAGAAGATCCAATCACTCAGAACTGCCTTGGAGAATGGGGAGGTGGTGATGGGACCTGAAGGTCTCCTCTTGGAGGATGCAGAGGATTTCCTGCACGTGGAAGAGCAGGAGCAGACTTCCACTGAAAAGACGACCATCAGGAGTGAAACTGGTGCTGAATTTGGAAGGGAACAGGTCGCTTTCACAAGCAAGGACAAACATCAGGGAAAATTATTGATGCCAGAACCTCCCAGTGACCTTGATAGTGGATTAATCAGAGAAACAGAGGAAATGATGATTGAGGCAGAGTCCAAGCCTGCTGCAGAAGACAGAGTGGAAGGTCCTGAAGATCAGAAGAGAGCATTGGAAAGTGGAGCAGTGGTTGTGAAAAGTGAAATCTGCGTAACAGTGGGTGTGCCAGAAAGTAGAGACAGACTGAAAACCGTGGCAGAGAGGTCTCAGGGTGTGAGGGAACCTGAGCAAGAGGCAGGAGGTGTTAGAGAGGTTTATTTGCTGAAGGAGGAAACAGTTGAAAATGGTGTGCTGGGAGGAGAGGAGGTTCTGCTCCCTGCAACCGGAGAGGCAGCGCCGGCAGAGAGGCGAAGCGAGGACATGGGAAGTGCGTTGCAAGTGGAAGAAGGAGAGTGGGAAGAAGTGTTAGGTGATGATGAGGGCGTTGGTGAACCATCCCTGCCAGCCCCTGAGGAGCGGGAAGCAGAGGACACTTTGGAAAAGCTCCTGACGCAGCTCCGAAGCGGTGGCATCATCCATGAGCAGACGGGCAAGACGCTGCTGCTGGACGAGGCGGTGGCCTCTGGGGTGGTGTCCGGCCACACGGCCGTGAAACTCATGGAGAGGATGAAGATGTTCACTGGCTTCTTTGACTCTCAGGTGTGTGAAGCCTTGACCACCGAGGACGTGATTGAAGAAGGTCTGATGGACGAGGAGCTGCTCCAGAAGGTCCTGGCGTCCGACAAAGCCATAAGCGGCGTCCTTGACCCAGGCAACAACTTTGTCTACTCCATCAAGGACGCTGCTGCCGTTGGCCTTCTGGACAAGGAGACAGCGATGAGGATCTTGGAAGGGCAGGTGGTTACGGGGGGGATTGTTGACTTGAAACGCGGCAAAAAGGTGTCGGTGACTTTGGCTTCGAATCTGGGCCTCATAGAGCCGACGAGCCAGACAGAGCTGGTCAAGCTGGAGAAGGCTTCCAAGGGGAAAGGCACTGATGAGGTGACCAGGCAGAAGCTCATTAGTTTACAGGCTGAGACCAGTGGAATTGTGGATCCTGAAACCAAACGGCCTTTGACTGTGGCAGAGTCTGTTGAAAAAGGGCTCCTGGAGAAGGAAAAAGCCTTCCAGCTCTTGGCCAGGCAGGTCGCTGAGGGAGGAATCATCCATCACGTGTCTGGGGTGAGGCTTTCGGTGGACGACGCGATGAAACACGGTTTGATCGACCCAGATCTGTGCAAGGAGCTCAGGAAAGCTGAAGGTGTGGTCCTGCAGGGCTTTGTCCATCCAGCCACCAAGGAGAAGCTGCCCTTGCCCCAGGCAGTGTCGCTGGGGCTCGTTAGCCCAGAATTCCAGAGGAAAGTGCAGGGAATCCAGGCTGAGAGCGGAAGCGTTCTCGATCCAGCCTCCGGCCAGAGACTGGCGCTGTGTCAAGCGGTGCAGGAGGGCTTGGTGCCCCAGCAGGTGGTGGAGAAAGCCCTGTCGTCCCCAGAAATGAGGGAGGGAATTGTAGACCCCGACACGTGCAAGATCGTTCCCTACTCGGAGTTCCTGAAGAAGTGTAAAATTGATATCGAATCCGGCCAGAGGTACCTGGAGGTCCACCCCTTCCAGGCCATCAAGGATGAGGTGACAGGGACCAAGCTGACGTGTGCCGAGGCGGTGAGGCTGGGGAAGGTGGACCCCCTGCCCACCCTGAGGCTGCTGCAGGCGCAGGCGGACGGCGGAGGGGTGGTGGAGGGCACCGTCAGCAAGAGGCTGTCCCTGAGGGCAGCTGTGGAACAAGGGATGCTGGACGAGGCCATGGCCAAGGTCATCGCCACCAACCAGCTCAGGGCTGGGGGAATTGTTGATGCCCCCAGTGGGAAGAGGTTGACTGTGAAGGAAGCTGTTGGAAAAGGACTGATCAGCCACAAATTAGCTGCTGGTCTTCGGGATGTGCAAATGTCCCAAGAGAAAGGTGGTTCTGAGGTCAGCAAAGCAGAAAAAATGCAACTTTCACAGGAAAAAATAGAAAAAGTATCTCCAAAAGAGGAAGGTGTCATCCTGCCTACCAGATCTGCTGATGGTGCTGAGCCCAAAGCTCAGCCTGAAGCTGTGAGCTATGACACAGCTCGGGGTGCAGCTGCTGCCACTGAGAAATCCCCCAAAGTACGGTCAGAAATTAAATTAAAACCTCAGGAAGCTTCAGAGGATGGTGTGCATCCCCAGGATGAGCATCATCATCTTCATCGTCCCCAGGCAAAAGCTGAGGTGGCTCCAGAGCACCCCTCAGTGTTGGTGACAGCGTCTCTCCCTGAAGGGACAGTGGTGGCACAGGCTGTGGGAAAAGGGATCCCAAAAGGCAGCTCCCAAGTGAGAGCAGCCTGGGGGAAGGAATCGAGAGAAGAAGTGGGTGGAGGGACAGAGAAAGTGGAGGGATTGGGCTTGGAGAAAGAGCAGTTGTTCTTGGGCACGGAGGTGCTTCACAGGGAGGAGGATGGTGAGGAGAGGAGGAGGAGGAGGAAGAGGAGGGAGTTTGTAAGTGCAGAGGGAGGCGTGGAAAGTGGAGAAGGTGCAGTGGTGGCTTCTGGGCAAGGAGAGAGAGTGACCGGCGTGGTCCAGGTGACAGCAGCAGCCCCGAGGGAATCTGTCAGTGTGGGTGCAGGGAAGGGAGGGATGGGTCCTGCGGAGTCTGGAGAACCCCCAGAGGTTCCTGCAGAACCTGTGGGAGATGATCTTGCAGGGAAAAAAGCTCTTAAGCACACAGGAGGAGAAACCTCTCACACAGAAGGTCCCCTTGAGCAGGAAAAAACGAGGGAAACTGAGCTAAAACCTACCCAAAAACAGAAAAGCAAGAGAAAGAAAGCAAAGCAGGGCAGCATTCCAGGAGACAGCGCTCAGCCAGAGAAACCTTCTGCAGAAAAGCAGCCCCTTCCTTCTCTGGTTTCCCACGAAATTCCAAGGAAGAAGGACGAGGAGGAGCGCTCTGTCTCAAGGGTGCCAGAGCCAAAAGAGGAATTCGGCATCGAGACTGCTGCTGGGTTGGCTGGAGACTCAGCCAAGCACAGGGATGGAAAAGGGAAGAAAACAATTCCCGGGAAAGGTACGGAAACCCCCGGAGGGGATCAGGTGTTCCCTGTGCGCCCCGAGCAAGGGGAAGCTCGAGAGGTGGTGAAAAGTAGCATCAAGAATGGTCATGATTCACTGATTCTGGAGGAGAGGATGGCTCAGGAAGACACCAGGGTGAAAACCACCCAGGATGTGTCCAGCACAGCCACCACGGCACAGGAACTGCCCCATGACTTAATGATCAGAGAGGAACCCGTGGAAGTTCAGGAAACCTCTGCAGTCCTGGAGCTTGGAGAGGAGGAACAGCACGAGCAAACAGCTGAGCTCAGAGCAGAACAAGGAGGTGCCTCTGCTCCCCCAAAATCCCCAGGAGAAACCCCCCAGGAGAGGACCAAGCAGCCGGGTCCGGGCGATCGGGGCTTGCTGCTGCCTGTGATCGTGGAGGGGGAGCTGCTGGAAACCTCCAGGGAGTCCACGAGACCAGCCCAGGTAAGCGAATATTTTTGCTATTTCGGCAGTTTTTATGAGCTATTTGTGGATTTTTGGTGCTAAATCTGTCCGAGATCCTCGGCACAGAGCGCAGCTGGAGCGTGAGGAGGGGATGTTGCAGCATCAGCTGCAGTGGATTTGGCAGAGGAGCCGGTGATGTACAACTGGAAGCACTCAGGGCTCAGTCGTGGCTCCTTTTGCTGGAGCATTACTGCTCAATGACTAACAAGCAGAACTCTTTTTTTGGCACTTTTGCTGCAGCACCAAGAGATCCCTCGCCGTTTATGAGCTTACTTTGGAAAAAGAGCCACGTGTTTTATTTTTCCTGTGGTAAATCTTATAGATAAGGCCAGCGAGTGGCAAGTCTGTGAGAGGGAATGTTATTAACAAATTTCTCCTTTGGGAAAAAAAAAAAAAAGGATTTTATATAACACTTTGTCTCCTTTTCTGCCTAAGTGTGAGGCTTTGATTTCCTGTCTGATTCTGCAGATCAAGTTCAGCAAGAAGATGTGTCTGGAGCACGACCAGAGGCTGATCTCTTATCTCTCCATGCTCCGAGATATCGAGATGAGAATCAAACGGGTGCAGCCGGCGGAGCAGAATTTGGCAGCCTTGCACGACCTGAGGCAGCAAGCAGAGGTGAGTGAGGCTGGGCCAGGCTTGGCTGGTGTCAGACAGAGCTTTCCCCCCTTTCCCCAGCCCTCCTGCACAGCCTTCCTGCTCTGGGAGATCCATCTCAGGTTTATCAGGCATTTATATCAAACCTCACCCCTCCTGCTGATCCATCCACCTTCTCCTCCCTGCCCAGACAACAGCCTGAGCTTGGCCGGCTTGAATTTCACAGCCTGGAGAAAGGCAGGCGAGCAGGGCTTGGAGGGTGGTGATGAATCTTTCAAGACTCAGCGTTTGGAGCTGCCTCTCCAAAACCCCTGCTGGGTTTTGGCAGCAGGGAGGTGAAGTCACCCTGCCGTAGACATAACGGCGGTGCTGTCTCGCCTCAGGCGCTGGGCGCTGAGCTGCAGGAGCTGAGCTTCCCGGTGAATCAGGAGCTGGATGCTGTGCAGAGGATCGTGGCCAACCCCCCTGAAGAAGTCCCTGAGCAGTTGCTGAAGGCTTTGGAGAAGGACGCCAAGAACCTGCAGAAGTCTCTGAGCTCTGCGGATGAAATCCTGCAGTCCCGGCTGCAGAACCTTCGCGGGGCGGCAGAAGCCGAAAAGGTAGAGCTGGCAGCTGCCCCCTGCTGCCCTTCAGGCTTCCCAAAACTCCTCATTTTAAATGATGAATTTCTGGTTTTAAGGCTAAAATCCTGGCCCACCACGAGACTCTTCAGGGCAAGCTCCAGGAGCTGCTGAGCTGGGTCTCTGGCACCACGGGGTCGCTGGATGACCGCGATTTCCAGCAGGCCACCGATGCCAACAGCTTGAGTCGCTGCCTGCAGCACTACAAGGTAACCATGGCAATGCCCCTAATCCTGCAGGCTGCTGAACTTGCTGCCCTCTGCACAGAGAAGCTTTTAATCCTGCTCCTCTCCCCCAGCCTACCGAGGGTTTGCCCTTAGCGTGCGCTGCAGTAGAGCCCCTGTGTTGGGTGTGCTCTGAAGTTGTTTGTTTCCATAAGGCACAACCTGCTTTCGTTGTTTGAATATGCTCCAGTGCAGGGGTGTGGTGGTGGTGGCTGAGTGACCAGGGGAATTCCTGTCAGGCTGCTGAGGAGAGAGCTGCATCCTCTGGGAAGCTGCTCCATCACACCTGCCCTGGTCTCCATCATCTGCATGAAGAGCCCAGTCTCCTCTCCCCATTTATCCATCTTCTAGCAACAGTTTTAAAGATTATTTCCAAGTTTAGTGGCACCTTGGCATGGAAATCAGGGGATTGAAGGCTTTGAGAGCTGATGTTGGCACATAGAGCCACCATGGCCAGGCCTGGGTCATCTTCAGACCCAAGGGCAGCCCTACACACATCCAAGAAACCTCTTGGTGAGGTGCAGAGGAAAGTTAGAAAATCGCTGTGGAGAAATGCTCTCATCTCCATGCTGAGTGTTGTTTTGGGAGAGTTTGGTGTTTCTGGAATATATTCCTGTGGCCCCCACAGCACAGGCCTGACTGCAGGGTCATTTCACCTTGTTTCACCTTTCCTCTCCCGTCCAGGAGCTGAAGGAGCCCCTCGCCAGCACCAAGGCTGAGCTGGACGCCGCCGCCTTCGACATCCAGTTCTTCATCTCGGAGCACGCCCAGGATTTAACCCCCCAGCAGAGCAGGCAGCTGCTGAGGCTGCTCAATGAGCTGCAGAAAGCCTTCAGGGACCTGTCGGAGCGCGTGACGGCGCGGGCGGAGGTGCTGCAGGTCTGTCTCCAGCAAGCGGAGCAGACGGACCGGGTGAAGGTTGTGAGACGATCTCCTCCCTGGCTGCCCCTCTGCTCGCTGTGAAGTGCTTCCCCAGCCACAGGAACCTCGAGTTTGGGGTTTCCCCTGCATGCCACTCCCAGTTCAGGAGTTCTCACCGCACTTCATGAGCTTCTTCTGAAAGTCTTTTCTTCTTCCTACCAGGCAGAAAGTCGCTTTTCTCCCAAAATACAGAGCCCTGCTGAGGTCTGGGTAGAAGTCCTCTGCTAGATACGGGATTGTTTGGGGCTGGGTGGAATAAACCCCTGTGATTCCCCCCAGAAATCCCAGTGCAGAGGGGCCACCACAGACACCCCACAGTTTTAATGTCCTATTTCCACTGCACACGTCAGGCACCGGGACAAAAACGAGTCCTCAGGTCTCTGCTGCACTGCTGCAGCACCCACCACTGCATGGATCCTCTCCTCCAAGACAGGGTTAATGTGGTTTTTTAATTAACAGTTGCTCTCTGTAACTCTTGCCTGTCCTCTCTGGAGTGTGTGTGTGTATTAACCAGTTTGCTTTGCCTTTTCAGATTGAGTGTGCGCCCATCCTAACCCAGGAAGAACTCGCTTTGCAGCTGAAGAGCTCTTAAGAAGGCTCTTTCAATTTGCTTCTGTTGTTTTATTTTATGACTGGGAGACGCAGGCACAGTGTTTTGCACAAGTTTGAACATCACCTTGCTGAAAAAAAACCTTTTATCCCCCCTGGCAAAGGGGGACAGGGGTGTCACAGGGACTCTCAGGTCACATCATGCTCAATTGCTCAAACTGGCGCTTCTGTGTTGTGCTCTGGCAGCAAAAAGAGGAGCTGGATCAGCTACAGAAACACTTTCCCTCTCCAGGGCTCCCTTTCCAACCCCAAATCATTAAAAAAAAAACCCCTTTTTTGGGTTGTCTGGGGCTCCACAGTGGTGCTGCCTGACTCAGGCCGTTGCTGCCTCTCATTCAGGGAGTTTCTGCTGCTCTTTTAACGTCTGTAAGGTGGAATGGGAAAGGCGCAGGAACTCGTGGCTGACTTTTCCTGGGAGAGCAGTGCAGCTCCACCTTGGAGCTCCACGGGCTCCTCGGAGAGAAACCTCGAGTGGTGACAGAGGTGCCACCAGCTCGGCAGGGACGTGGCACCTGCAGCCGGACGGGGGGAGCACCTGGAGAGCCACAAAGTTTTCTGTGCTGCATCCTCCCCTTCGGGAGCTGCTCCAGCTGTAACCTCACCTTGCCTTTCAGCAGCGTGAGCAGAGCTGCAGCAGGGCCAGCACTGACTGTCCCCCTGTCCCCCTGTCCCCGCAGACGCTGCAGGAGCAACAGGCAGCCCGGGCACGGAGCCTGGCCGAGCTGAGCCGCTGGCTGGGCCAGGCAGAGGACACGCTGGCAGAGCAGCAGAGAGCAGAAGGGGACCTGCCTGCCTTGCAGCAGAGGCAAAACGATGTTAAGGTCAGTGGTATTTCAGAATCGAGGGGTGGGCGTGGGGAGGGTCAGCTTGGCAGCGCCCGGAGCCTCACGGCGCCGTCCACCCAGGAGCTGCAGAGGAGCATGCACAGCAGAGCCGCCTCCTTCGCCGGCGTCCTGAAGAGCACGGAGCAGTTTTTGGAGGAGAACAAGGCCAAGCTGGAGCCCGGGGAGCTGGCAGCTCTGCAGCAGGACCTGCAGCGTGCCAAGGAGCAGTACCGGTCCCTGCAGGAGAGGACGGAGGTGGCCCAGAAGGAGCTGGAGAGCGCCGTGAGCGCTGCGGTGCAGCAGGAGACTGAGAAGGTGACGTGCCAGGAGCTGCAGCCTCCGGGTTCTGTTGGAGGAGGGGGGCGGTGAGGTCCAGTCGGAGTCATTCGGGGTCCTGGTGACATCTGGGTGAGGCAGCACAGAGCAGTTGGTGGCTCCTTCCCGGGTGTTCCCCAGGCGAGGGGTCCCCCAGGTGTTTCTGTCATGAAAGGCCTTGGGAGCTGCAGCCAGGGATGAGCTGGTTGTGGAGGGAATGGGGGAGGAAAAGGTGCCTTGCTCTGCCCTTGGGGTGACCCTTAATGGATGAGGATTGTCAGTCACATCCCTGGCTGAAGGTGATGCTCACACCAGCGGCCCTTTTGGGGTGGGGACGCTGGGTTGTGTCAGGATGAGAAATTCAATGCAGCAGCGAGGCTGAGCTTTTTCGCAGCTTCTTTGCACCTTCCAGAGAGCCACAAAGGGTCTGGGAGTGTCTCAGGCATTTGCTGAGGCTGGGAAACTCCTCGGGTTTTGCTGTTATTTTTTTTCTCTTCTGCTGATTTTTGTCTCCCTCCCCCCTTGCAGCAGTTTGCTGAACGTGCAAAAACTGGGTCGTTCTTATCTGGAGCCTTTGTGCTTTCAGGTGAAAGCTGCCAAAGAGCTGGAGGAGAACAGCAGTAAGATCGATTCCCTTTTGAACTGGGTGGCATCGCTGGAGCAGAAGGGAGCGCTCCCGGAGTACAGACCACACCCTGTCAGTCAAGGGACGGGGACACAAGCAGGAAAAAGCACTGGGGATGTCCCCGATGGCCACGCTGTGGGAGCAGACAGTGCTGCTGAGAGCCTGGACGAGCAGTACGAGAGGCTGAAGGTCAGCACTGACACCTCATCCCACCCAAAGCCTTCTGCCCCACGCACTGACTCTGGTGTTGGATGGGTCTGGCCTCTGGAACATGTGATTAATGGGGTTAAACACGCTCCATATGTGTTTCATGGGGTTAAACACACTCCATATGGGAGGCTGGGGAAGCCCCTGCCTGGCTTCGTGCAGGACATGCAGAATGTGTGGTGGGTGTGTGCCATGGCGAGGTGTAATCAGGGTCCAGAAGGTGCCCATGGTGGCCAGAGAAGGGGTCACTCTTTGGTGGGCAGAGCTCCTGTAGCCCAACCTGGGATGCTCCCAGTTTTCCCCACCTTGCTGGTCCTTTGTCACGGAATCACGAGAAGGTTTGGGTTGGAAAGAACCTTAAAGATCATCCTATTCCAACCCCTGCCCTGGGCAGGGACACCTTCCTTGCTCCAACCTGGCCATGAACACTTCCAGGGATGGGACAGCCACAAGTTTTGGCGGACACAGAGTCTCGGTCCAGTCCCAAGCCTCACCTTTGCTCCTCGCCTCTTTCAGGCGCAGCACCAGGAGCTGCTGTCCCAGCAGCAGGACGTCATCCTGGCCACGCAGTCAGCACAGGCTTTCCTGGACAAGCACGGCCACGGGCTGGCCGGGGAGGAGCGGGAGCGGCTGCAGGCGCAGCTGGCCGAGCTCAGGGGCCGGTACTCGGCGTCGCTGTCGCGCTCCGAGACGCGGCTGAAGTGGGTGCAGCTCCTGCGGGAGGAGCTCCAGAAGTTCCTGCGGGATCACGGCGAGTTCGAGGCGTGGCTGGAGCAGGCGGAGAGGGACCTGCAGGGGATGTACGAGGGGGGCGGCGACCCCTCCTCCCTCCGGCAGCTGCTGCTGCGCCAGGGGAGCTTCTCGGAGGACGTGATCTCCCACAAGGGCGACCTGCGCTTCGTCACCATGTCGGGGCAGAAGTTTCTGGAGGGGGACGCTGAGGACGCTGAATCCCAGCTGCTGATGTCCAGGAGCGTGGTCAAGAGCAAGCTGGAGGACGCCACGCAGAGATACACCACGCTGCACTCCAGGGTACGGGAAGGGCTGGGAGCTGGACCCTGGGTGCTCTTTTCCTCCTGTGCTGCAGGGATATTTCTCCCAGCTGCCTGCCTGGACTTCCAGGACATTTGTAGATTGTAGGAGAAGGATTGTCTTCTTCAGGGCTTGGGCAACACTCTTGTCTTGCTGTTAGTCTGCGTGTTACCCCTGGTGATCCATTTAGCCTGTGGCAAGATTGATTTTTTTAAATTGTTTTTTCATTCTTGCTGATTCCTGTGCCTTTCCTGCGGGTTCCTCAGTGCTTGTGTGCGTCCCTGTCACGTCTCCTTGCTCCTTTGCAGTGCTCCAAGCTGGGCTCCCACCTGAACACCCTGCTGGATCACTACCAGCAGTTCCAGGAGGTGGCAGAGTCTCTCAGGACATGGCTGCAGGAGAGCGAAGCTGCCCTGGGGAAGCTGCTCTCCGAGACGGTTTCGTCCGACCTGGCCGTGCTGCAGCAGCAGCTCGCCAGCACCAAGGTACAGGGACCTCGAGGGATCTCCTGGGAAGTGCTGGAGCCTGGGTGGGAATTTGGCTGCTCTGAGCAGTCAGCAGCAGGGAGGAGACTTGAGCCATTGGGGTTTTTTTTGCTGGTTGAGGGCAAAGATGCTCCTGAGGACCCAGCGGGTTCTGGTGCTGCTGCAGGTCAGGTGGGGTCAAACTTCTGGGAGAGCTGCAGTCACAGACACCCCAGAGGGACACAGAGGAGGACATTCCTCCCCTGTGAGGGTGGCTGAGCACTGGGACAGCCCAAAGTCTCTGACCCAGCTCTGCCTGAAGCGTGGGGGGTAGATTTTTCCATCATTTCTTAATGGTTTAGTGACAAAGTGCAGAGGATCCCTCAGAGGGTGTAAATGGAGCCCTGAGCTCCCTGAGTATGGGAATCCTGCCTGGGACCCATCCCTGATTTTTGGCTCATCTTGTGTGAAAACAGCAACTGCAGGGAGACCTGGCTGAGCACCAGGTGCCAGTGGAGAAGCTCCAGAAAGCAGCTCGGTCCCTGCTGGACATCCAAGGGGAGCCAGCCCCGGATCATGGCCACATTCAGGAAACAACAGGTACAGAGCAAAGCAGCTGCCAGGGTTGGCAGGGAGGGTTGGGGACAGGGAAAACAAGCCAGGGAGGAGGCAAAGATAAGTCACTTTTAGGGGAATTTGTGGGTAAAGACACAGCAGTGCATCCTTAGGGTTTGTGTTTGTGTGTGGGGAGGGATCTGGCCATTTGTGTGGTGTCCCCTGTCTCGCTGCTGAGTTTGGGGACAGGGACTGGTCATCACTGAGAGTTTTGGGGGGGGCCAAAGGCGACCCTCGCTGCTCTCTGAGTGCTGGGAGCTCTGTGCCACTGAGCCTCCTCTGCACTGAACCCTGCAGATGCCATCGTGAGCCGCTTCCAGAGCCTCTCCCAGCAGATGTCCGAGCGCTCGGACCTGCTGCAGAAATCCATTGCCCAGTCCCAGAGCGTCCAGGAGAGCCTGGAGAGCCTCCTCCAGTCGGTGGCTGAGATTGAGAAGAACCTGGAGAGGGACCAGCCAGCCGTGCTCTCCTCTGCCTCCATCCAGGACTCGCTTGCCACGAGCGTGGTAAGGCCCACACAGCCCAGAGCAGCACCTGCACCGTGCAGGGGTTGTTGGGGTTTAACTGCTGAGCTCTGAAAGCACCAAAAAAACCCCCAAGAAAGGAATGTCAGCAGAATCTTTTATTTTTATAGAATCACAGAATGGTTTGGGTGGGAAGGGACTTTAAAGTCCATCTAATTCCAATGCCCTGCCAGGGGCAGGGACACCTTCCACTGTCCCAGGTTGCTCAGGGCCCTGTACAATCCTTGGACACTTCCAAGGATGGGGCAGCTCCAGCATCTCTGGGCAACCTCTGCCAGGTCACAGACTTGTTGAAAACCTCCTTTTTCCTTTGCTAACAAGATTTCAGACACAGGGAAAAGCAGAGCGTGTTGGGGAGGTCAGAAAGGAAAGGCAAATTGGGATATAAAACCATTTTTTCCCAACTCCGCTTGCCTCAACGCGCCCGCTGCTTCTCCCAAGGGCAGCCCAGTCAGTTTTGCTCAAGAACCTTCCTTAAAAAGCCCTTCCCTCTCCTCGTGTGCTCCCCACAGAAGCTGAAGCAGGACATTGCCCGGCAGAAGAGCTGCCTGGAGGCCACCCGGGAGATGGTGACGCGGTTCACCGAGGCCGCCGACAGCCCCGCGGCCTCTGCCCTGCAGGATAAGCTGGCCCAGGTGACAGAGCACTTTGGGAGGCTGTGCCAGCAGCAGCAGGAGCGGGAGGACGCCCTCAAGGGCCTCCTGCCCAAGGTGGAGCAGTACGAGCAGCTCTCGGAGAAGCTGCAGCAGTTCACGGAGAGCAGGACGCGGATGCTGGCGTCCGGCAATCAGCCGGACCGCGACATCGCCCACTTCTCCCAGCACATCCAGGTGAGGCACTGCAGCAGGAGGTGCTGTCTGCACCAGGTTCCTGAGGTGCAGGGTCCAGGCTGGCAGGATCCAGCTGGATCGGGCTGTTCCCAGCTGTGGGAGAAGGGGATGGCGTTTCCCAGGAGCCAGGCTGGTTTTCAGATGGGATCTGTGGGGTGGGTTTTTAGGGTCCGGTCCAAAAGGAGCAGGATTTTACCAATTAAAGACTCCATGGGGTCTTGAAACAGCAAAATACCCCTGTGCTGGCAGTGAGGGCAGTGTGAGGTGTGACCTTGGAGGTCTTAGCGCCAGAAAATCATGGAAGGGACTTTAAAGATTGTCTCATTCCAAGCCCCCTCTCAGGAGCAGGGTCATTTTCCACTAGGCCAGGTGGCTCAGGGTTGCCTTGGACACTCTCAGGGGTGCTGTGGGCTGTGGTGACCATGCAGGATTCCTCCCTCTGGCTTCCCACAAGTGTTCTGCTACAGGGGGTGGTTCACCCACAGGCTCAGAAATGCTCAGTGACATAAAACCAGACACCTGTGCTGTGGGAGGGGTTGATTTGGCTTGGTTTAGGGGCTGCCCATCCCATCCCATCCCA